>JAFIDM010012231.1:12113122-12157405 GCA_023159025.1 Thereuonema tuberculata | reverse complement strand
CAACGATATGACATCAAGAACATTCTCTGGGAAAATAGTTATTTCGTCTCTAAACTCACTCAACTAATAATCAAACGTTTTCCTTACTTATATGCCCGAGTTCATAAGCTCTTAAGGGAAAAGCACATTAGACAAAGAAAAACAGTAGCGTAAAGATATTTTTTCATGAATATTTTTTTTTTAATGCTTGTCCATTATAAATGCCTCATTCGAATAATATAGGAAAATTTGTTTTCGAGAAAACCATTCGCCAGTGGTTATTACGTCGATCTCACAAAGAACCACTCTCGGAGAACTCTAAAGCCCCGCGAACACCATCCAACTTTCCACCAACTTAGTCGGCCGATTTTAACCTCACGAGTTGGTAAAGACAGTTTTGAGCCGGTTTTTCAGCGACTTGGCACCAACTTTAGTCGGCCGATTCGTGTTGGTTCTGCATGACCAACTCGGGAAGTTGGTTGGAAGTCGGTCGGAATTACCCAATCACAGGGCAGCGTTGGAACACTTCAATCGTGACGTCACGCCCAAGGAAAGAAATGGCGTCTAAAACGATGTTCACCGATTCGAGTCGAAGACAAGCGCGTACACAATGAATGTCAGAGTATTGCGAGTTTCTTTCATGCATAACTAAGTTTGTACTGAAATGCAGTAATTGTATGCGGCAGAATTTATCAGAGAGGTTTCGATTTTTTTCGGATTTTCCACAGCTGCTGGGGGAAACGCATATATGGGATTGCTGCTATCACGGCCGACTCATTTGCGAGTTGGATGGTGTGTGGGGCTGACAAAAAGTTGGTGCAAAATCAGACAGTGTTCGGGTAACTTAAGGATTAGATGATCTCTCCTGTCTCACTGGGAAAGCTTTTTAGGAATTTTCTTACTGCCTTCTCGGAACTTTTATTGACCAAATTCTTTATACCCTCATTGATTAATGGTTTTACATTGTGTCTGAATTTGATCAATTCATATTATGCGAATCTCCTGGCGTCAAGGGGTTGTTACCTACTAACAGCTATTGCTCGATTCCCGTGATGCAATTCGGGTCTCATTGTTAGACTAAAAAGTAGGACAGAGAAAAGACGAAAGATGAAGATGAAAATATGTTATTTCGATAGGATTGATTAATTTGTCTCACCTTGAATGGTTTAGCTTCTGTTTGTAGTTCCGGTTGAGTTAGAAGTGCTTCTTCCCTTAATTCTCTACTTATCTTTTTTTTCTGTAAACGTAGCGATTGTCTTGTGTTTCGATTGCCATAAAACTCCATTGTCCTATTTATATCCGAAAGACGATAAATGAACTATCGGAAGTTAACCGAACTATCGAAAAAATTACTTGAGGACTCAACGTAGAAGATTTCGGAATTGAACTGGATATTGCCTACAAAAATATCATTGTACAAATCACCTTCCACCCACGAGTCAGGATCGCCTTCCACCTGCCAAAGAGATAATAGAATTACATTTGCCTTTTAAACGTTTTAATTGTAAAATTTTACCTTACAACCTTCTAAGTTAGTCCTTTAACATGCTCTCCTATTCCTTCAATTGACTCTTTTCACTCCCGAAAATTTGCATACAAATCGATACTTCATTCCTCTCGCTGCACTGGATGACTGTCTTACAAGCTATTGGCATCATTTCACCGAATTTTATGATACTTTTAAAAGAACCCAAGTCAGAATAAAAAGTCAGACCCCAAGTCAAAGAAACGTGGTAGCTTTACCTCTAGCACCCCAGTGGGATAACTCTGACGTAACCTATACTGTATATTAAGTTTTCATATAAAGAATCTGCATCGTAGTGCGGCTGTTTAAATATCAATATTTCATTCGTGGTTACGATTTGCTTTCAAATTAATTCAGAAATTCGATTATTTATAAAGCTTACTGGTAGCAAAACTTCGGTACAGAAAATAAAGTCTCGCTTTCATTTCAAAAGTGCATTTCTTCTGTTTCATAAGATATGAATATATGTAGATGGTAGATTTTTGGGGAGGGTTGGGGGGGGGGGGGAGCTGGAACTTATAATCAAAGTAAATGTGCAAGCATGTAAGTTGGGTCATAAACAAGAATCATATTAAGAAAATTGTCTCAGGCAGTTTAGCGTAATGCCATAGAAACACAGAAACATCTAAGAAAGTTCAATGGAAAGCAAATTTAACTTCCGAAATAATTCATAATCATCTTGTAATATCCTTCATCAAAGTACATTTGGGGAAAATCTCGAACCCATGGAGAGCTTCCACCAGCCGACAACAATAGTCAGTTGTGTTCACTTTTTTTATTATTTTTAATATTTGATTGGATTTTTTTTCTTTAATTTTATATTTTCTTTTTGTATCCACCTCTTAAAAAGGAAAGCATTATGTATCCTTAAAAACAATTGTACAAATAAAACATTGTATGTACTCAGTGTGAAGTGAAAGCCGTTTTTTTTTTAATTTTTACTGGACCGTAATAAAAGAGTACAATTTTAATTTTTTCTGATGTATTATACTTTGTCAGTGGGTGCCATTAGTTTGCTTCTGATCTTATCGTTGATCAATTGTAAATTTGACACTTTTTGATTTTTATTGTTAATTTTGAATATTCTAAATTTCTGAGAATAAATCTTAAAAAATAAAATCTAAAAATGTTATTGAATAGTAAGACTTTGTATCTTTCGCATGCGGAATTAACTACACTTTATAGTTATGTTAATAACTTTATTAAAAGCCTCAGACTTTTGTTTCGAGCATGGTAAGATTTTCATCAGTGAGGGCTACCAAATGATGCAAAATAAGCTGGAATTTCCGAATATATTTTGTTTAAATTTATGGCTGGTTTTCCGGGGTTTCTTAAATGATTTCTTAGTAACTTTTGTAAGAAATTTCTTTGAGTTTAGTTTTGATCCTGAATTATAATTATAATAAAACTCCGTCTCATCATTTGAATTATAATTATAATAAAACTCCGTCTCATCATTTAGCCACAGCTTCAAAAGATCTCTAAGAGGCGAATTGAAAATAATCCTCTAAACTGAAGAGACAAAGTAGAAGTTTCCACTCTGAATATGCAACAGTAGAAGCTTCGGTTTTTAATGTTGTTACTAGCCGGATACGTCGCTTCGCTCCGGAACCCATGCATATATAGCATTAAAAAAAAACCATTATTAAAAAAAACGTTATTTATTCAGCAAATTAATATTGAGATCGGAGAATATACAACATCCCAGTCCTATATGGCCTTCTTCGCTTAACTCAGGTGAATTGCGGGTTGGCGCCACCCACCTGGGGTTGCCGCCACACACTTCATGGTCAGTTTGCCAGATTATTATTGTAATTTAATATTTTGCTTACAGAATGACAGACAGAAATAACTTTTTTATAATTTTCATTTTTATATTATATAATAAGAATGGCCTTGCATATACATATATATGTCCGGCTTGGCTATATGTTTAGTAATATAAGTTAATTTTATTCTTATATTCTTTACGCTCTAAATTTCTAAATTGCAAATGATTAATTGAAATCTTTGCATCGCTAAACTCGAAATTATGCATCATTCGAGTTTGGCCATCCAATATATATAAAAAAAAAAATTAAAAAACCAAACTTTATTTATTAGCAAATTAATATTGAGATCGTCGGAGAATATACGACTTCCCAGCTCGTTCTGGCTTCTCCGGATAACTCAGATGTATTGCGGTTGCCGCCATACACCAAAAAAATTTAAAGCGAAAAATCACATTTTTCCTTGTATCTTGCAAACGCAGAAACGTTTGTGAATGACTGATATACCGTTCGATAGAACTTTCAAATACCAGCATTTTTTCTATATAATGTTCTCTTCCAACTTTTATACTTTTCGTTTAAACTGAGAAAAAGTCAAAATTTGTTCCTTTAAAAGGCGACATCTTGGAAACCAAAAACTTTTTTCGAAAGACTTGTGTAGCATTTTGTTTGTCTTAAAAACCTCTACATTTTATCCATTTCCATGACCAATCTCTCTCTTATAGTTTGGTCACAAAATTGGAAAAACTTAAGACTTATGACAGTACAGTATTTTGTTCGGAATTCTGATAAATTACGTAATATTTCTAAATTACTGGAAACTGAGCATTAATATCAAGATAATTTCATTTCTTTTTAATATTCACATCCATATAATCAAACTAATTTGACTCAAAGTAAAATTCCAGTAGAAAATAAAGAAATTAAAACTTAATCAGTAAAATCATTGAAAACTAATTTTTATTTTGGTTTAGAAGAATATATTTTATAAACGATATACAACATTTGGAATATTTAGATACAAAAATAAAGCCTGTTTCTTTTTTTTTTCTTTTGTAAATGAAAGTATTAGTTTTTAATTAAATTTAGCAATTTGTCCCTAAATTTTTGATTTTATTTATCGTTAATGAATAAGAAATGATTAAACCGGAGCACAGTTCTAGAAAACTTAATACTTAAATACATTTAAAACTTACGCCAAACGGAGAAATCATTTTGAAGTAGGGCAGTTTCTCCCTTTTGAAGTCGAAATCTTCGGCGTGGTTATTTAAAATGTATTTAAGTATTGAATTTTGTAGAATATTTAGGCAGGTGTACCAGATTAATCATTGACTTTTCATTAGGAACAGTACCCGTAAAATAACCTATTTAATTATCTATTGTTTTTATCAGTTACGACTGAATGAATATAATGAAATAATATTAATTTACTGGCAATTAGATAAGAGGTAAACTGCTAATACACACATAAATTTTTATAGCACTTAATTTGCTTTTCATATTTTATTTTTGCTTTTTAAATTCCAAATTTTCTTGTTTGTAAATGAAATTGAAATTAAAATAGCAAAGACCATATTCTTAAATTGCATATTAGGAAAAATGCTTGTTTTTTTATAAAATATGTTTTAAATAGGTAATATAATCTGCCAGCGATCATTCAAGTAAACAAAATCGGTCAGCACTAAGTTCTGGATGAGAATGCCACTCAGCCAGACCTCTTCTAACAAGGGATCCTGCGAAAACAGTCATAAATCAAGGGCAATTCACAAATTCTATCAAAAATCCAGCCCTGCATTAGATAAGATGGCCCCAGAATCTTGAAATTTAATAGATGTATGCTTGGGATAAAGTCCAAAGAAAATTGAATCTGCTAATTTATTTGTAATGATAATTATGAGCCTCTGCTGTTTATCACTGATTTAACTAAGTAATTAAATAAAAAATTGCTTAGTACAAATATAACAAAAAAATTCCCAATTTTATCGAACTCTTGTCATATGCATTAATATCCAAAAATCGACGTTCGGATATTGATTATTTGTTATCGGTAATCTATGTTTAATGAAAAATTCTGCATCGCTGTCACTACTATACTTCGACCTTAAGGTCCAAGCCAGTTCAGTTCGTAATTATCTCAGTTTTTTTCACTTACCTTGCCTGTGACCAACTTCTCTTGAACGTCGATCGCTGATATCTTGTAGGATTTGTCATTAGTATATTTTATAATTTAAGCTTCGGGAGACAGAAGGTAGTTCCATGGTTTAAGATTTAAACGGAATCTTCTCTGAAAGGCGTAGAACGTAATGTAGATTTGTCTATTTCTTTGCCATCCACTCCCCATCATGACTATTTGATTTTCTATGGGTTTATAATAATCTAACTGCCATTTCAATTGAGACCATTCTCCAGGAAGAATTCTCGGCAGTAAGACTAAAATACAAAGCCAGTCTATCAGGATAAGTCTGAAATATATGACCATCATTGATTTTAGGGTCTAGACTAGATAGTGTCCATGTTTTAAATTGGAACTCAATATGGAAAGAAGACACAACATTAGTAAAAGTTTCTAATAAACAATGGTTGCCATGAAAACAAATGCTTGCCACATACAATCTCGTGCAGTATGTAAAGTAATATGTCAAAATTGTTCACTTTTCCAAATTGTTTTAGAAAAAAAAAACAAGTCATTTCATTATGCATTTGTTAATCGGTACATTATTATTTATTATTATTTAGTACAACAATGATATATATATTCTACCAGAATAATTATTTTAAAACATAAATGCGTTGAACAAATAATAACAATGAAAATAAAAATATTCGCTATTCTTTTGAATAAAAGCTTAAAAAAGATGGTTTTGTAATCGTGTGTCATTCTTGTAAATCCTACATTTTTTTCTGTAATGACGACACTATATTATCTTATCAACATTTTATGATCTCTCTTCCCCTTCTTTGTATTCATCTCTCCAACATGTTGTTAACCATTTTCCCAGTGGACTGTAGAAGAGTAACAAAATGAAGAGAATAATGATACTGCCAATAATGAAAGTTGCGAAGATGATCAAAGTAATAAGCATTGTCAATTTGGCATTATCTCTATCGTTCGAGACTTCGATTTCAGGGGGTGAGGTTCCTGTATATAATTGTTGACAGATACCTTTCTTGCAAATTCCCAGTCCTCCATGACACGATCGATTATCTGGAAATATATACTTTTCGCCATGCTTGTTTTTAACGTTACTTTCGAAGCCTGGCCTACACAATTCGTTGGTTTTGCAGCATACTTCACACAAATCATCACATTCACAAGGAAATAAATTGTACCGTTCACAGACGACGTTGTAACATTCTCCCTTTAAAAAAAATTGAGATTTTAAGTATATTATAATGAGATTCATAAGCCTAAGGGACAAAAGCCTACTGTTTTGACTTATCCTTTTTACTGTAACCAAATAACATAAATATATTTTTTACAAGAAAACTTAAACATTGGCTAAGTAATGAAGTAATATTTGTTCATCATAAATCCGATATATTATCCTTGAAAATTTAATTAGATTTTCAAATACCAGAACTGCATGTAATAAGTTGATATCTTCTAGGAATATAAGTGTCTCGAAAATCTTATCTGGATGAGAAAGACACAGTTAGATGTCAAATTACCACTTGTGAGTTTGACATTTTGAAAATATCCGTCCTCTTTTAATAAAATAACAGAATAACGAGAAATTATCACTTTTCATAATTTAATCTTTTAATGTATTTTTAAAATCTTTTAAGTATTTGATTTTGCTTTTTTTTATTTATTGATTTAATTAAAACAGGTCTGAGATTCCAATCATTATTATCTCCTTGATCGTAAAAACGACTTTATCAATTATTAAATGTATTATTCAATACGCATCCAGTGGCTCCACAAAATGAAACGTTCGAAACATAATCGTCTCTTTTTAATACTACATTATCTATTCAACTGAACTGTATTCGGTGAAGAATTGTACGGTAGATTTTGAGTAGAGGAGATATTTGAACATATTGACATTTCGTTAATGATACCCACTGTCCCGTAATTTCTGGTCTATAAATTCTATTCAAAACGTATTTTTAATAACAGATTACCTAAATTTAAAAACAAATTACGTGTATTGGAAATACAATCCTTTTTCTTTTTAATAGGTCGTTACCAATAAATTATCTTGTAAAACGAAAATGACACATACCACTGTAATATTACCGTGTTTCCTGTTGCAACTCGTACATCATGAATCTAACATTTGATGTAATACATACTGCAACCAAAATCTTTTACTGTAATCTTAATTTTTTGGATATTACTGGAGATTAGTTATTCATTTCATTTTATAATTTTTCTTTAATTATGATTTCTCCTTTCTTTTTTAGTTTCAGCACTGCATTACAGGGATTGTATGGCTTTGCCGAAAGCTACATCCTATAACTGTTTCTGTATTATTAAGATAGCTTCGCCGCATATAAAAAGGACAAACTTTTTCACGATAGCTGTAAAGAACGCGAAAATGATTCCCAATTACTTAATTAATTATTCAATTCAAGCTTTCTATTTCTATGTTACTTTTAGATTTCTCTAATTTCAAGATATGCTTATGACTTCGGTGGCGAATTGTTTCCAGGGTCATTCCACGTCAGATCACCTGATGAGTTCACCACACCATCACAAATTTTTATGAAAATTTATTGGCATGTAAAGAGTCATAAGATAACACATTCTGCAAAATGTAGGAATTTGTGATTAAATATTGCCGAGATATGAATTTTTGAAGTTTTTGTATTTTTTTGATGCCACGCCCCTATTTTGACGTATTTTCTTGAATATCTCATCTCCTAATCAATCAAATGAAGCCAAATTTGTTTTTCTCTGGTATTTTTTTATGCTGGATACAAAAAATTCAACGAAATTAGTCTAGGACTAATAGTCTTGTAGTAGTGGAAAGCATGTAAGCATTTAGGAAAAAAATTGAATGGCCATATGGGAGAGCTTTTAAAAATTTGAATTTTTAACCCAAGTCTTAAAAAGTCTAAAGTAACTGAAAAAAAAATAATCAAGATAAAAGTGTTTTACTGAGGTGTTACTTAAAATATTTTCAATAAAAATTATTTTTTTTTTGACATAAAAAAATAAAAATACTAAACTACTGATATTATAAAGAGTTCTATAAATTTCAAAATTATTAACTAATAGTTATTCAGGACAAAATATCTAAAGCCCCCATTTTTTTTCTCGCTTTCTTTTCAAAATAGTTTCCGTATTTTTGGTTTTGAATCGTACAATTGTATAATTATACAATTTACTTTAGTGAAATTTTGTAAGGAAACTCAACCCCTAAAACCGATAGTGAAAGTACCCAGCCTCAAAAAGAAAGTAAAAAGCATTTATCACAAAGGGTTCCCGCCCTTTCCACAATTGTATGATTCAAAACCAAAAATACGGAAACTATTTTGAAAAGAAAGCGAGGAAAAAAATGGGTTCTTTAGATATTTTGTCCTGAATAACTATTAGTTAATAATTTTGAAATTTATAGAACTCGCTTTATAATAAGTTTAGTATTTTTATTTTTTTGATTGTCAAAAAAAATTAATTTTTATTGAAAATATTTTAACTAACACCTCAGTAAAACACTTTTATTAAAGGAAATGAAGTTAATGAAAAGGCCAGTATTTTTTTCAATAACATTTTGGATTATTACGCTGCCTAGAGCATCGGCGATTGAAACGGGTGAATTTTCTGTTTGAATCGCCGTATTTTGAAACTATATTCAGTTTGAATCAGTCTGAAAATATGGGTGTTACCTGGCTATAAGTGAGAGTTACTGCTTACGGAGCTATGACTAAAGCACGGGATAACTTGAATTTACTTCAATAAATATGCAGTGACAAAGTAATAATTATTCGATATTTCTTTACGCGATTCGAAAAGAATACTAACTTTGCGATTTTTCTTCCAAGCTCAGGAGCAAAACACCATCTTCATTTTTTTTACAGTTTCTTTAGACTTTTTTTAGACTTTGGTTAAAATTTCAAATTTTTAAAAGTTGTCCCACATGGCCATTCAAATTTTTTCCTAAATCCTTACATGCTTTCTATTAATACAAAACTATTAGTTCTAGACTAATTTCGTTGGAATGTTTGTATTCAGCATAAAAAAATACATGGGAAAAACAAATTTGGTTTCATTTGATTGATTAGGAGATGAGGTATTCAAGAAAATACGTCAATATAGGGGCGTGGCATCAAAAAAATACAAAAACTTCAAAAATTCATATCTCGGCAATATTTAATCATAAATTCCTACATTTTGCAGAATGTCTTGAATCATTGTGGATTTTAAAAGCAATTTCTTTGATGTGTCGTTTGTACTGTTGAAAACGCTACTGCTCAATAAAATTACCTGCATTGTTGGCTCCAAATAACCGGTTGTCTCTCATGGCTGCGGACTCCAAACAAGATTTTTAAAATAACAAGATTTTCTTCAAAAACTCAAAGATTTGGTGACCATTTTATGAACATAACCCATTTCATTCTATTGGTGCGTAAAGTGACTGTCTCAATTACGTCGGATTATTATACAAAGTGATTTTTTTTTAAAGTCATTACTGTTGATTAAAATGGTGTAACTGTTCTTAATTTAAAAACAAGAGTCTAAAAGGATCTTTAATGTTGACAGTAATTATACTTCAGTAACTCGAACAATTTTAATTAAAAAACATATATAAGTAAATTTTTAATTGCCAGTACATAACATTTTGGGAATACAAATCGTTAAAATGAATTTCTTTTTTGAAATGGTCATTTGATAAAGCCTATCACTGTGTATTCTCGAAACATTAGAGGAAGTTTGCCAAAATCGGAACCCTGTCCTAAAGCAGACCCCAGCCTCGTCTAAAAATTTAAAAAAGTCAAAATAAAAGGAATATAGACCATAAAATATATCTTCAGTCACTGAAGCAATACGGTTGAAGAACATGGGGTGGAAAAGGGCATCTAAACTTTCTCATTTGCCAAAAACCACACTTTTGAGATTGTGTAATGAAAATATGGTGACTGTCTAACAGCTGCACGCACAAAACTAGGTCGTCCAACAGTTTTGCCGCCTGAACACGAAAAAGAACTGGTTAACTGCTGTTTAGCTGTGGAGGCAACATTTTGTGGAATGACCTAGCCATTTTACACTTGCTATTTCACACGCCATATGCTCGCGATTATAGTCGCCATGACCTCGCCATCAGTCATGGCGAGGACATTGTCGCAGTTGGAGCATGTTCTATATCAGGCCATCACTCGAAGCGATGGCGCGCCATCAGATGGCTGGACATCGACACTAGCCTTCCTGGTGACGAATTATAGAACTTGAAGTACAATCGATTTGTATCTATTTATTCGAAATTACCGATTACAAAAATGATTTTCACGATCGGAGGTCATGTTTTCCTTATGTTTTCGGGGATGCTTTCAGAAAATGTTACATTAGTAATCAAAATCATTACAGAATTTCGGCCTGAAAATTTGAATCGACGAGCGATTGAAATCTCGAAAACATATCGTGGGATAGTCGAGATTTAACGAGAACACTCGAAACTGAAAACAAAGAAATACAAAACAATGAAAAATGAATATTTAAATGAATATTTCCTATTTTAATTAATTAAAAACATTCTTTCATCTATTCAATGCATTGAATACATGATTTTTATATTAATCAACGCAATTTTTTTCGTAAATACACCGTAGGCATGATGACAATTGAGAAGTGTAAATTTTCCGTTTGATGGAAGGCGATATGGAAAGTGTAAAACGGTACACTAAATCACTGGCCATCTATCCTGACATGGCCTGTGTTATGGCCTGCATTATGGCGGGTGAAATGGTAAATGTAAAACGGCTATTTTAGGAGAATCGCATAGCAGTTAGCAGAAAAGAATAATATAAATTTGTTAAAGGGAATATGACCGGTAAGAAATGAAATTTTGGAAGAGACCCAAGAAGACACTCTCTGCTTGTCGACCCACGGGAACATCATTTGCACTTGTTGTGGGTTTCAGCAAACAAAACGTCAATGGGTTCTTCGATCTTATTGAAACTGTTTTTGAGAAACATAATTTTCCTCCATACAGAATCTTCAATGTGGAGGAAAATGGTCTGACGACTTTACTAGGAAAATCCCTCAAGTGATAGGTCTCAGTGGAAAACAACAAAGAGGTAACTGCTGCAGAAAGAGAAGCTTTGATAGTAATTGTGGCTTGCATGAGTGCCAGAGACCAGTTTTTTCCACCCATCTTCCCATAAAAAATCTTCCCTCGAAAAATCAAGGATCGCCATTTGGAAAAGAGACACCACAGTTCAGATCTATCCTTCTGGCTAGAGACAGTCTTATCTTTAAAAAGAGTGATTGATTCATTTTATAGAAACTATAAAATCCACACTAGAATCACTACCAGTGCTCCTGTTTCTGGATGACTACTTTAGCCACACTCGAAACATAGATTTGATCGACATCGCAAGGAAAACTTTGTAACCATTGTTTCCCTGCTTCCACACTCAAATCACAAACTGCAGCCGTTAGATAGGAGAAGGTTGACATCATTGAACCATATAGTCTTCGTTTTTTCCTGATCTTATTTTTATCTAAAGTTTAGCATTATTATACCCAAATATTTCGTATAGTGCTACCTAAACAGCCATGTTTATTAACAACATTGATATTTTGTTTTATTATTGGACTAAAATTAAAAATCAGAATTACATCAAGTGCTCCATTTGCATAAATGCACCATTAACCAAAATAAGAAAGGAGCTGTACCATTTCCTTTTTATTTCCATAAATTCAAGAGACTTTATAAAATTAATTATTAGATCAAGAAAGTTACGAATAATAATAATAATAATAATAATAATCTAATTATCTAATTTTTAAATAATTACAAACTGAATTATTTAAAGGACGACTACCTACTTTGCCTACTAGGGTCTCAAAAGCACAGAAGGAAGTTGCTTTGACTCCTAATGAATTAAAGTCTGTTTTAAGTCCTTAGAACATTGAATATTGCGAAACATTACATTAATAAGTAATATTCAGAATATGTGCACACTTCTATTTTTCTTGATTGTTTGAATCCTACACAGAAGTACTATTCTGCCCTTTCTTAACATCAGCACATTCAATCATGTAATCACTTTTTCATATATACTGTACAATGAATCATATCTTGTTGAGCATCGTCTTCACAGAATCACCTTTTCTTTCAATTTCTTTACGTTTTTTCCTAAATTGAAGTTTCTTGGCTTCCTTTTTTTGAGTGTATTTTTCATGCTTATTTTTATAGGACGAAGAAATCAAATCAATAAGACGAATATATCTTCTTTTTTATATGAGGACTGCAGCTCGTGACAGAAATCAAAGCCTAAATGTAAAATGTGTGAACTTTATATTAATGCAAATAAAAAAAAAAAAAAACATCACCAAATATAGGCAAATTTCCATGAATGGACCGGCACATTGATGAAACAGGAAATGGTCTAATCATGGCAATGTCTTCACATTAGATTTTACAGAAGGCACAGAGGAAATGGTGATTCAAAACAAAACACAAAATATGGATTTAGTGCTTCAAAAAGTGTTCTTTAATTAGAATATGTGAAATTGATGAAAGACATATCAAGCACGGAATATTCACAGAGAACAGGAATAAAAGTTTTAAAAATAAGACAGAAATCTTATCTGAATATCGCAAAGAATTGTTACAGCTAGTTTACATTTCTTCTCACAATACTGGGAAGGGAAGGAAGGAATTATAACTGTTTTTGAACATTCGCTGGCTGTAGCGCGGGAAATACGAAGAAGGTCTACCCAAGGAAGTGATCATTGATGGCAACTGCCCCTTCGAAATTCATGTCCAACTGAAGACTTAATATTGTATGTGAGGCAGTGGACGCCTCGTCTCTCTCTTTATGATTTAACGGAGCTTTTTTGGGAATATCTAAGTCAAGTGTCAAACAGCAGAGATTACAATCCATTGGTTTCGAAAGACAGGTTTGTATCCCATCAACGGGAATGTTTTACCGATGCTGATTTCGTCGAAGAAGCACAGAAGAAAACTGAACCAAATTACAATGACAATGCTAATGAGAATGGATTTGATTCCTAGAGCAATTTAACAGCAAATGACGATCGTCTTAAAGATGTTTCAATGCTTTAGATTCAACTTTGAATTCAAAGCTATTTTCACGCTCTGCCGATACATTGAGACACCAGGGTCACTTCCTCGCTCGCTAATAATCATTTCAGGCCATCAATATCATCGGCTTCATCTCCTAGTGCGCAGAAGCATGACTAACAATATGTCACTTAAAATCAGCCCATTCCAACTGTTCGCTATACCAAAGATAAGAAAGAAAATGTCTGCTAGAGGAGAAAAAGCCAATTCAGCAGCTGTCTACTCCAATTCTTGGGGTGAAATAATGAGACAGGAAAACGAAAATAGATCATACCTCAGTTCGACGAAGAAAAAAGAAAGTAAAAACGAACCCTCTGCAAAGAAATCAAATGAAACAGACTCAGCCCAAGAATCGATTCCTGCAGTTGCATCATCAGAATCCTCTGGTTTTGGGTTCTTCATCAATGAAAGACAGCAATGGATGGAGATGCTGTGAATATATTCTCGAAATTTTCTGAAGATGTTCGTGAAGAAATGTGGATAGAATGCAGTGGGCACACGTAGACTACTCAGGCGCGGAAAAAGAGATCTGGATATGTGACTTCTATCAACAGACAAGGTTAATTTTCATGAGTTTTTTTAACTTGTGATATTTTTGTTCTTGTTCATCCATTTTTCATACTAATTAAAAAAAAATATCTTAGACTCTTATTCCTGTTTCTAATGTGAGAACTTAGCTAAAATTTAAAAACAGAAATATGGGTCAACTTAAGGCTTAATTTATGAGAGTCTACTTTGGAATTACTTTCGGGAAAAGTCGTACTGAGTTATTTTATAAAAATCTAAAAGACTCATTCCATGAATGTTAGTCTTCGTTTAAAGGAGACACGAATGTTTTAGGAAATCTTTAAGGTCATTTGGAATGGATTGTCATAAAACATAAAAAAGAAAGGTTGGGGTCCGCTTTTGGTGAACTTCCTTTATCAATGGAAATATACAGTTTAAATTTCCAATGTTTTACTTTATGATATGTTTTTTACAATTACTCGAAATGATATAGCCACTTCCATGATAGCTATATTCCATGGAGTCACTTTCGAGCAATTTTAAACCGACAACTAGATATCAAATGGACCACTTGAGGATAGGCGGAGCTTCGTAGTTCCAAAATATCCAACCAGTCTACTTTTTGGCTTGTGGGATAAACAAAGCGATCTGCTTTGTTTTAACCCTAGTAGATACAGAGGCTGAACTAAAAGATTTGATTTGGATGCAACGATTGTAAGCCTTCCAATATTTTCCGATTGGATGTAGAATTGATTATCACCTATTGAAGAAGACAACAGCAATATATTTTCAAAGAAGGATATAATTTAATGGATTTAATGGACTTGAGGATAGGCGGGGCTTCGTAGTTACAACATATCCCACCAGGCTACTGCTTCGCATGTGGGATAAACAAAGCCATGTGGTTTGTTTTAACCGGTGTAGATATAGAGGTAATGTTTTATTAAAGAAGAATATTCCAAGCGTTTTTACAGAATTATTACAATAACGATCTGCACAGTACTGAAACATCCATCTTGAAATATCAAAAATCGACGATTTTTTAAGTAATTCACACAAAGTTATATGTTTGTTTATTCCACAAGCTCTCGCCGCATGTGTTTACACGTCATGCGTGACATCGGTAGGGGCGTAAACCTCAAGTTGTCCATTAATATCATCTGAATTTAATTAATTTGTTCGCATCCAAATGTCTGTTCTCCAGTGAAAGTATTCTTGATTCTTAAAATCGTGCAGTAAAACATCGTGGACATTGAAGTCAATGATTTCCGAATTCCATAAGATATCCATCACCTGATAACACAGTGGGACAGGATGAACTTTCAATGGCCTCTACTTTTGCGAATCCTACCCTTAAATGAATTACTTTAAGAAAATACTTGTGAGCGTCTCTATGCAGTTGCTCTGATAACAATTTCAATTCATTCTTCTAGTATTCTTTAATTCGGTTTTAGGAAGTTTTATTTAAATTTTGATAAATTGGTGGTTTAAGTTTCTTCCTTTAAGAGTTACGCTTTGTGTCTCCTTAACTTCTTACCTGCCTGCATTCCCCTGAACCTCCGTCGCATTCGGATCCTTCGGGTTTGTTTGTTGGACTAGGACAGTCTGACTGAATACCGTCGCAGAATGATTTTTCTTGGCATTCTTTTCCTTTATTGCAATACTGAAATGAATAACAAAATATGCAGGAAATTGAACTAGTAGTTTAGTTCAGGAACATTAAACTGAAATGTTTTTTATTTTTTATTTTTTAATTTTTTTTTTTTTTTTTTTTTTTTACAAATGCCCGGGCTCGTAGACTGATCGTCTTTCTTTAGGCCAACAACAAGGGGCGAGATATGATGCCTTTAACCGACGAATCGTTGCCCAGGGTACGCCATAGGAGGCAGCATCAAGTGATACCCGCAGGAACGGACAGAAACAGAAGAAAAAAAAGAAACATCCATGCCACGACCGGGATTCGAACAAAATCAACTGCATAGTTTGAACAAATGTATTTTAATATTTTACGTTAGCCTAACTAAAGAGATTTTATAAAATTTTATAACTTTCCGTTTACATAGTCTTCCCACTATCAATGAATGAAGTTATCTTTTATATATCGGCTTGTGAATTTTATCGAAGTATTTGGTTTGTTTGCTTTGAATTTTGGATTTATTGTTTTATATTCAGTCACCAAAAGTCTGAGTATTTTGGAAACAATTATTGTAGAAGAATACCGATTGTCTCTTCTTGCGCCTGTCTCTTCTTGCCCCATCTGTAATATTTGGATTCTCGCCTGTAAAATGGGGTTGTGTCAGGAACAGCATCAGGCCGTAATAACCCCAGCCAAAACTTCTCTTCGGATATATACCAACGACCCCTCATGGAATTGAGAAAAAGCTGTAGTTGAAGAAGAAAAAGATGTTTTGTAAATGAGACAAGATTTGAATTACTTCAGACCCACATTAAATTATGTGGGTCTGAAAGAGTCAGGTTTAATTCCCTAAGGCGATAGGCGAATTTCTCATCCAGACTGTTCCTAGGTCTACCTAGCATTATGAAGAATGAGTACAAGATTTCTTTTCTGAGGGTAAAGGCGTGCGGGCGTCGGGCTGAACACCTGACCTCATCTGAGTCCAGCTGGTGCCGGGATCATAATTCCTGCCACCATAAGAACTATATAGGCCTGTAATGGGTTACTTTTTAAGTTATTAACTTACTAATAATGATATAAGACACATCCTCATCCTATCAACGCTATATTTCTCAGTTTATTACTTTTAACTGCTTCATCAGGCATAATATACATGGAAAAAAAAACTCTTCGTAAAATATAATAAAGAATTTTGTAATAATACTCATTTTATGAAGAGTTTTTTTCCGTGTATATTATAAGTAATAAACTGCAAAATATAGCGTTGATAGGAAGAGGATGTGTCTTATATCATTATTAGTAATTAATTTCATATTATGTTTGAATGTTAGAGTTATTAACTTATTAAACTTTTGACAATAACTATTTTATTTTCTATTTAATTGAAACTATTCATTTTTTTATAATCAATTAAAAAGTGAATCAAAATCTATATTTTGAAGAACTCAAAAATGTGTACCTTTGGGATCACAATTTCTCAATTATTTTTTAAAAATGACATCTTACAAGTAAGGATTTTCACAACTAAGATTTGAATTATTTCGTACAAGTAAGAATGCCGTGTTGCAATTACTGGTTGTAACTATTCATAGTCTTATAAACAAACAGTGGAATAAAGTTATCAACTTCTGATAGGATCATGATCAGCTGTTGAAAGTCACAGAGTTTATAAGAGAACACCTTCTTTTTTCAAATATATCAATAAGAAACTTTTGTTCAACGGAACTGAATTCTTCCTATGCTTCATCGTGATATTTATAAGATTGTGGGCTTGTCACCTGCTGAAAAACATGGCGTTTTCAAGGCAACTCTTTTATTGTTTTGCAATGTCTATATAGTTATTCTGAAATGTTTCTTCTGAGACCCACTTGATTATTCATTCATGAATTAATTTATGAACAGATTGATTTTCAGTGGGTATCTGATTAAACTGCGCAGCTATGGAGTTGGTTCTTAGTAACTGTTCCACAATTCAAAAGATGGGTGCTGAAATGGCCATCCTGTCTTTACGAAATAATTTAGATCATATTCACATATTTATCAGTAATAGTAACTTAAAACTCCATCGCTGTAATTGATCGACATCTCCTGGTATCTATTAAAAAGAATACTTCACTACAGATCTGTCTGGCCCTTGGGGTTGTAGGAGATGAGGAACCGTCGGTTCATCAACAAAGGACAAAATTTGAGATCCGATAGACAGCCCGATGCCCTCTCGCTTTAACTCTTCCAAACCCGTCTGGAGCAGAAATCCACCGTCGGAGATTGAACCCTCCTCTTCTAGGGCCCACACAGTTTACTACTACTTGAAAATAATTCAAATCTCAACTAACAAAACAAAAACTTCGTCAAGAAACAAAATTTCAATTTATAATAATGCAAAAATGCAATTCGAATGTCCGCCTTTACTCTCCTCACTGCCTACAGGGCATACATCGGTAGCTATTGTAAAAGTTTATTTAAAAAAAAAATATTTAAGGAATTGTAAATTATATAGAAACTGATAATTTACAATAAATAAAAATTTGTATTTTATTTCAAAACGTTTCATTTCAATAACAGCAACCTATTGTTCGTGGGATCAGAACTCAAGTTGTAAAACATTTGATTACTGTCTGAAGGATCATGGTTCGCCATGTAAGGACTCTTATCTCCTTCAGAACTGGTATTGATGTTAACCCTCTGGGAAAATGAAAACAAAATTCCTTTGCAGGCGATTAAAACAGGTAATCTACGGAAAATAAGTGTAATACCCTCCCGATTGCAACTTAAGCCAGTTCTTAAAAAGCAGAAGGTCCTTATCTTCCCGGACCTGTTTGGCTTATTAGACCTTTAATTGACTATATATTGTTTATCTTAAGCCAAAAATCTTATATTTTGCCATTTCAAAGGAATAACGGAAGGGAAGAAGAATAGAATGGGGGAATAAATGTCTGAATTCTTAATTTTTGTTCTCTTTCATTGTTCTCCTAACTAGAAGTGGTCATAAAGTGGTATCCCCTTCATTGGTCTGAAGCTTTTTTAGCGACCCCTTTGAGAGCTCTTGTGATAGCGACCAAAATCGGTAGTTTATTGCGTTTGTCCTGTCCATCCGTCTGGCCGACCGGCCGTGTTTGCCCATCCCTAACAACTCTCGAATGGAAGGTCGGATCGACAAAGGGATTTCACCATCGTGTTCAGAGGCCCAAACAACCTAAGAGCAGGGTATTTTCAGGGGCCGACGCCTTCCGTGTTCGTGGTATTTGACATTGTTTTCATTGGATTTCCGCTTTTAGATTAAATGTTAGAAATAAAACCATCTCATTTCAGTTGTCTATTATAGTTTGATGCTTAAGGTCTCCGACTCATATACTGTAGGCTGTCGATTCGAATCCGCTAATTCTTAATTTTTTTTTTCCTTTTAATGTTTTTTTACTTAATGCCCAAGTGTGTTTTTTCTTTTTTGTTTTTCTTAACGTTTTTAAATTTTTTTCCTAATTTTTTTTTAATATACTTCCTTTTTTATCATTATTTTTAATTTTTTTTTGTATATTATTACGTGTCGCCCTTAAATTTATGCTTCAGAACAAAATTATATTCACTTGTTTATTCAATTTCGGTAATTTTACTGGTTCTTACTCTGCCTCTGTTTCAGATTTATTTGCTTCGGTTTTCATTCAATCATACTATTAATAGGCAAAAAACGGGTGTATGTTTGTCATCAAAAGGAAGAGAGCGGGGAGAGTCGGAGAGAGAATATTTCAAAGTGTATTTTTAATTTTGTTAGTGTATTTTTAATTTTAAAAGTATACTAACAAATGTCTTTTTGAAAAGAAAAATTAGTTGATTTAATTAATGTTGGTGAAATAATTCCTACGTCCCTGTAAGGCATTGTGGGCACTCTCTCATAAGCTCAATTTGGAGGAGCCTATTATTTTAGGGCAGGAGGTTAACTTTTGTCGCCGAAAGTGCCAGG
The DNA here is from genome assembly GCA_023159025.1 of Thereuonema tuberculata. Taxonomy (NCBI): domain Eukaryota; kingdom Metazoa; phylum Arthropoda; class Chilopoda; order Scutigeromorpha; family Scutigeridae; genus Thereuonema; species Thereuonema tuberculata. The sequence continues at coordinate 12,137,781 of JAFIDM010012231.1, read as the reverse complement.
AAAGTATGTTGATTTTGAAAAATCAAATGGTCTTTCACGTATATGTTGATATTAAAAAATCAAGACCATCGTATAACGTATAACGATGGTCTTTCACGATATTTCAATAATGAGGTATTTGCTTTACTTCCGTGAATATTTCACGGGTTGCAACTAGTTAAATATTGCTCAGGCAACTAGTTAAATATTTGTTAAGGCATTTTATTATCAGGGTGTCCATTTTTCATTTTGTTGTTGTTGGTTGGGTTTTAATGGCGCAAAAGCAGCTATGGCTAAGCTGCGCCACATTTTTCATTTATGATTGTTCATATTGAGTTCATTGTTCAGCATTACCGACTCTGAAACTCATCCTATTACAAAAATCAAATAAACAACTGAAATAAAATAGGTTTAAGATTATGGATAACCTACCACTTCGTCCTCTTCCAAAAACAGCTGGCAATCATGATTGCAACAGGAATGTTCTCTGAAAGTGCAATTCGCGCCTTTTCTTAACTTGCATCCCTCAGAACAGCACTTGTCAATTTGAGGACACAAGCTTTCTGTCCCACAATCACAGACTTCTCCAACTTCAGGTAGAGCTCGAGAAAAAAATAAGAAAAGTAAATATGAGAGACCTAAACATGAGAATAGAAAATATTAGATTTAACGATTGTTTAAAATAATGTGGACCGAGTAACAGAAATGGTTTAATAGCTGGAGGATCAAAATTCAACCGCGACAGAGATCAGGATTTTCCCTTGCTCATTTCTCCTCTAGAAGGTCCCAGGATTTCCCCAGACTCTACAAAATGGAACGATTTCTTTATTGGAGATCAGGCGGAAAAGCATTCAGATTAACTACTGATCACAGAAGTATTACATTCTTTACTGCTTTAATTACTGGTTATTTAATCCCATAAAGCAAACTAAAAACATTTACATATATTTATTTTACATATATAATTTCTAATCTTTATATGTTTATGAATCAACTCGAAGAAAATGAATGCACCAACGCTAACGAAACGAGTTTTTCTCACAAAATAATTATTTGTTGCTAATTTTGATAGTTATCATCAGTGGCGTATCCAGGAATCAGGTAGGGTGAGGGGCAGGGGGCTAAGGATGTTGTAAAGAGTTGTAAAGAGTCCATAAATTATTTCAAAGGCCACTTTCCAAAATAATAAGATACAGACACATCAGTGCTTTAATAAAGGTTTTCTGTTCGTTTTTTAATTTTTTCTTTTCTTTTCTGTTTTTCTTTGGATTTGTGAAGGCTTCAGCCCCCTTAACCACCCACCTCCCCCCACTGGTTATCATTAAACGTTTTTCTTTTCCAAGGGCCAAGCTTTTGGCAATCGCCTTTGGCCTCAACAAGGGATGACAAATGTGAGCTACGGGAGTCGAAGAGTTGTCGTACATGATAGCAGGCAGCTCAACCGCAAAAACAGAAAAAGAAAGTCACATCCATGCCTACTCTGGGATTCGAATAAGATTCAGACGTATCGGCTTCATGGCAGGCGGTTCTTGACCACAAGGCTCTCTTTGAACGGCTCTTTGAACTAAAAATAGCAAAGTAAAACAAACCTTGTGCATGAAGGTTCACAATTTTTACATTTCCAATTATTTTATTCTAAAACAAAATGTAATTGTCCTTCATGGTACAACTCCAAACTGATAACAAAATTTTCAAAATAACTGTCATGAGAAGGCTCTACTACTGCTCTACTACTGCTGCATCCAAATTGATCCTGTATGGCTACCACAACTTCATCATCAGTTTCTTCTGATATTCGGCGTCTGTCCTGTGCTTATGTCAACTTTCCCGTTGTTTCAAATTTGCGAACCGTACATCGTAAATTTGTTATCGATAGTGGTCCTGACCCCTTCTGATGTCTCTGATACGCCTGCATTCACGTAATGCCCTAGTGGCATTCAAATGCAACTGATAATACAGCTTCACGAGTAAAGCGCGGCCAAGAAGTGTTAACGGCATTTCTGTGCTCGGTTGTTGAAGACTAGTGCGTGCGTAATCGTATGCTAGCCTTTTCAGGGAGAGCTCTATTTGCATAGCCGACAGCAGCGCCACATGCCTCCTGGTGGTGACTATGTGAACTAGAAACTTTTTTCTCATGATTGCACTCCCCATGACCCGTAAGCCTACAATCCAAAGTTTGAGATAATATTTATCAACTTATGGCGCTTCAAACACTTCACGCTTTTTCTTGGACACCTGGTATGTTATGAATCTCAAAAACGTCTTCTTGCTACCAATTTTGTGCTACCAATTTTCTTGTTTTGTGTCAAAATTGGAGGTTTTTCTTTGGAATTTTCAGACCCAAACCTCCTTGAAAAGTTTAAGTTTTGGTTGTCTGGGGAGTTGCGCCCATTTTGGCAATTACAGGATCCTTTTTTTTATTATTTTTGAGGGATTGGTCGTATTTCTCACGCTGACCCTGCGTCTTGGGAAAATTTATACCTTTGTGAATTCTATACCTTCATAAATGAATTTAACACCTTCTGATAGGTTTTGATCTCGGCCGCCTCTTTGAGGACCAGATGCCGTTTGCAACCGCTCCACTGGAGTACAGACGTTGTGTTCACCTATAACACCTATACTTAGATACTGACCGAGCCCAGAATTTTTAAGGAGATATGCTCTTCCTGATGGAACTCATTATCATCAATATTAATAATATTTTAAACTTAGAAATTAAGGGTTTCGGTATCAGGTGTGATTACAGTACGCCGCTATACGTATTTGATCAATGGTTTATTATAATTTTGTCATCTATTTCTGTAAGTTCATTTTTTCCATTGCGCTGCATGTCTTAATTTCATATTTATAGACGGCAACTCCCTCCCATACAGGATTAACATTATATACACTCCTGAAAAACTAGTGCTTTAGGGAAAAAATGGTTAAATTTTGACATTCTGACCTCTGAAAAGGATACAATATGTGATTCTGAAGTGATTGGACGAAACCCAGGAACGATCAATGGTAAAGTCTACAGTGGTATATTTGATAAAAAATCTACAGAATTTAACATTAGGTATGCATTTATGACTGTTAGTTTTAGCTTACTTTTCCTACTCATCCAACCAGTCAGTCAGTGATGGCACTCTTCTTAATCTACCAAAAGAACTGCTGGAAGGATCATCTTAAAACTTGGTATGCATTTTAAAAACTAGAGACGATCAAACATTTATATCCTAACTAATATATAAAAGTGAAAACCAAGTCTGTATCTCAATCACGCCTCAAAGCGCAACGGATCGGAATTTTCATGCAGATAGTCTATGATACGGAGAAGGAACTACTTTTCATCCAGGCCCATCAAGTAGTTCCCGTGGGATGAATGAAAATACCCCAAATCTGCCCAAAATGAAAAACTTCCCCAAACTGTCGATAGATGACGCCACCGCAGTCTTAAATCGAGTGCGTTTAAGGACGTTCTTGGCGGAACACGATTTATTTCGAGTTGCCTGATAATTTCTATTAGATGATGTGTACGGTGATAAGTATACGATACGAGTAATTAATACATTGAATATTGCTTACAATTTAAGCTTTAATTTAGAATATAACATTAATTTCTAATGATCATGTGTTTTATTATCAACTGCGGAAGGTTTCAAGTGATAGGGGTATGGAGAAGGCCACAAACGGCATCGCAGATTTAAATCGAGTGCGTTTAATGAGATTTTTTGCAGGCGTGGAACACGATTAACTTACGAGTTACCTGATAATTCTGTTAGGCGATGTATAAATATACGATACGGTTAATTAATACGTTGGATATCTTTTAAAATTTGGTAAATATGGAATTTTTTTCTAAATTTTATATTCTAAATTAAAGTTTAAATTTTAAAAAATACCTAATTAACCGAATTAATTAACCGCATCGTATAACATTAATTGGTAATGATTTTTTTTACCAACTGGGGAGGGCTTCAAGCAATAGGGGAGTGGAAAAGGCCAAAAAGGTCTGGGAAGTCGTATATTCTCCGATCTCGATATTAATTTGCTAAATAAATAAAGCATTATCATATGCAAGGCTTTCGGAGCAAAGCGCCGGTTAGTTTGAAATATTTTCCAAGTGACTACTTCTGGAGAAATGAGCCCGAGAAAATAACAAATTCTCTAGAAAATGATTACAAACGGAACAGTATTGTTTAACAATGAGTATTAATCTGTTTATTTCGTAAACGGATTTCCGCACACTTTGATTTTATTGTAAGATAATTGATAAATAGTTGATAAGTTGTTTATAATCCACGAACTTTAAACGTTTTTCTTTAACTCCTATGGATCTTTTTCATGTAACTAAATGGACTGAATAACTCTGAAACGGTATTTAAATATATGAAGATATTATTCCAGGATATCGCGTTTTTGTTTTTAAATTTCAGATTTTAATAAATAAGAACAATTTTTTTGCCATTGTGTTTATGGCCTTAGATTTAAATGATTTCAAATCGTATAAATAATTCGACAGCAGAAACTTAGTTATTGTAGTAGTAGAAAATCTACAAAATTGACCTAAGGTTACAGCAGCTATAGGCCGACAGACGGTTCTTGATGATCCCGAATTTTCGCGATTTCACGTGATTGACGCGAGAATAGCCTCTATCCATGTCTTCTCACAAAATGGCGAGAAAGAAGACTTATCGACTCCGGGAAAGAAGCGACCACGAGCAAGCCCCGTTACTGATGTAGACGATTTTGACCGATGCCTTATTCGCCGCTGCATCCATCGTCTCTACGCTGAAGGCAGGACCCCCACAAGGGGGGATTCAGTTGGTCCCTCAGCACTGGGGCCCGGGCTGAGATCCAAAGTCGATTTGGAGATTTCCCTTTTTTTTTTTTGATTTTGTTCATAACATGGGGGAAGGGGGAAAAGGCCCGGTATTGTATTTGGTACCTCAGCCCGGAATTTGATGTGGGGTGCCTGGCTGAAGGTAAAAATCCAACTTTAACATTTTTTCTCTTGCATTTTCCTAGTGACAGACATTCAAAATACTACATTCCTTGAGACCTGCTGAAGAGGCTAATGGCCAGATCTCGCGTTTTTCAAAATTCTCGTGCAAACGTGATCATCAAGAACCATCTGTCGGCCTAGTCTCAGAATTTAGGACAAAAGTGATTAAAACAAATGTACATATTCAGTATAATTCTTGTTATTCTTCCACAATATATCCAGTTATCATGCATATATACATCCACTGTTGTTATTGTTGTATTAATGTTTAAAATAAACTTTTAGTTCAATTTCTATCTATTTTTTTCTTCTTTTGTTCTTCTTTATTTAACAAATTACTTATTTTCATAATATGGAATGTTATTGCTTCTCGTAATGGCATAATAAAAATTTTCTTCAATCGGATATCTACTTATCGAATGTAAGATCATCTTATTAAGGGTTTTATTTTGATTTACCAATGTAAAGTCTTGACATTTTTCACTGAAGACAGCAATTTAAACGTCAATAACAAAATAAGCTTACCATTTCCGCAAAATCTTCCATATGGTTTTTTCAAGCAGGTCTTAGCTAATTGAGGTAAGATAGCATCTATGCCTAAGATACTACACGGCGAAAATTTATTACTGTTGGAATTTGATCCATCGGCGATGTATTTACTCATAACGAACTGGCCTCCATCTGATTCCAGAGGGGAGCATTGCAAATTGTCTTCAGGATCGTGTTCTGCTCCAAAACTGTGTCCAAGTTGGTGGACGAAGCTGATGTATGTCACAGCTCGAGGCAATAATTTGCCGTGATGCTCAACGCTAACCACCAAAGTATTCAAACTATGATACAAGGGTGGCCTTGCCTTGGAACAGGCTCCGCAAAATTCATCTGGTGTAGCTAGGTAAGCAAGTCCTGTCTCACCTCCAGGAAAGCTACGTCGTACGAACACCACTGTTAAGCAATACCGATCATAATTTGTTTCCGAAATTCTTGTGAGTACATCTTCTATAGATTTTCCAAGCTCAGAAAACGTATAGTCGTTCTGGAAAAAAATATCGTTAAGTTTAAATTTTTCTTCCTATATTTAAATTTAGATTTGTTAGTGGTTATTAGAAGAATTTTAATTACAAGACAGCACATTTTCTTATATTGGGTTCAATTATATTTTGTGAATTTCATTTTCATAAAAATTTGTTACATCACGAAAAGCACAAACCATTAGTTCTAACTTGATTGGAGTTTTATTAAGTTGAGATGGATTAGGGTTAGAATCTTATTGTTTAGTTATTTATTATCAAAATAGACGATCATTTAATGCTGGAATGTTACGGGTTTTATCAAATCGAATTGGGGATGTAGCTTTACTTATTTCTATTGCTTGAATATTTAATTATGGTAATTGAAATTATTTAATTAATATTGAAATAGAAGAGAAAACCGAATTGTGATTAGTAGGAATGTGTTTTGATTGCTGCAATAACAAAAAGAGCTCAAATTCCTTTTTCAGCATGATTGCCAGCTGCTATGGCTGCTCCTACGCCTGTATCAGCCTTGGTTCACTCTTCAACTTTAGTAACGGCTGCGGTTTATTTATTGACTCGTTTTGATACTATATTTATTGAGGTAGAAGTAGCTAGGAATATTTTATTTTTTATTTCTGTTTTTACTATGCTTATGGCTGGTTTAGGTGCAAATTTTCAGTATGATTTGAAAAAGATTATTGATCTATCAACTTTAAGACAGTTAGGTCTAACAATATTTGTTTTGTCAATAGGATATAGATTGTTGGCTTTTTCCATTTATTAACTCATGCTTTGTTTAAGGCTTTAATATTTTTGTGTGCTGGTGGAATTATTCATAGAATGGGAGAAACACACGATATTCGTATAATGAGTGGATTAAGAATAGCTGAGCCTTATTTGTGATCTTGTTTTAATGTGGCTAATTTGGCTTTATGTGGGATACATAATGAATGAAATCACATCTCATTTCGTTTCCGACAAAGATAGGTCTGTCGTTGCTATCACGATAATTTGATAATCTGTAAGATGAGATTGAAATTTGATTACATCGTCAAGACCATAACTAGATTTTCCTAAGGGGACACCGGCTTCTTCATGCAAATTTTTAGCTAATTTCAACTGAATGCTTCTTATGATTTTTAGCTCATCATAAAAAAACAAAGTCCATTTATTTTCCACAACTTCAAACTAAAAAAAACTTCTCCCTCATTTTTATACAGTTAGCAAACTTCACTGTTATTTATTTTATCACTGATTATATCCTTGATTGTCAATGATGAATTGAATTTGTACAGAGTTTTAACTTTATTCGAATTCACATTCATTGAAGTATGATAACCTAAGATAACAAAATTCTAAAATGAAAATCGAATTTAGTTAAAACTTGCCTCGTCCTCATTTAAAAACATATGTATGTTAGCAACCTCTAGAATCAACTTGAAAGATGCTGCAAACTCGGTGCTTTTTAAAATCTCGTTGGCATAGTGCATAAATCCAAGCAATTCATCGTCTATTATTCCGGGACTCTCTTTTTTGGCCAACTGATAAAACGTATGGTCGCCAATCAGTTTAATGTTGCATGCCTATAAAATGCAAAATGGAAATCAATAATAAGGAAAAAAATTACACAAATTTAATTGGAAAAAAGTTGAAATCACAAAATGGAAAATATAAAAACTCAGCAATAAAAATGGTATGAACATGTGAATAGGATGACAGAAGAAAGAATTCCCAAGAAAATTAAGTTCCTCCTGGGAAAAAGAAGAGAGAAGAACAAGACTGGAAGGAATTTCAAGAATTAGGCTGAAGAAAGGATTAACTGATGGTGGTAGGAAAGATAGAGAAGAATGGAAAAAAATAAACGATTATTAATGTAAATAATTGTTTTTAATAACCATTGTTAAACCAGAATAATAATAATAAGAAGAAGAAGAAGGTAAAGAAGAATAACAATAATAATAATAAGAAGAAGAAGAACAATAATAATAATACGATATAACTTCAATAATGTTAAGCTTTTCAAGTGGCTGTTTGACATCTTCGAGTGTAAATTTGTCCTTTGGGGACCATATCGAAATTTTTTCAAATATAAAAGTTAGATTGTCCATAAATTTGCCTGCAAATTTTGATCCAAATGTTACTGGGGACGGGATACATAAATTTCCTTTCCTTTGGGAAGTACAGTTTTTTTTCTTCTTCATATTTAAACCATAAGGCCACAGTTATGTCAGCCAGTAATATAAGACTATCAAGTAATAATAATAATAATAAGTAGTATTTAGAAATATTAAAATTAAAGGAGCATTGAACTCAATTACAAGACCATTCTTAATCGCTATAGCTCGAACATACCGTAGAACAGTCTCTACGGAGGCTTTATTTGTTCTGTGCGGTATTGTTCCAATCTGGATCAAAATGCTTATTTCAGCATTACGAGAGAATTTAAGATCAACGATACGTTCAAAAGATACCCCAACAATTAGGGTGCATCCTGGTGTGAAGCAACCCTTTGAGTTAATAAGTGGGAGGAAAATTTTGAATTATTTCATTTCAGAATTTTTACTGACGGATCCAAAATGGATAATCATATAGACTTCTCGGTCATTATTAAGGATGCTCTATTCTAGATATTAGTAGAGAACATCTCCCAGATGATGCTTCCGTTTTCCAAGCGGAACGGGGAGCTATTTCTGAGGCCGTATCATTATGCCAAGTGCAATGTCAAGATTGCCATTGTATCGGATGCCAGGGCAGCTCTTCTTTCCGATGTTAACTGTTCCTACATGAACAGAACGGCCAGAGATACTTATTAAGTATCAACATACTCAGCACAAATAAATGTAATAAAATGTATATACTTGTGGATTGAAAGTAAAAAAAAAAAAATTATTTGTGCTTTGAAAATATTTTCTAAAATAATATAGTTGAAAATAAAAGTGAAATAAGGTAAAGTAATTAAAGTTTTAAAAGCGACGTCACGCTCAATATGCAAATGAGTTGAGGATAAAAGTGGCGGTCGAACCCATGTGAAGTCAGTTAGAAAGCTAATCTCTTCGAGATCGAGCCGGCCACGACCATTTTCTCGAGGAAGAAGCTATCGACAGATGATTGGCGAAGTTTTTGGAAAATCTGAGAAGACGGCAAGCGAAGGCGAATACAGAAGGGCAGTACAACGAAAGCTTACGCATTTTGTTGGACGAGCAGTGGAAAGGTTTGAGCCGAAGCAGTTTGCCAGAAGTAAACTAATACTCAACCGAAGAGAAGAAATTACTTCCCGAAAGCGCCTGCGCTGAAAATTAGTTAGATTAGACGAGTCCTTCTCCAACGAACTACTCTGGGACTAAATTTGTGAATTAAAAGCAAGTCGAGACGTTTTCAATGGAAGACAGTCACCTAACCAGTAATTAAAAATATCTCCTGCGGCTCCGAGAAATGGATTAATTTATTTGACGGAATACAAGCTGTCTGCGCTTCAAGTGAAGGAAGATTTCATTCACGAAATTATTGGATTCAAAAGTAAGAATCCGAGACAGAGAATAAGGCATTCGTTTGTAACCAAAAGGGACAAATCAACCCTGACACCGAATACCCAATTGGATATGCGCGAGCAGAGCATATTGTGAAGTAAGTGTCTTCAATTATTTATTGCGCTTCGTGGAATTTACCCTCAGTTAAAATTAGCTCAAAATTACAGAAGGGTAATCCAGTTAAGTGTTAAGTTAAAAGTGATTAATAGTGAAATTAGAACCTTACATTGGAAGTGCGGGTGTGTTCACAACGAGAAGTCAGAACGCATCGGACGATTTTTTGGCCCTGTGGACTTACCCAGAACTTTTAACATTCTGATAGAATAAAAGAATTAAATTAAATAGTTTAATTTTTTTAAATGTACAAATAAGGTTTTACAGCGTTATCAAATCTGTCTGCTACTTTATTCTTGGCTTTGAAGGATAACTAATTCCACCTTAAATACATTTATTTAAAACGCAAATTTTCGAAGAGAAATCGTCTCTTCCTCTTCAAGCTTACAATGAATAAGTAACGAAAAAAAAGTAATTTTAATAACAAACTAAGGAAGATTACGTGAAAAACAACAGGACATAGATTGTTTAAACAATTAACTTTACAACAAATTATAATAATCTGAAAGTAATGCAAATATTCAGCAATCAAATACATCGAATTTTACCTTGTTATTGCAACGTGAACAATTTTTATCAATCATCTCATTAGCCATTGCTACTATACGTTCATTCACTTGTACTCCATCATTCCTGTTTAAATTTCTACTTTTTATGTTTCTAATATATATACTTTCTATTATTTTCCTTGTTTTATGGTCTTTTTCTACACATAAAATTTTAATTTCATTATTCATACACTGTGTTATTTGAACACAATGTTCTGTCACCTCCGATTTGCTTATTAATTTAAGCAAATTTTATTATTTGTATTTATTGAGCAGTTTTCGTGCTCAAGCACCCTTTCCTTTATTGTCCTTTTGCTTTCTCCAAGATGGAACATCCTGCAGTTTATACATTCTATTAAAGCTTCCGATGTCTTCCTTAGTTTGTTATTAAAATTCCTTTTTTTTCGTTACTTATTCATTGTAAGCTTGAAGAAGAAGAGACAATTTCTCTTTGAAAATTTGCGTTTTAGATAAATGTATATATATTTTATTACATTTATTTGTGTTGAGTATGTTGATGCTTAATATTAAAACTTCTAAAAGAGAGGAAATTAGGAAGAAGTACAGAGATACTTATGTTTTTATTTTAAATTTTATTTCCAATGGTAGAATTATCAAATTTTTTGGGGTTAGAGCCCATGTTAGCATTATTGGAAATGAGGAAGATGACAGAGAAGCCAAAGCACTACACTTTAAACGATATCACTTATCTCAGTTCTTGGCTCAGAAGTATTTCCCATAGAATTAAAAACCAGGATCAGTTGACCAATTGGCAAAACCAATGAAGCCAATAAATTAAGGGGCTATTGCTCTAAAACTATATTAATAATGTTAAAACCAACTGTCTCTTTGCTAATTTTGTTGTTAATCAATTTTTAACAGGCCACGGGAATTTTAATAGTTATCTTTTTAGGTTTGGAAAGAAAGATGAACCACTGTGTAGTCGTTGTGCTTTTTGGAGAAAATGAAGATCCTGATCATGTGCTTTGGAGATGTCTGGATCCACGTGGATTAAAAATTAGAGAAGAGTTTTTAAATTTGTTAGTTGCCAAAATTCCTTTCTTCATTATGTCTGATGATATTTTTGCGAAAATGCAGGAAAAAGTTTTTTTTTTTTCGATATACACGAAATATTGAATCCATGAGCATAATGGTTAACTTTCATAATGGTTCATCTAAATTTTATTGTAAATAACTCATATTTTTAATTTTATTAAATTTTTAGTGACATTTTCCGCTAATTTTGTATTATATATATTTTGATTGGTGGTTTTTGTTTTGCATTTATTTTCTTCTTATTAGAAGAACTTGAATTTGTATAGATACACTTTAATATTTTGGGAATCGGCCTCCCTTTGTAGCGGCCCCTAGATTACAGCTTACCTGTAAAACCGCTAGGGGACCTATCTTGCTTTTATCCTGTCTGAGGTAGGGAGTGGTCCTAGAGGTCTGATTTTTTGCACGTGGTCACCTACTTTTTGATGCTGAACACAATGGTGAAGGTTTCGTTCGAATATATCTAACCGTTTGACCGCTACAGAGTGTGCCGATGGGAAAGGTTGGGTCCGAACCTTCGAGGCCCCTTGGATAGGGCCTTTGGGGTTCCTTGGGGCTGTTCGGGGTGGATCCCTTCCCTCTGCTTCATACATTAACAAGCCGTTGGTAATTTTTTTGTTTTTGTTTTTTTTTTTTGTTTTTGTTTTTTGATGTTTTGTGTTCGTTTATCTTTGCTGTCTTGTTAAGAAAGTCCTAAAACCTACATTGTTGGTACATGATTCTTTTGTTTGTTTATTTTTTTTATGAATATCAAATTATATTCCTTTACTGAGGTAAATATTATGACGGATGATCATCCATTGTTGAACTCCGATTTAATATGCACTATATTATTAGGTCGCATAACTCGGGCAAGCCGTCTGCTATGTTGACTGTTGTCAAAGAGTTGTAACATCTCCACGTTTTGATGACTAAACAATCTTTTCTCATGTTTCTTGGCGAATCTGTGGATTTCACTTTCTACTGTCTCCACGTTAAGATCACGGTGAATGTTTTCATTACGCATGTGCCAGGGAGCATTAATAATTCTTCGTAAAAACTTTGTTCTGAGACAGTTGGATTATCCTCCTATTACTTTTTCTTAGTACAACTCCAGAATTGAATACCGTAAGTCCATACAGGTTTTAACACTTGCTTTAAAACTTGCTTATAATTTATTGTGCAGTGATAGTCCAGAACTTCTTTTTAGGAGCCAATACGTTTTTTCAGAATTTTAGGTTTAGTTCTTCTTGTAAAATTATATACAACAAAAATATATATATATACGATAAAAAAACACGAAAACTCCTAACTATACATCACTCATTACACCCTAAGAGTGACATTGATAGACTGTATTTACCACGCACCATTGGAGGTCGTGGTTTATTACTGATACAACAAACTGTTGAAGAGGAAAAATGTGGCCTCCGTGACTACATCAACAACAGTAATGAAAAACTGCTAAAAGCAGTTAAAACTGAAAATTTCCTGAAAGCCACCAAATCCAAAATAGAGTACAAAAATGATCAGTACAATACTCGACTAGAAACCTGGAAAAACAAGCCTCTTCATGGGGCTTTCTTCAAAGGAATCGAACATAAACATGACAAAAATATCATCTGGACTTGGCTAAAAAATGGTACGTTGAGAAAGGAGACTGAGGGTCTGCTCCTTGCTGCACAGGAACAGGCCCTTCAGACCAATGTTATGAAGGCCAAAATACACGGCAGAAGCACCAACAGCCTCTGCAGACTGTGTAACAACCGAGAAGAAACTGTAAATCATATAATCTGTGAGTGCTCCACAATTGCTCACACAGAATATAAAAAGCGACATGATGATGTAGCCAAGAAAATACATTGGGCACTATGCCGTAAATTTGGATTCCATACATCAGAAAAACCCTTGCATCACAGTATAAAAAAGATCTTGGACAATGGGCAAGTTAAAATCCTCTGGGATTTTCGTATCCAAACAGACCAGCAGGTAACAGCTAATACGCCCGATATTACATTAATTGAACAACAAAATGTGACCCTAATTGACATCGCATCCCTGGGGACTGTAGAGTCCAGGAAAAAGAACTGGAAAAAATCAACAAATACAGGGCTCTGGCACTTGAAATTACACGAATATGGAATAAAACAACTACAGTGCTGCCAATCATCATTGGTGCACTAGGAACACTATCACCTAAATTTATGGACTATTACACCAGACTTGGAGCACCAGCAATAACAACAGCTGAATTACAAAAGCCATCATTGGCACTGCGAACATTTTACGTCAATACCTTAGCAACACTTAGGCCCCTGGTTAAGGCCCGTCTTGCCTAAGAAAATGCCAGTGATAAACGTGATTTTTTTGTGTTTGTTTGGGTGAACGTTTACACTGTGTAACTTTTTTAAAAAGAATAAACTTTGTTATATATATATATATATATATATAAATTGGGAATGAGTAATGTACTGGTTCGGAAATCACTGCTTCTATTTAAAAGCTATCCTAACTCTCGAATATTATTTCCACTTGAAAATTAATTTCTCTTCTCTAAATCACCAGAGCAATTTCACTATCTGACTAAAACTAAATGCTTGTTCTGTTATGATTCACTATCGCAAACACAGTAATCACACAACTAGTGAACATTTATATATTCAATGAACAACTATTGAATTTAGATAACTTGATAACTTCAAGTTTACAAGCATGATAATTCTTATAGAACAAATTAATCAATGTCTCTTGAAAAACGTGTCCTTAGCTTCACTATATTACTAGGCACTGATGAACGGGATTCAACACCATCAGTTGAATACTGGAAACACTGGACTTCTGCTGTTATATTCTTTAATTCGGAGTATTCATCTTCATACTTTACTCTGAGATCTGAGTAAGATTTAAGTATCTGACTAATCTGTTCAGGCAAGTCTCTCTAATTTCTATTCCAAGCCGCGATGCCACTTTATCCACAGCCTAGGCCACATCCAGCTCTACTAAAGCACAGATTGTCTTATTTTCTAATGATTTATCATAAGATCTGTTATTCGATGTATTTGATCTATTGTTGAATTTTTATTTGGAAAACCAAATTGATGAGATGTTATTACCTGCTTCTCTTCAATAATAGTTTGAAGGGTTTTAGAAACAGTTTCTCAAATAACTTTGAAATTACTGGAAGTAATGATGTTGTAATTCTGTTAATTCACTTTCTTCTACTTTCTTGTATTATCCAGTTAGTTTCCCTTCCCAATTCTTCTTCATCAGTAACATATCTACCTTGAGAATTATTTTGGACAGTAGATGATTTCTCAAGTTCCGTAATTCGCATAGTCATGTAATTGATTTTCTATTCTAACAGTTCATTGGCAGTCTCTATTAAAATAAAATATCTATTTGATTATTATCCACCTGAAGATTTTTCGACAATCCTATTTCATTGCTTGATTTTAATTGGAATATTATTTCATTTTGTTGAAATAATAGTGTTTCATTTGACATCGAATGAAGAACATCCACTGTTGTGTGCACATTTACATTATTGTCAGGTAGCGAGTTCCTTCTCCGTGATGTTCTAAATAGACCGTTTAAGTGTGTCGTCACAACCTACATAACAGTTCAAAGAGGCTGTTGCTAGGCTCGGTTGCTAGGGTTTTAGCATTGAAATTAGTTACGACCAAGGAGGTGTTTATCTTGGTTTTTTCTTTGAGAAAAGACCCAAAAAATAATAAAAAATTATCAAAACGCATTTTTAAGACTTCAAGAAAGCCCACCTTAGGGTTTTGTCCCCTTATTTGGTGAATTTTAGGAAAATATTAAGACAAAAAAAGCTCTATTTATGCGTAATTTTGAGGTTCAGACTGCCATCGGTCCTACGTCGAGAGCTTGTGATTGGTTAATGGAAAAGCTACTCTCTAATAGTATAGGACAGATCTCATGTACTGAAACTCATTTCAGAAGTAGGATTATAGAAGAATAAATAATTTATATTCGGCTACAATTAACTTCAAGTTCAATTTTATCATTGCCAGCCACATTTCTTTGGGGCGATGGCCTGATCATCCACCATCATCCCTGAGCGGTCGCATGTCAGTGAGAGACTGATCTCTTAATCCCTCCACCGACCGGTTCTGGGCCTCCGTTATATTGTTCAGTAGCCGCTGCATGGTACTTCTTGTTGTCACTCATAACACACAGGATAGTTCGTTGCTACTCCTCGTACCCAGATTAGTGAGATCCTGGGGGTAGGAAGTACAGTAAAAAAATCAATTATAACTCTTTATAAGCTATGCTTCAAATGTTTGAAATGTATTTGGAATATTTCTTGATTTTTCTTTATAAATATTAAATTCACTCTTTATAAAGCTATTAGTATACAAAATCTAAGGCGCATTTAGTTGTTCATGTATCAGTTATTGTTCAGCAATCAGTGAAGCCTCATTGATTTAAGAACAGTTAAATAAGAAATTCAAACATTGACTAACAATAATAATTGAAAAGTCTTCAAATCTTCAAAATAAAAACAAAATAAACGTATAAAACCATACATTTATTGAAATAAATATTTCTTAATTTTCGAAAAGACATGACTTCTTTTCTTTTTCAAAGCCTAAAAAACAACAACAATACGTTACAAACAAGTCTAGAATGTCTAGAAGAGGGAGATTTAAGAAGACTTATGGTAACAATAATAATGTTAGGAAAGTTATTAGATTTGTACATAAAGCCCTCAAAAACAAATACAGAAAAATAACATAAATAATTAGGAGAAGTAAGTAAAGAATGCAGAAAGAACTAAGGCCAAAAGAGTTGGCTGTATAACAATTATAAGATGATGACGTAATTCGAGAAATTGCAATTTATTAATTTACATTAATAGTTAGAAGAAATAGGTAAGTGCAGATAATCTATGTTTATTAATTCCAGAATAGTGTATTTTCGAAATTCTGATCAAGTTCGAGTTTCCAATTAATAACAACAGAATTTACAAGCGATAAGCAAAGTACGAGTTTTAATCTTTATTCCAGGAAAAAAAAATAGTAAGGAAATACACTACAATTAGTGCAGATTCAACATCAGGTAAACATTGAGATTAGTTTATTAATTGAAATTTTAATTTGTTCATCTTTTTTCTTAAATACAAACAAAATATTAACAATAAAAAAATTAAGAACGAATGATTGATTTTCTGAAGAATTTTCTCAATGTTCTTCTCTAACTTTTAAAAGCTGGACAAATATAAATCTATAGGAGAAAACTTTCAGTTGGAAAATAAAGGGGTAATCGAAAGATAACATAGGGGTAGGAAACAAAATTGGCCTAAAATAACGAAAATCATCTATTAAAGATAATAAAGTGAAATTATCAACAATAGCCAGCAGTTTGTCCAATTTTAGGCTTATGACTAATAATTTATTTTCTCTTGTTTTAAAAACAAAATTGATCTAGTTTTGTTTTTAAAACATTTCAACCTAATTAAAAAAGGGTACATTTAGTGAAGAGATATCACTTTCTTAAAACGATCTCGGGATTGCCTCCAGATTGTTTTATCTTAAAATTGCCAATTTTGAATTGGTAGTAATTCCAGGCCTGGCTATGATTTTTAGTGAGAATTTTGTAGTGTCCCATCGAAAGGAAACAATCTAGAAATAATCCTCTATGTCAAATTACAACTTTAAATCCTGACTAAACTTTGTATCTTTGGGTCAATCAATCAATTAAAGTCAAATGGATTGTCAATGAATCATTATTAAATTCATCTCATACGGTTTACATTCAGAAAGACATTATTTTGAGACATTATTTTTCTCAATCAATATTTTGTACTCCAGAGATTCTTTTCAACTATTTTGAAAACGAGACTATTTATATTTAAACAAAATAAATTCATCATAAATTCCACTTCGTTTGGATAATATTATCTTACTATTCAATTAAGATGTTACAAATAAAACAATTTTCAATAATTTATTTTATATTTGGAACATTGCCGCAGAATCTAGTTCTAGAGGTTCTTTATTAAAATTAACTTTTAATTTAAATATTGAATTAAATTGTAACTTTCTCTGTAGAACAGGAAAGAAAGGCATTCCAATGATGTACCTACCAAATATTTTTGTTCGGGAGTTTTTTCCTCGTCCCTCTTGAGACGTCGTAATGGTTTGGATGAAGAGGTAGAGTTCAACGGAATCCTTCGTAAAGGTTCCTTCCAAACACATTCATCAAAAGATTTGTTTCCACAAAGGCCATAAAACATGTTCACATCAGAATGCCTGTAAACGAAGCTTTCAAAACCAGTGGGCGATTCGAAATAGTTCTTTGCTGATTCCACGTAATAGATTTCAGAATTGTAATAAATGTCACCTATAAACATATTTTCATACAAGCTTCCTGTCACCCATGACTCAGGATCGTCGTTGACCTACAACAAAAAAAAACATAATTTATCAGTCGAGTGGTATAAATAGTTATTGAGAGCATTGTGCTGAATTATAATAAAACAATAGAATCAAAGTTGGGTGCTAAATTATCGGAAATACAATGTTTCATCCTAGTTATAGATTCGATTTCTTTGGAAAGTGAGTTTTCATATTTGCAGCCAATTGTAACATTAAAATTTTACTTTCCCAATTTGCATAGTTTTAATCAAAACGGACGGACGGCCATATTGTTCCTACTGGAAATTGCAGATAAAATGTTATTTTTTTTTCCAATCTTTTATCATATAATGATTCCAGTGTACAAAGCATGTTTCTAGGAAAAAATGATTTTCTGCAGGCGTAAGAAAAGTTAGTGAACCTCCATGATGTAAACAGTGATCTACAAGTCAGTGATATCTGGTTACCATGAGACGTAAAAACAGATTGAAGTGGATGGTAAAACTGTTTGACATGATACTAATTGAGGTTTCCTTCATTGTTGTCTTTATTCCTTCAATGTATGTGGGTAGATTATATGAAGATTGTAAAAGGAGAAACGTCTTTTAGATCCCAATCTGAAAATTTCCGGCTTCGCCATCAGAGCAAAGACAATCCCTTGCCAAAATGGAGGAGAGAGTTCCAAATACAAGGTTCTCTAAGTTTTCTTGTGCCTGCACCGTTCTAGAAAAATAGGCAAAAGCTAAACCAAGTAAGGTAAGTTGTACATTCGCTAGATGCATTGAAGGTATGAACGCGTCGAAAAGTGTCCTCCACTTTAACAAATTTGGCCGTCAGAAATTTCATCCAAATAACAGCAATAGGGATCTTTAGGGTCCAGCCACACTTCCTCACTAGTACGGACAGTTTCGTTTATTTCTTCTTCTCCTGCGTGTAAGTTCGTGCGCCTGGGATAGGCGAAGTCATCGCAATAACAATATTCTAGCGGTTCGGAACCGCAGAAGCACGGGTGTATTCGGGACGAGTCCGGACCCTAGCTGATACAGCATACGACGGCAGTCCTCGCCGATATCCTGTCGTAGAGGGAAGCAGTAGGGACCGCGCGGAGGCATAATAGTCTTACCCGCGTGAATGCATGGGTCGTGGCACTACTGGCCGGTTTCATCTCGAGCAGGGGACTGGGAGCAGGTGGACAGTCGTTCGCTTTAATGTCCTGCTGACATGGCTGAGGTCTCGACGGAATCTCTTTCTTTATGATTATCTCTCCAACAAACTGAGCTTCCAATCCACATGTCTGAGTATAGAATCCCACCTTGGGGAGGCTAAGAGTCGTTGGCGTCACGTGGTGGAGCTGTGGCATGTGGAGTCTGAGGCATAGGCGGGGGTCGGTCCTGTAACAATTCCAGATTTAACGAGAAGATGATGGACAAGGCGGATTGTGTGCTTCACTACAAAACATGCAGGAAACAGAAATAAGAATCTATGGCACACTATCGTAATTGAGCATATACTGATGCAGGACAGATTTAATTGTAAAGGCCGACAAATGCTGATTGATTAAGGACAAATATGTTTATAATTTAAGAATAGATCATGTTTAAGAAGAAATTAAGAGCCATGCTATCCACCTCTACAAGGATTATTGCAGTTTACAGTTATTAATACCCATTCTATGACATTCTACGACATTCTATGATATTCGTTGGACAATACTTTGCTTAGTGATATAACCCTTAAGAAATATTACGAGAAGATTTAGTGGAAACACTCCGGAGTGAATTTTGACGTTTTCTACTCAAAGTTATGTATTAATCTATTCAGCTTCTTAGAATTTACCTAATCAAAGTTTGCTAATATTATGATTTCAGTGGAATCGACATTTGCTTACCTCTCCAGTAACTAAATGCTGCTGGACTTTCGACACCGGGATTTCATTTCTTTTTCCATTCTTCTCTTGGATGACGATTTTTGCTGTAGGAGACAAGCAAGGGTTACCAGTCGTTAGCGTCAAGTGAAAACGTTTTTGGAAAGCTTCGAATAAGACGTGGGTCTGAGAATGCCCGTCTCTCTTACTGCCCATCAAAATGATTTGATTTCGTATGGGTTCGTAATATTTCACAATGCCGTTGTCCCATGCTGCGACGCAAGCTTTCGGCAACGAAATTACAATGACATAGAAGAAAACGGTTGGTCCACCAGGCATCGATTAGATGAAAAGTCAGGTAAAAGTTCATAGACAGAAACCAAACAACAACACAAATCCATGGAGTAAGAGATGCCTCTTTCGTCCTAAAAACAAAACAATTCGATATGCTTCAACGTGTCTACAAAGATAAACCACGGGATACAACAATATATCAAAACAATTGCTCAGGATTCCACTCAACATATGAAATTGTAAGGAAAAGAATCATGTAAAATGTTAGAATTACACAACAAAATGATACATCGGAAGCGCAGTGGTGCCTCAAAGGGAAAAATACACAATGAAAAACTCACCAACAAAACATTGGTGAGAAAATTCATGTGCCAGCAGTGCGCGGGCCTCAATAAATTTTTTTAAAGCATGGTCTGACCCATTGTCATTATACAACAAAATATTGACATAAAAAACACAATAAATAAGTCGCAGTCTAACTGAATACTGAGATGCAGTTTCTTATTAACTTTCATTTTCTTTGATTGATAAAGATTTTCCATTAATTCTCTCTCTATAAATGAGTCAAATCTTTTGTCCAAATTTCCACTTACAGATAAGCAATAAATAAATAAGATAAATAAATAGATAAGATAATAAATGGGGCTATTTTTAGCCCCATTTGGGAGATATTGTGATAGAGATCAAAATCGGTAGCTATTTTTCCTGTCTGTCCGTCCGTGTCTGTCCACCTCTAACAACCCCCGAACAGAAGGTCAGATCGACCAACGGATTTCACCATCTTGTTCAGAAGCCCAGACAATGGGGTATTTTCAGAGGGCAACCGCCCCCATGTTCGAGATATTTGGCATTGTTTTCATTGGATTTCCTCTGTTAGCTTCAATGTTAGAAATGAAACCATCTCATTTCAGTTGACAGCTATAGCTTGATGCATAAGGTCTGTTTTGTTTTTTTCTCTTAATCATTTTTTCTCAATATCTTCGTGTTTTGTTTCTTTTTCCTTATTTTCCGAACTTTTTTTATTTTATTTTTCATAACTTTTTTTAAAATTTTTTCTTACATTAATAAACTTTCTTTTTTTAATTATTATTTTTAAATTTTTTATTGTTATGGGTCGCCCTCAAATTTATGCTTTAGCACAAAATTATAGTCACTTGTTTCATATATCCATTATGTCTAATAAATAGAAAAATTCTAAAATGCTAAATACTGAATACAGACGATTGATTTTTGTATGATTTGATTTCATATTATTAATCTTTAGTTAATATTTCAGAAAGAGAAACTGTATTTAACTTCCATTCCATCTTTACTAAAGCTGTCTTGAAAAATCTTTATCGAATAACTTAGATACAACGAAGGATCATTTCGTGAATTTAATCAAAAACAGTGTTTACATAAAAGGATTCTCAAATCTATCAATAAATTCCTCTACAGCTTCAATCATCCAACCATCATTCAAAATGGAGGATGTGACTAAACATTTTTGGGTAAGTTTATATTGTCTAATGGCTGCTTTACACATTTAAAACAAGTTTTCGGGAGTGTGTATAACAGACATTAAAATTAATATTGATTTTGAATCTGAGATTAATTGATTTCAGAAAATCTTAAATAATTTTCAAAAAACTTTTTGCCGTAATTTCTACATAAATAACCTTGGACAATTAAATGCTCAGCGCTAAATAACTTACATTTAATCACAATGAAAAATAATAATAAATAAATAAAAAAACTCTCTAACAAATCTAAAGAAAGGGAATCAATTCATGACAAAAAGGAACCTTTTGACAAAAGCTGAGACTCTGGGACAGCTGTTTCGAGATTATTAGGCTCATTTCAGCTAGGGCTATCAGCAAACTCAGAGGCATAAGAGAGGAAAATGAGATTATTCATACAAAGAAAAATAGAATTTTGACTTCTCAAAATTTCGAAAATGAAAACGGTAACAAAATATGGAAATCAAAAAAGTTTTTTTTTAACTTAGATTCATTCCTTTTTAGGGTTTTTATTTTATTTATTTTTCTTTGTGGACAAATGTCTTTTTTTTTTTGGTGAGCATTTAGCTGCCCGTGGGCCTGTTAGCCGAGTGATCAGGGCGCTCGGCTGCGGGTTGGAGATAGCGGGATCGATTCCCGGCCTCGGCGGAGGGCGGGGATTTTTCCACGCTCCTCTCACCTCCAAACGGGTCTTAGGGCCTACCCAGCCCTCTCTCGCATGGGTACCGGGTTCTAGGCGGGCGGGTGTCGGGCTGACCACCCGGCCCCAACTTTGTCCGGTGGTCATGGAAACGCTGGGAGCCTTACCTCCCGCGCCCCGTACGCCGAGTCTGGCGTAGGATTAGAGAGATTTATCTGCCCAAGGATTTCATTTTTACATTTTTGATATTACTTTTATTTCTCTCTTTTGACTCTGTTCTTGCTAAATAGCCCTGACTGAAGCGAGCTGCCGCAGGGTCTTGGCTCCTTTTTATCAAGAAACTTTTAAATTCAGTGCAATTAAAGTGATTGAATTAATTTAACTGTTAGGCAATTCCGAATCAAATACATTTCAATGAGGCTTGTTAGTTCTTCAGAACTTAACGGAGGCGTTTATTAACTCAGGGGCTTAGGTAGAATTTTATTTATTTTTTCTTTTTTGGGAGGGGATAAACATTCCAACCTGTTATCCAACCAAAAAAAGAAAATAGAGCCTACACTCTAAATTTTGATATTTTGGGGGGAAAAGGGGGCGGCAGGACTACATACGTCTATGGACTAAAGCGATTGCCAATGTGTGTTCTTTTCAGAGCTACTATGAACAACAAAATTAACTTTCGCCCCTGACTTGTAATAAAGTTAAATTAATCATGCACTGAAAAATGTTCGTCTCAGTGATGGCAAGAAAACATTTACTAAATTTAGTATTGTACGTAATACTTCGCAATTCTATACTTCAGTTAAATTCTAGTTAAGGGGAACTGACATTTAAAGTCATTCAAATATTTGCGAAAAGTACATTGAGGGTTGCAACAGCTGTAGCTCACATATTTTTTGATTTCCTAATCAGCATCCAACTAATCTCAATATCAGATTTTCTAAGTTATTGGATAAAGAATAAATCTGTTTCATGATTCTGAATCACTCACAGTTTCCTCTACTAATAAAACAGAAATTAATGAACCGAAAAATCTTAATCAGAAGAATAAAAAAAAAATACCAGGATTAATGAAACTGATATAATAATTAAAAATAAAAAAAAAACAATAAAAGAATAATGATGCCTCTTATCTTCAAATCATAGAACAATGATTGAAAGTTACCATCGTATGGACGTGAATATTGAATACATAGTTTTCGAAAGTGCTTTAAAAAAATTAGGTAGTTAATTCTCAACGAAATGCAGACACCGTTTGCTTCGCAATGGATGTATACTATATGACTACCATACGATCTACTGAAATTTCCTAATAGAGAGCAGATGAATAAAAGGTATTACACCTTCGGCAAAACAATTTAGATCCAACAACGAATCCCAGCACTTGAACTTGAAATTTTTAGTAAATTCTACTAAGATTTTGTCTTAACTCTGTTTGTTCCTTTCATGTTTTTTTCATTTTTGGGTTTTTTTTTACGAATTCTTTTTAAATAATTTTTTAATGTTGGACGACTCCAATAAATCCTAGTAATTGATCTTTAAAGCATTTAATTGAGAATTTTTCAGTTCATCAACAGTAGAATCTCATAACTTAAAATTCCAAATTGTATGCTGTAGAAAAACTGTTTTAAATTGGATCAGATTTTAGATAAATTTTCATTCGAATGACAGCAATAACATTACGATTAAGAATTAAAAAAAAACTACTTAATATAAAATAAGTAAACGCAGTGGAACTTCAATATTCAAAACAAGTAAAAATTAAGTGCATTAATATAAGGTTAGCCAGATTTTTAATTTTTAAATGAAATTTTTACTTTAATTTTTTAATGAAAAGTAGTTAAATACTAGATTAAATAAGTAATTAAACTAATCAAGTGCTTAACAACTGCTGTAATATTTTCTTAAAAAATGATGTTTTTGCCGCTTCGCTATCATTTTCAGGCTAATAACTAGTTTGCTACCTTTAATACTTAACAAATCTTGTTTTTTATACAATTTTTCAAGTTTTTCAAAAAGAATGACAATTATTCAAATAGAAGTGAAATTTGTATTCTTGGTGTCATGAACAACAAAATATATTTGGTACTGGTTCCTTGGTTGGAAGAAAGCGAGATCTAGAATCATGCGATTTACACCATGGGAATCTGTGTACTAAGAGTGAAAGCAAAATTTCACAATATAAGCATAATAAATGTCCATGCCCCTATTGAAGATATTGTGGGTTCGGTAGCCAGTTGGTAAAGCGCTTCATTGCAGGTTGGAAGAGGAGAGTCAATCCCCGATCTCGCCAGATATCATTGTTTTTCCACGCTAAATTATCCTCTAGATGTGTCTTAGGGTCCACCCAGCCCTCTGTAGAATGAGGGTACAGGCGTCCAGGTTCCCGGGAATATATGCGGGCGAACGTTGAGCTGACCACCCTATCTGATCTAAGTCCTGGGGCGATGAAACGTGGGGGAGCCTTACCTCCAGCGCCCCTGTGGGCCATCCTTTGCCCTGTGGGATACACCTACCTGCCTATCTACTTACCCTATTGAAGATAAAAAGAGTATGAAAAAGGTATATTCTATGAAACTTTAGAATCAGCATACGTTAGTTGCCCAAGAATGACCTGAAAATCACTGTTGGAGATATGAATGTGGAACAGATCTGCAGGATGTACTGAATATATTCAGGTAGAAATAGTGCCATGAAGAAACAAATGCAAATGGACAAAGAATGATAAACTTTGCTGCATCACGAAGTATGTTAATCGGAAGCATCAGGTTTGAGAGGAAGG
>JAFIDM010012231.1:12083517-12095279 GCA_023159025.1 Thereuonema tuberculata | reverse complement strand
GTAATACAATACAGTTTCTTTTTTGGAATTCCTATTCATAAAAATACAGAATGCGTTAGAATAAACATCAAAATTTTCAAGCAGTTAATTTTCATCACCAAAATTTTCAAGCAGTTAATTTTCATCACCAAAATTTTCAGGAAAAATGGATGATTAATTTCTCCAGCCGATTTGAAAATGAAAGCATCAAGATAAATTAGTAGAATAAGGGTGCAAAGAAATTTTAAGAGGTAGGAAATATTTTCATTTTGAACTTTTTTATATTCGATGTTTATAAGATACAGTGCAAATATTTGACTACAATTAATAATTATTGTAACAATGATTTTTTAAAAGGAATTTATAAATTTAGCAGCATTTGTAAAAGAACATTTCGACATTAAATTCGAAATCAAAATAAAATTAGATAATAAAGAATTAGAATTAAAAAAAAAAGTAGTTTTTAAAAATCTTCAATAATATTTGCCTTCATATTAGCTCCTTTTTTTCAGTTAACGAAATTTAGTTCAACATTTTACTTTTACAGCAGAATTTGAAATTGTTCATAACAAATGATTTTTCCGATTTAAAGCGATCTTTTACGTCAGCAGATTTTAAGTAGTCTGAAAATAATCTTACCATACTCGAATTGAATTTTGATTAATAACAATTTAGGTTATTTTGATATAAATACAAAGGCGAATCTAAAATAGGGGATAAACTGCGGGACGGGTTCCCCATACCAAATGAAGTGAAAAAGGTCAGATAAATATATGACTGGAAGTGCATGGTTGCTGAATTATTCCAATCCAGAGAAACGAAGCCGGACTACAATGGAAATAATAGACATGAACAGTATCTTCATTGGTAGAATCTTGACCATTTACTATGACGTGCGCAGTGATAACATTGTGGTATTTTACGAACTATATGCTACCAATAAAAATACTGTTCATGTCCATTGTTTCCATTGTAGTCTGGCTTCGTTTCTTTGGATTGGAATAACTCAGCAACAATGCACTTCCGGTCATATGTTTATCTGACCCTTTTACTTCATTTGGCATAGGGAATCAAACCCCGCAGTTTGTCCCACTATTTTAGATTCACCCTGTATATTATTAAACATACAAAGTATTACATGGAGCACGAGCGGGATTTCCCGAAAGTGAATGTTTTCTGTGCCATGTCGGTGAACACAGCATGCGGCCCATTCTCCTTCGCAGAGAACACTGTGACAGGCATCAACTACCTTGACATGTTAACGGAATGGTTACCACAGTTGGAAAACGACACGGATGACTTCATTCTGCAGCAAGATGGGGCACCACCCCATTTCCACTCAGCCGTATGCGACCATCTGAACGAACGGTGGATCGGCCGTGCAGGTGCAAATGATCAACAGCTTTTGACGTGGCCTCCCCGTTCTCCAGATATTACTCCATGTGATTCTTTCTTATGGGGGTACATTAAAGACAAGGTGTTTGTACCGCTCTTACCACGGGATCTCAACGACGTGAAAATGCGCATTTCCACTGCAATTACGACAATAGATGGATCAATGCTATGTCGCGTTTGGGAAGACTTTCAGTACCGTTTGGATATGTGTCGTGTTAACAATGGGGCTATATCGAACATTTATAAGCAATGCATATAAAACAATCTTGAGCATGTGCTCTATCCAATTGTATCATTCGTTGCATCATAACTACAATAGCAGTAGTACAGGAATGTTGTACATTTTTAATCACTCTGTATATATATATATTTATTTTCGTTTGAAATGTAAGGAATGCCAGTTAAAACATTTTATCTTCTTGACTTATTTTAATTTAATTAAGAACCCAAAACTTTTGAGATGAAGTAGCAATTATTTGTTTTATAATCGGATTTATTTTGTGTCTCTGAAGATAATGAGTAAATTGTTAAAGACTTGGCGTAACGCGTAAACATTTTTTTTTCTTTGTGTATTTGAAAATTATTGGGAGTGTCTGTGAGGAAGTTAGTGACATTTTTTCCATATTGTTCTCTTTATCAACTAAACTTGGGCCTCTTAAGGTTTCTACAAGTTTGGATTTGTTAGGGTCGATTGACTCTCAAGCACTTCAATAGCCACAGTCCATTCATTTTCTAATTTTATCTATAACTTCTGAGCAATTTAGAAAGGTCTATTAGTGTTTAAAATAGATATTTAATTAACTGAAAATATCAAAAATGAATGAAAAAGAGATTTCACCAAGTGATTTTCAGATTTTAAAAATAGTGCGCTGAAAAATTTGAAATAATACATACAGAGTGATTCTAAATTCATAGGGCAAACTTTTAAGGGGCATTAGGTCACACTAAAACAAACATTTTTTGTCAAACAAGTCCGAAACAGTCGCGTTTATATTCTACGAGAGGTTGAGGAACGTCCCGACATAAGCAACAGTACGTAGCATAGATACGTTGTACGTAGCATAGATATGAGCCAAACCACTGTATGGAGAATTTTTTACCAGGAGCAATTACACCCATCCCATTTACAGAGAATTCAGGCATTGATAGCTGAGGATTATCCTCGGGGAATAGACTTCTGTCGCTGGTTTTTGCAGCAGAGTGCAATGCAACAGAATTTTCCAGCACATGTGCTCTTTGCATATGAAACATTGTTTACACGTGAGGGGGTGTTTACAAAGCTCATGCATGAGCAAATCTACGCACCACATGGCCACATGATTACCAGCAACGATTCTCTCTCAAATCTTTGGGCGGGGTATTGTCAACGACCAAACAGCTCTATCGAGTCAACGCGACAATTGCGGACATACATTGTCTGACAAAAAATGTTTGTTTTAGTGCGCCCTACCATCCCTTAAAGTTTGTCTTATGAATTTACAATTACCCTGTATAAAAAGATAATTAGATATATGCAGTATATAGTAAATGTCCTATATAAATCCTAACTACTATTTTAAAAGCGCATATCTGTAAGTTTGTTTATTTGTTTGTTTGTTATTCAATCATGCCTTAACGGCACAATGGATCGCACTGAACGTTTGCATGCAGGTAGTCTAGGATATGGAGTACGACGTAGGCTACTTTTCGTCTCGGTCGATCAAGTAGTTTCCATGGAATGAATAAAAAAAACTCCCCAAAACTGTCCATAGATGGCGCTAGCGCAGTTTTCAATGAGTGCATTTAAAGCATTCCAAAATTGGCGATAGATGGCGCTCTCTCCTTTTTAAATCGCACCATAGATCTCAATAAATGCACGATATGGTTAATTTTAATACGTTGGATTTCAATATTGTACTGCATGTATTGCTAAAAATTTAAACTTTAATTTAGTTTCAGTTCTAAGTTCTGATTTTTACTTTACTTGATGTAATTTGCTTTTTCGAATAACTAATGCAAGTCTTCCAAAGCGGCTAGTAAAATATAATAAACAAAATAGAATATTTTTGGAAAGTTGCATGTGTTGGCGACAATATTTCCTTGAATAAAATCTCTTGATTTTTAACTATCAATTCTTTTGGTTTCAATAGTTGAACTTAATCTTTAAACGATAACATTTTTTAGTTTTGTTTTAAAGAATGCTTGGAGCTTTTTATTTGTTTTCATTTCATTGATGACATAGTCAGAATTTAGAAACTTTAAGCTGTGGATTTGTTGTCTTTGTAGCTTTTCATTCTGAAAAGAGTAGATTCTGACCACCACTCACACACTGTTCTAATTAAATACATAAATATAAATACAATAAAATGCGAGTACTTTCAAGATGGTCTACATCTCGTTCTCAAGCGGAGAATGAATAACATATTTCAAAAAATAAGAAAATTCGGGCCAACGGACATGTAACCTGGACGGAAACATTTAGGTTTCAGTGGTGTTGGGCAGTAGACTCTACGGCCCGGGGCTAAAAGGTGCGGCGTAGACAAGGAGGGGAAATTTAAAGTTTCAGAATGGGAGAACAAAATAAAAATGAAGTGAAAAATAAACAAAACTTGAAACAAAACTTGTTTTGTTTATTTTTCATTTCATTTTTATTTTGTTCTCCCATTCTGAAACTTTAAATTTCCCCTCCTTGTTTACGCTGCACCTTTTTTTAGCCCCGAGCCGTAGAGTCTTCTGCCCTACACCCCTGAACCTTAAATGTTTCCGTCCAGGTCACATGTCCGTTGGCCCGAATTTTCTTATTTTTTGAAATATGTTATTCATTACTCCGCTTGAGAACGAGATGTAGATCATCTTGAAAGTACTAGCATTTTATTGTATTTATATTTATGTATTTAATTAAACTGTGTGTGGTGGCCAGAATCTACTCATTTCATATTAAGAAACACACGTAAAATATTTTTAATTAGCTTTTCATTCTGTTCGCAGAAGATACCACGAAGTCTTGAACCATTCCGCAACATTGGAGCAAGAAGATTTGTCACTATGGTCGCCCCTTGTGTCTATAAGTTGGTGGTTAAAGCTTGCAAATGCTTGAATGGCGGAGATGGAGGAACTCTTCTGGAGATATTTCAATACATTCGAGAGAATGCGTGTGTGAAGATGAGTGACAAAGATCTGAAATGTGGTATTCGAGAGTCTCTGAAGAAGGGAATTGTTAAAGGATGTCTCAAACGACATTGCTCCACTTTCCGTTACTATATAAACTGTGAAAAGCTCTGTTGTCCGACGGAAAACGGAAATGGAAATGGCTCCGAGGATGAAGACGAATCAGAATCTGAAGAAGAATCAGAGTCTGAATGTGAAGATTCAGAGTCTGAATGTGAAGAATGCGGGGATAGCAGCAGCAGCAGCAGCAGCAGTTCCGAGGAAGAATGTCCACCTAAGAAGAAAAAGAAATGCTGATTTAGTATGTTTCCTGCCTTTATTGAAATTACTAACTTTTCATTCGAGTTCTAAAAGAATCAAATTTCCTATTGAAAAAAAAAATGCCTTTGTATAAAAAAAAGTTTTTTTCTTAGAAAAACTGAAAATTATTAAATTTGACTGCCGGAATACATTGCCTAGAAAATGAAATACATCAGCCTGGTTAAATAGCAACAAATTTGAAACTTCTGATTTACGTTCTAAATTCTGACAGTATTTATATTGAAGACTTTTGTTTTAATTAAATACTTCTATAATGCATGTATTAGAATTATAAAGAAAACATCAAAGCATGTTCAAAATTATGCAATTGCTATTAAATTCAATTTGACTTTGATTTGCTCCAATTCTTTCCTTGCAAAATAAGAAGTGCATCTGCAACTTGTAAAGCATTTAAGAAGAAATACTTAAAAATACAATTTAAATACATTCAAGGTAAGCTTGATTCTCTGTCTCAAATAAATAATAAATTTAATAGGTTACTGAAGACAAAACCGGGGATAAACACATCTCGATAGCAGAGCTTGCGAATCAGCACAAACCCTTCGAAATTCTTTTATTAAGAACATTGAGAATACCTCTCCTTGTGGTCTATTATCTGAAATCAGCTTGTTCTTAATCTTTAAAGTTCCTTATAGCAACTCACACTAATTACGAACAGCCTCCGAAAATTAAAAGAAAAAAAAAATCACTTCAATTGTTTGAAAGTAGCTCTTGACAACTTTCCCTTAAATTACTTTTATTTAGAGATTAAAAGAAGAAGTACGAGAAGCAAATTTTAATAACTGGCTTATTAGTCATCTTATTTCGTTAGGAATAGTTAAAAAAATTATTATGTACAAAAATAACAGAAATCAGCTGCCATTACGTCGGGTTAGTCTCTTTAGACTGGACTTATATCGTCTCTGCTGGTCTGCAATACAGATAAGATTCATTAATACTGGGGGTCGTTAATATGAAGCCGTGCAATGAAACTACCATATTTCATAACGTTTTTAAAGAAGGTACATTTCTTTCTCACCCTGGCAGTCTAAAACTTGCTTTCAATGGCCTTCTAAGGCTTAAAATTTGATAGTATGAAATTGAAAGAAGATGATTTCTTCCCAGCATCAGAACAGCACAACTGAACATCTCAAGAAAAGTCAGGTATTTTGTATAAGGTACATGGGCCAAATAAGGCCCACCTAACGTTTAAAGATTTTTTTATATTTTTACTGCAAGAGTGAAAACTCTGAAAACTGTACTGAAAGTTAGTTTAAGGTGTGGTGTTATGAAAAAGTGAAGTTAGAATTAGTGGTATTTGAAATTCTTTCTGTAATAATACAGTTTTCAAAATGTAACTAATGGGCCTTATTTGAGCTCCCTGTTCCAAATAAGGCCCATATGTAAATAAATAATAAATAAGGGAAAAAAACAGCAGAAATAAATTAGAATAATTATATTTAAACCAAAATAATTATATAATTAAATTTAAATCAAATAAAATACAGGGTGTTTCAGAATTCCCTCCGGGATTCCTAAGGTCTGTAGCTCACAGGCAAACTCGCCCACAAGGAACAAGAGCTTGGCAGTGAAAAGAGCCAATTTCCAAAATTTAGTTCTGACTAAATATTAAGCTACAAATTAATAATTAGTAATTAATTTATAAAATTGTGAATTTAAAACTAGATTTGATGATTTTTTTAATATTTTTTCTCATTATATATAATTACTTTATGTTATAGAATGTGCTGATGAGGCTCATAATAAGAAAACATACACAATAATTGATGGGCCTTATTTGGTTCATCAGTGGAGGGCCTTATTTGGAGCCCCCTGTTAACCCACGGTTTCATTCATTGTTTTATTAAAAAGTATTTAAATGAACGTCAATTGGAAAATATCAAATACAGTATCTTATTCTACTCATTACACACTTTAAAATGACATAAAACATGTTTATATATATTAAGTTGCCAAAAAATGCAGACGATTTATCAAATTAAGGTGAAATAGTAACGACAAAAGCTTCGGGCGACTTTTACTGTTCAAATGAAACAAACATGGTGAAATTATCCACTTCAACGGACCTAATTTTTGGTGTAGCCGCTAGAAGCCAGGACCTGTCTGAAACATAAAAATCTTGGTAAATTGTCAACGTTCTATTAATAAAAAGAAGGATGGGCCTTATTTGAGACCAGGCCTTATTTGGCCCATGTACCTTATATTTTATTACCATAACAATAGGGTAAAAAATGTATGGAACTTTAGTCTGAAAAATAATGAATTAAGATTTTTATTTTTAATAAAAAGGGAAAAATAAGAACGTTAAATGTTAGTAAATTAGTATTACGTCATTTATTTCGAAGATAAATGATTCCAATTTTCTTAAAGCTGATGAACAGACGGATTGGACGAACTCAACTTTTTCTTTATTTTCCCAATGCATTTTTAGTGGTGCAATGAACAATAAGACCCTTTGCTAACTATCTTTTCTGGTGTTTTAGTCATATTAAAAGTTCTTTCAACAATTTATTTTCGAAGAAGTATAATGCAATTTAGGCTTGTAAGCAGCAAATACAATATTCATAAACATGCTATGAGTAATTTTTGGCTCTTTCCATCCATTCTTGAGTGGCATTATGTAATTGAAACTTAAATCTTTCGAATTTCTTTTGTGCAATTTAAATAAAAAAAAAACATGAAGGAAACATTTCGAAAACCATGAAGAAATTATGATTATATTACAAGGTGAAAAAGCAGAAGGATATATTACAAGGTGAAAAAGCAGAAGGATCTAAGTGTCGTTCCAGCATAGTCCTGCAGCTAAAGCAAGCCTAGTAATTTAACTATTAGACTGAATTGATTTCCAATCCTAGAGCTGGTAGACCTATATCTTCTTGCTTTTCTTGTTTTGTTTTGTTTTTCTTGGAGCTATACATACCCATGTGACCTTATTTAATATCTGTAGACAACATCACTATATGGGCGTTGTATTAATGAATACATTTATAAAACTTCCAATCAAAATGCATTAGGTTACCTAGCTCTCAACTCTATTACTCAGTACTAAATTGGCTATTATGCTGGTTCTATGAATTGTACTGAAATAAGTTATAGCATTGCTATTATTGTTTGGGCTAATATAAAACAGTAAAGTATTCTTTGAATTACAACATAAATCATGAGTTTCCTAAAAGGTAAAATATGAGTATTTGACAATAAAATAAAAACGACACATATTTTAGGAAAGAAATGATATATTAAAACATTTATGAAACTAGCAGCAAAGCCTGTCGGACGACAGGCATAAAAAAATCTAAAAAATCATTTCATTATCAACTATCAACTATAAAGTAAATATATCCTTATAAATTACAGTTTTTGTAAAAACAGCATCAGATCCTTCTATCAGATGTCCTTGATCTACTCGGTCTAGAATTTTGATTTTAACGTCGCAAGCACGACGAGCTCAAGAAATAGTGACATATAACTGTCCATGACTAAAAACAGGCTCTCGTAATTAAATACCAACCATATCTAAAGTTTGTCCTTGTAAATAAATTTTACTAAAAGTAAGAATTGAATAATTATTATTTTTGACTCATAACGCCAAAAGGAATTTAAAACTCACCTTTGTAATCTAAATATTGCGTTAACTTGTGAACGATGCTTCTATGGCAAAAATGGTTTTGAGTTTCGAAATCAGCGTAAAAAACTGAGTAAGTATGCCAAATTTCATTAAAATGGGTGCAGTGGTAACAAAATTACTTGGTTTTGAACGTAGGTTTTGTTAGATTTTAGTTGCCTAGGTCAGTTCCCAAGGATAAAATTTCATGGAAACAAAATGAACTAATATTTCATCCAATTTGAGTACCCTTGATTCAATGGTACCATTGAGAACCTTCGATCTATCTTAATACCTTAATTATATCGAGTTACAGACAGACAGACGAACTTAGCCAATTATAAAAGTTGATTATATTATATAAAAGCATTATTCTGTCTGTCATTGTCATAAGACTTTACGTTTTTCCAATTTTGTGACCAAACTATAAGAGATAGATTGGTCATGCAAATTGATAAAATGTAGATCTTTTTAAGACAAACAAAATGCTAGAAAAATCTTTCGAAAAAAGGTTTTGGTTTCCAAGATGGCGACTTTTAAAGGGTCAAATTTTGACTTTTTCTCAATTTAAACGAAAAGTATAAAAGTTGGAAGAGAACATTATATTGAGAAAATGTTGGTATTTAAAAGTTCTATCGCACGGTATATCAGTCATTAAAAACGTTTCTGTGTTTGGAAGATACATGCAAAAATGAAGTGTTTTTGCGACAACCCCCCGTTTGAGTGCCAACGCGCAATACAACTGAGTTAAGCGGAGAAGCCCACAACGAGCTAGGAAGTCGTGTATTCTCCGATCTCCATATTAATTTGTTAAATAAAAAAAGGTTTTTTTTTAATGCTATACATGCAAGGGTTCCGGAGCGAAGCGACGGTACCCATCTAGTATATAAAGAATACATTACAAAAATACATCAGGTTTGTCCGGCAGTGGAATGCTCAGTATCAGAGTCTGTGTTGCCCATGCAATAGAAATGAACCATCGACCAAATTTTCATGAAACCATATCCATCCATGCGGAACTTAATGATAACCAATGGAAAAATATTGAGTCATTTTGGAACGACCAACTAACTTTATACAACACAAAACACTTACTCAGTGTTTCCCAACGTGGGCTCCACGCCCCACAGAGGGAAAATTGACTGTTAAGGGGGGCAATTCGAAAAATCTATGAACCTATTTGAGGGGTCAGTGTCGTTTTTCCATTTTCAGTGCAAATGCACAGATTTCGTTTCTATTTTTCTTATATATAATAATAACTACGTTATATTTTAACCATAACGATATATAAAACTGATTTGCTGTTTAAGTACTGTAATATTTATACTGTTCCTTATTTATTTAATTATGAAAAATCGTAATTGTATATAAATTATATTAATTAAAGTAAGTAATAAATATAAATAAAGTAGGTAATAATATTTTATTTAACAATTAATTGTTGAAAATTAAAAAAAAAACAACCTTGTTTAAAAAAATCCATTAAAGTTCCTTAGAACATTTACAAATATACAAATTAAGATTATTGGGAGTCGCACTTTTACTAACAATAGAAGTAGATTAGTAATATTATTATTATTGTTATTATTATTGGGGTAGGGGGCAATAAGTAATAGTAATAGGGGGCATAAGAATTTTAGAAATGCTTAGGTGGGGCATAGCACAAAAAAAGTTGGGAAACACTGCTCTAACTCCAATACAAAAGCTTTTTCTTAACTTCTAATGGATTAACAACATGATTTACCCAAAATTCCATAAGAAAATAAGTAATCACGAAAAGAGAAACCGGACATCTCACTTAACGATTATTTTACAAATTATTTCATTCATTTTTCTCTCATTCTTAGTAGATAACCACCAACTCTATATTAACTCCTTTGTAGGTTATTTGTTTTTGGGAAAACAAGCACAAGACATTGTTCAATGTGGATCTGACACCACATGATAGGACGACTCAAAAAACCTTCGACGTTTATGTACATGAGTCCCTTTCCTTGTCACTTATAACTTAGATGACGAAATGCTGTGCAATCCACTGTTTTGTCCTGTTTTTGTAATGTATTCTTTATATATTTTTAAAATGTTTTAATATATTTAATATATTTAAATTTTTAGCTGCTGTCCATCCTTGTTCTGCCCCGGTTATCTTAAAATTTTTTCCCTTAATTTTTTTTAAATGTTTTCTTTTTATAAAATTTGAGCGATAGATCAAAGAGACAACTGGGGAGTCTTATCGACATGCTGAGCAGAAATAGTCGATAGCTAAATCTTTTAGCCTTAGGAACTCACTGACTCCATGACTGTCGTCGAGTATGATGAACGTAATGGACTTCTTGAACGATCCCGATGATGATTCTCCGAAGAATGTGGACACCGAGCGTATTTCTGGTAACCATCAGAGCGCAGTTCTAGCAGCCAAGCAGCTGATCCAGGATTACTACTACCATCCCCAAACAAATACTTTAAAAAATACAAAATGAGCTATGAACAAGTTTTTTGGCTTAAGCATAAGACACATTTATTAAAATTGAATTGTTATATGAAATTATATATGACTACATCAATTAAGTCATTTTGAAAACAATTAATGAAAAAGGTAACAGAATTGAGGGAAAAGCTGTCACCGATGCAAAGAAACATTCCCTACAAACACAGATTTGTGAAATATGACAAACATGGCCAGTGTAAGTTTAGGTATTGTTACATAAGATCAATACAAAAAAAACATGATTGGTAATATCAATTTTCAATATTTGTAAATGATGAAATGTGTAAGTTTTTAAAAATGACTCAGGTAGGGTTTTGAAAAAATAGCCTTTTGACATCAAAGCTAGCATTTAACGGAACGAAGTTAACAAGGATTATTGAAAGATTATTTTATCGATGACACCTGTTGTTTTTTTCTTTTTTTTTTTTTCAACTATTATTCTTAAATTATTTGCTTAAAATATGCTTACAACATTGTAGTTTTTAAATTAGCTAACATTTTATTTAAAACTTTCATTTTCATTTCGCAAGATTATTCATTTTATAATAGGATTTAGGTTGGAATATCTAAACCAAATTTTGAATGAACACACGAAGAAAAGATGAAATTGCAGCTCTTCTTTCTTACTTCTTCCAGAAAACAAGGAAAAGCAAGTTCAAGATGCACAATTGACAATGCATTGTGTTTATACTAGTTTACGTTATTACGAGGGGTAGCGCTTGTTCGGCGTAGTTCTTCGTGTTTTGAGCAGAGAAGATTTAGGTATTAAAAATACAGACACTAATCTCAAAACATCTAAGACTTTAAAAAACCACAACGTACGTTTCA
>JAFIDM010012231.1:12017369-12059158 GCA_023159025.1 Thereuonema tuberculata | reverse complement strand
TTTAAAACAAAAAAAATAAGTTGAAAAAAAATTCATTAGCTTATCAAAGCAATCCTCCATTTTTATTTCATTTTTAAGGATAGCAATCTAAATGTAGCAATTTGTGTATAGATCTGGTCATAGTGTGTTTCTAAGGAACTTTACTATTTTTTAATTTTTACACGGTAGGATAAGAGATTTTATTTTAATGGAGCAACTGAATATGTTTGGAATATGCACCAATGAAAATTCAAAAATTTATTTTAAATACAGTAGAAATTTAATTTAATGTAAAAATTGGTTTCTGAAAAAAAATCAGAATATCTCATTTTTAAAAATATTTTGCTTTTACTTTTTATTGTTATTCAGTTAATTCCTCATGTATAAAATTAATGTCTGTAAATTAAATCTCATGTGTGTACTTTGAACTTAATCTGTTGCAAGTCTGTTGTTGATTACTGCTTTTTGTTTCTTTTAGATTGCCTTCATGCTCACATATTCTTTTATATGCTGAAGAAGACGAGGTATCAGTTGAAGACAATCAATCAATGCAGGTAAGAACACTTAGTTTTGCAAGTGCACTTTACACCTTTAAGCTTTAATCAGTTGAATAAAATAAAACATGCTCTGATAGACTTCTAAACAAACATAATATGATAGACTGTATGTAGAGTAACAGAAAAATATAATAATAAATTATAAACTTATTCTAAAAAAAAAAAAAAAAAAAAAAAGGAAATAAGCAAAGTTTAGCAGATCCTCCAACAAATTTCCAGATTCTAAGCAAATCCATCTTTGGACAATTAAAGGACAAGGATAAAAGACTGAAACAAGCACGAGGAGCATTCTTCTTCTATCCATATTCCTAAGGAAACATAGGTCTTCAATGAATGCCTTCCACATCTCCCTATCTTTGGCAAAGGACCTTCATTTTGTTCCATATTTTGCCGGCTTCATTCCAATTTAGTCCATTTCCAGTTATGTGATTTCTTTTCCAGATAAGCATCAATTGAAGAATTGCAAATCAGAAATTGTTGGGAACTGTGAGAGATTAGCTTACATGACTGCAAATTGGAATGCTACTTTATAGCCCCCCAATCCTGCCAAGCAAAGCAAAGATATTTTGGCTATACTACCGGTACTCAGTCATCGTAGCTTATTTGTGATAACAGGTCTGCCTCTAGAAGGCTGAGACAGCCAATAATCGAGTGAGAATCATTCCAGCCCTTTCTTGGACCCAAGCAATCAATGAAGTAGATTGATTAAGTGTATATTGGCTGCAATTTATAGCATAATCTGCTTTACTAATTCAAATGAAATTTAGTAATGTTATTCTGAGAGCAATACAGAACTCATATACTGTACATAGTGATCTTATATAAGCCTTTCTTTCTTTTGGAAAATGGGCTAACAATATTACATGTGAAGAATAATCAAAAGAACTTGAGCCCTAATTCTTAAAAAATGTTTTTTTGTTTAAACTTATTAAAACAAAGCAAAGCCTCTTTATGTTTTTTTGTAAATTACAATATCTACCACATACAAATAAGCTTTTATAAGAATTTTTGATCAGCTCAAGACTAATTAAATTTACATAAACTGCCTTAATCCATTTAATTTTAATGAAATCAAAGCAAGCATAAATTTAAAATTCATTACAATGTTTCCCATTGACTGACTTAAGCCTAGTTTTCCTTGAGAAAAGAAACCCAAAAACTACATTTCTTTTTGATTGATGCTTAAGTAGGCGATTAATAATATCATTAAAAAAATACAATAGAAAATCAGAATATAACTTATAATATTATAGAACAATAATAGTGATGCTCAATAATAAAACTTTTTTTTTATTATTATTTAAATAAACAGCTGAATTTAAGTAACATTAGAAGAAAGAAAATTTAATATAAAATACTGTATAAATACAATTATTTTAAACTTAAAGTAGAACACTTTAATGCAAAGAAACATACGATAACTATATAAAGCTAACTGACTAAATTAAAGTTTAATCATTAAACAGTTCTGAAATTGAGTCCTGTGAAGATTTCTTTACAAATATTGACATTTAACTGAAATCTCTTCGATGACTGCCATTGTATTTCATCGGTGTAGGCCTGTGCTGCATTTGAAGATTGTTATACATGCTGATTAGAATTCAAATTGATGTTCCCAATCATGTCAGGAATTTACCTTAGATATGTTCCTCTACTGTGGCAGTTGTTGATAAAGAAGGAAAAGTGGATATTAAACACTGTCCTTCGTCCAGGATATTCTCCCAACTGCTGTAACATCACCAGGATAGATGACGCAAACCACTTCATTTAAAGTAACAATAATAAACTTTATTACGCTCAAATAACAGCTCTACAATTATTTGCTTCCTCCTTTCTAAAAAACCATTGAGTGTCTTCTCCTTTCAAAATTCCCATAACAACCATGTTTTTCATCTCCTCGTGAATACATTCTTAACAGCTCGAGCTCTAAACTCAACAATTAAACAGAGTATCTCAATTAATTCCATGTTCAAAAAAATCCAAATTAATTAAAATTGACAATTTTAAAGAATTCTTATTTCCAGAAAAATAAAATTTAAACAATAAATAAAATTATCTTCCCAAAATCAGAAAATTATAATAAATCAGTTTTTCATCACAAAAAAAAAAAAAAATAGGTAAATAAAATCAGAAACACATCCAATTTCCTTATATAAATCTAATATGTTACACTGCCATCCATTTTTCTTTCCATGATTTTATCTCCTTTCTTATACAGCTACGAAAACCTAAAAGCAGTTCTGAATATTTCTGCAGAAATACAAAACTAATATTTTTTACTTGAAAATAATACTATTTCACTGTTGTCTTAACATGTGACTTTTCCAAAAAGAACAAACAGTGTTACCATGGAGATCAGATCAAGTCCTATTGTAGACTTAAAACTTGATTATAAAATAGGCAATAGGCAAGATCTTCAACTTAATACTCATGTCTTACCAGAAAAAAATTACCAATCTGTATAGCACGGATTTTTTTAATACCATTTACATTTTGGTTAACAATGATCAAATGTTAGTTTTCATTGCATTAAATTATTATTTCATACAATTAACTAATAACATATCACACTTTAATGTTTGTGGATATTTATATTCGAACACTCTACTGTGTTCTTGATACTTCCCTTTGCTCTCCTTTGTTTCCTAATATATCTTATTACGGGACTTACACTTTAATTTCTATATGACTTCCATCATATTTAAAATATTCTCTCCATGTTTACCATTTAAAATTGAACCGAAACTTTTGTTTTTTATATCGACAAACATTATTTCATTAGATTCACGCACACTTGCCTAATCTCTTTTTTGATTTTAATATCAAATGGAATTTTTAAAATGTTTTTGTATTCTTTTGCATTCTCAAATTCTACATTAAACTTGTAAGTTATTAACAATAAATCTAAGAAAGATATATTACTCCCTTCTTTCTTTCTTTTTTTTACATATGTTAATTCTATAGATACAAAACTCAAATTCACTTTTGAGAAAGAAAAAGTGTTGCTTTATCATTGTTATAACTGTTGGAGATGTTCAAAAAGTAAAAAGAAGCAGAGTATTGCAAAGTATTGTATTTCTGTAATGGACGAGTTCCTTGAATACTTACTTCAGATAAAGCATAGACTGTATCCTGTGCTTTTGAAGCAGTGCAAGATCTTGGATGATGATTTTGTGGATAGTATTGTCAAAGGAGATGTAACTTGGGTTACCACTAGGAAGATGAATCAAAATAGCAGTCAATGGAGTTGCAGCATAGCATTCCCCCCACAAATAAGAAGTTCAGTATCAATAAATTACTGGAAAAATTATGTGCAGTATTTTCTAGACCAAAATATGATAATCATATAGATTTCCTGAACAGGAAAGTACAATAGATGCAGCTCGCTTTGTTAAAATATTGAAGGGTGTGAAGTTAAGGATTATGAGTTTCACAAGAGGAAAGAAACAAAAACCAAACAGTGCAACACAGGGTCCCTTACTGCCATGTTGACAGTGCAAGATTTGAACGGACATTCTTTTATATAGTCTGATCTAGCTCGTCAGAATTCCATTTCTTTGGTCTGCTGAAAGACAATTTTAACAACAGTGCTTTCTCATGTGATACTATCATTGTTGCTATTATGAAGTATCTTAATTAGTCTGATGGCAACTATTTGCATTCGTCACAACAGATGCCAGCCTAATAATAAAAATATTCCATTTTTGATTTCACAACGAATTTTTCATTACTCAGAATCAAGTTTGATATGAAATCTGCTCACAAAGTGCTCTGGTGTGAGGGTTGATCCTAAAACTAATGCCTCCTGTATTTCTCCTAAATACTGTAGTAATTAGTGACATCAAATTTGAATTTACAGCTATTGTTTTTTGCAGTCGTCGCCACATCAATAACAGTTTCCAGAACACAAAATACTGTAGAGGAAAGTTCATATACTGAAAACTAACAATTTCATTATCTGTGCTGTTTTGATTTTCTAATTTTTATTTATTTATTTATTTATTTATTTATTTATTTATTTATTTATTTTTACTGTCTTAATTTATTTTATTTATTTATTTTACCGTCTTTTCAAGAACAATCCAAATTTTCTATTCTTTTCATTTCACAAACCTATCTCAATGAATAAGTACTAAATCCTATAATTTGTGAAAACTCTGCCTTAATCCTAATTGATCTAATTCAATAGGATTAAACATTTGTAGTCTAATTGATCTTCTACCTTTGGCTGTATAATTTATCAATTTAACTACATCTCGAATTGTTAAAGAAATTTCTGCATTGAAATCGCATTTTACCTAAGAAATTGTTTGTATATCTCGAATTTTTCTATAACTCAAAGTAAAATCTGAGTTACAAAGTCGGTGAACTTCCTTAACTCGAATATTTGTATTGCATAATTTCGTTTGAGTTTACTGTACAAATTTTCCTATTTTCGTATTTTGTGTTTATCCATATCCCATTCTAATTTTAGCATTCTTAATTAGCTTGGTACACATTTAGGGGATTTTTGCGAGTTTTGGCTAATCCTAGAGATAAGACATTTTTAAGCTGTGCTAAGACAGCTCTCTCCGCATTCGACTAAAACTTTTAATCTACCTAATGGTATATTACCTAAGTGTGTACCTAATTAATGTTTGCTAATGACTCGAATATCGCAGGCATGCTTTAAGACGTAAGTGATCTTAATTCATATTTGCTGTAGTTACTGATAATCGACTTATCCATAAAACCCTTGCCAAAAACCAAAAATATTGAGCAAGTGACTTTGCTCATCAGCAACCCCACACAGAAATTTGTAGAATATTTATTTCTGAATAAAACAGTGCAAATACAATAAACAGAAAGTTAATAGATGTTCGATTAAATGACCTGTTAATGGAGAACAGTGCAAAGTAAATTGAACTGAAAAACATTACCCTACACTAAATCAATAAAATTACAGTAAATTCTCAAAAATGTTTCCATCAACCTCAATGCATTTTTCTGCATGTTTAACGATTGATCTTGTTGCTTTTTGTAGTTCAACAGGGCTGTCCTTTAACTGCGTAAATACTTTATTAATACAGGCAAGTAGTGCCTCACGGGAGTTTACTTTGATTGCATAAACCTTTTCCTTCGTCCATCCCCATATGCAAAAATCCATCAGCGTATGGTCTGGTGACCTGGGTGGCCAGTGTATAGGACCTCTATGACTGATCCATTTATTTGGGAATTGGTGATTTGAATAGGTGGAAACATTATTTGAAAAATGTGGCGTTGAGCCATCGTGTTGGAAGTACATGCGGCGTCACGTTGCAAGAGAAACATCTTCAAGCAATGTCGGTAATTCTTCTTGCAGAAACTGTAAGTACACCCGACTTGTTAAGCGCTCTTGGAAAATAAACGGTCCAATCAGCTTATCATGAATAATACCATACCATACATTAATGCTAAAGCACTGTTAAAAGTTATGTTCCACTGTTGCATGAGGGTTCACCTCGGCCCATGTATGGTGATTTCGTAAATTGTTAATACCATCACGAGTGAAGTGTGACTCATCGGTAAATAAAATGTACTTGTAGAGTTGACGATGAGTGTTTAACCAATTACAATACTCCAAGGGAAGGGCATTGTCTTCAGGATGAAATGCTAATAATCGAACATCTATTAACTTTCTGTGTACTGTATTTGCTACCGAAGCATTTCCATACCTATGTTTATAGAACTGTTTTCCTTTACTTTTACATGTAGAGTGAGCTCCCGAAGTTTCTGCATATATTCGTGAATCATCCTGTATGTATATATATATATATATATATATATATTTACCAATTATCATAGAAACAGTGATTTGTTTTTTGAAATTAGCGTTTTCAAATCCCAAATCACTGTCCGGCTTTATATGTTTAGTAATATTAATTTTATTCTTATATTCTATACTTTCTAAATTTCAAAATTGCAATGATTGATTGAAATCTTTGCTTTGTGAAACTCAGAGGTTGCTTTGAGTTTTGTCTGTGAGATTTATATATATATATATATATATTGATTTATATATATATATATATATATATATATATATATATATATATATATATGTAAAATAAGCCGGACAGCTATCTGAAATTTAAAAATCCCTGTTTATATATATATACAGGGTGATTATAATTAAAATTCAACTTTCAACATGCTGTAAAAAAAGAATCAGTGCTCAGAATGACCTGAAATTTGAACTGAATATATTCGAAGAAAGGGGAAATGGCATAAGCAAAAAATAGTTCCAAATGTTAGCAATAGATGGCTATAAGCGTCGTAACATAAATGGGTTCGGCTACAAGTGACATTTGGATTGCAATACGACGGCTATGGCGTAAGTTGCACGTTAACCAACTGTACTGTTCAATGTGCATGACTATCGGGTTTACTGAAGAAATGACTTCCAAGTCATTCAACAGTTGTGGCACTGTTAGTTTAAAGCCCATCCACCATGGTAAGGTTGTACCACATCAGATGGGAAAAATCGCTTTTTAATTGTCTTGAGGCCAAAAACGGCATAAAAAGATCAATGAAATCGGGTTTTAATTATTGTGAGACTTGCGCAAGACATGTTCAATATGCCGTCCACCGTTTTGTGCCACAAGTTGAAACCGAGAAACAGCATGTTCCATTACAGATCGAAGTGTCTCAGAGGTCACGTTGAGAATGTGTTGCGCAATGTGAGCCTTCATTTCAGCTAAGTTTGCAATTGGACCACTAAGCACTTCAGATAACTCAAAAGCCAGAAGTCACAAGGATTAAGATCAGGTGATCTTGACGGCCAGGCTATTGGAAAATGACGGCTGATAATTCTATCATCTCCGAAATGCCTCTTGAGCAGCTGCTTCATTGGCTT
This sequence comes from Thereuonema tuberculata, assembly GCA_023159025.1. Lineage (NCBI taxonomy): Eukaryota > Metazoa > Arthropoda > Chilopoda > Scutigeromorpha > Scutigeridae > Thereuonema > Thereuonema tuberculata. The sequence continues at coordinate 12,051,748 of JAFIDM010012231.1, read as the reverse complement.
TGCAATGTGCGGAGGAGCATTATCTTGCATAAAAATGATGCTACCTACACATGCACGCTGTGGAAGTGTTGGAATGATGTGGTTGTACAAAAGACTCTCATAGTGTTTACCATTGACGATAAAGGTAACAGGACCCGCACGACGCATCTCTGTGAAAAAAAGTGCCCAACGATAAACGCTGGCGTCAACCCTCACCACACAGTTACCTTTGCAGAAAAAAGAGGTACTGGTTCATGTGCGAACAGATTTTCCGTTGCTCATATTGTGCAATTGAATATTGATATGGCCTTGGAGATGGAAATGGGCTTAGGTCTGTCCACACAATGTCCCGTGGCCATTCATTGTCCACTTCCATGCGAGCAAGAAATTCTAGAGCAAACTTTCTCTTACTGGCAGGTCAGCAGGAAGCAACTCCTGAACATGTGTAATTTTGTATCGATAGCAATGCAGGATGTTTCTTAGAATCTTATGCACTGTGCTGACAGGCATGTACAAAGTCAGGGCAATTCCCCGTGCACTACATGTTTGCACACCACCCCTTGTCTCTTCCTGGACTGCTGTGGCCACATCTTCTACTGATGTCGAAGCAATTGGTTTCCTCCCTCTGCCAGATTTCACTTCAAAAGAACCTGTCTCTTCTAATTTCTTCATCATTTTCTCCAGACCCTTGGCAGACATCGAACCACAGCCTTTTTTCATACCCTTTACTGCCCAGAACTTCTTCAGAGATACTGGTGCACAGTCACCGTTCTTGTAAAGGAGCTTCACAAGCAGAGTGCAGTCCTTCATTGAGAGAGTCATGGCGAGCTTCTCAGAAGTAATATGAGGAAAACAAAATACATAAAAACGTTATGTACTCCGCATTTTTATAACAAATGCAATGTGTGGTGCTCATTACACATCTTGTATTTTGCATATTATGACGTTTCAAGCACCATCTATTGCTAACATTTTGAACTATTTTTTTTTTATGCCACACTATTTCCCCTTCCTTCGGTGTAAAGCCTCCCAACCAAAGCCCAGAAACTTTTGGCTAGTGATGACAGCAGCATGTGGCCTGGCATTATCGGGATGAAGGATAACACCGCAACAATTCATGAGACCTGGCCGCTTTGCTACCAAATTTGAATGTAGCCTGTCTAACTGTAGGCAGTAGAAGGCAGCATTGATGGTTTGGTTGAGTGGCAGGACCTCCCAGTGAATTATTCCCTGCACAGCCTACCACACACTCAATAACACCTTCTTCGAATGAAGTTCAGCTTTCGAAGTCGATGCGGGCGAATCAGAAGGACGACACACAGTCCTACGAAGCTTTACATTACAGTACATAACCCACTTCTCATCTCCTGTCACAATTCGTGTCAAGAATGGGTCATTTTTGTACCGGGAAAGCAAGGAAACACAGGTGACGATTCGGTCATCCCATTGCTTAGCTGTCAGGTTATGTGGAACCCATCGATCCAACTTTCTCGTAAAACCCAACTTAACCAGCCGTCTCTTGACCATTGTCCGGTGTACGTTGAAGGTCTCCGCTAATTCTTGCACGGTTGGGTTCGGGCTGTTCCTTATGGCTTGGTCAATATCGTCCTCTCCAACATGTAACGGCCATCCACTCCTAGCCTGATCTTGGCAGCTTCTGTCTACTTCCCTAAATTTACGAAACCATCGACAACATGTGCTTTCGTCTATTGCATCCTCCCCATAAACTTGACAAACATTGCGACATGCTGCAGTGCCATACTCTTTTTATGGAACTTGTATAACAAACAATTTCTTATATGCTCCTTCTCGCGTTCCATGTTACACCCTCTGATATTTTTTTTGAGATGATTAACTTTGTGAGACATGATGCATTTATATGTGAAGCATCCACACGTTTGATTTGCAGACTATTTCTGTCATTACAATGTCATGTGTGAGGGCAATTCCATTGCAAATTTTCATATCCAAAAACGGGTAGAACTTTTGCACTCGCCCAATATATGAGGAGGTGGCGTACAAAAAAGCATTTTGTCCAAAAAAAAAATAATAATTGAATTATAGGTATTTTTGTGTAAAGTTTATTCATTCACACATAGTGAACACATCAAATCAACCAAAAACGATATTGTCACCTGTCTGTAGCATGGGGAATATTGAAGATTTTTTCAAACAGAACTTTGTCCAACACAAGTTTTTATACAAACAGAATCTTGTCCAATGCACCAATCACAGAGCAGTTACTATGGCAACCCAGCAGTCCCAGAATGCATGTCTACTGTTATTATAACCTCTTTATGTAAACTTCAACTGTGTAAGTTACTTTGCTTGTTTTCTTAAAGATTTTATTTCAGTAATGAGTGAAGTTTAATTAATATTTCAACAATGAGTGAAGTAGTGGATGACAGTTTTGTCACTGTTGGTGTAGCTAACGAAGGTGCAAGAAAAAGGAAACTGGCCCAAGAGAAAAGATACAGTCAACCAAGGGGATACAACTCTTTTACCCCATGTACTCACAGTGGTAGGTTTAATTGTAAAAGGTTTTCCCCAAATGATTGTTCGTTTATTCGAAAACAGTTACTGTCTGTGCCAAACAAAACTGCTCAAGATAATTATGTAGCCAAACTGACATTGAGCCTTGGATGACCTTGCGAAAGAAAGGCTGGACTATTGATAAGTGCACTGAGGTGGAACTTGAAAATATTCCCCTTAGTCACGCAGTTTCTGAGGTTAAGAAAAAGTATGCGTGTAAACTCCTAGATACGGTTGGAAGGATGATGAAAATTTGAAGTGGTACTTGGACATTCTCACCAAACACACTGTTGCACCTTCACAGCAAGTTCGAGATCCAGAAGAAGAATGTTGCTGTCTGGATGATGATGAGGGCTTTCATATTTAAGATACAAATGGACACAGAATCAAGAAGATTTTAATTTTTTAGTTAACTAACTTTTAATAACATTCTTTTAGGCAATTAACTCAAGCCATGAGTTTTTTTATATTAAAACAGGCTTAGATATAAGCAATTAAACATATTTTGTTTTCCTAATATTAAATGTGTATACTCAAACTGAGCCTAATTTACTTTTTAGCAATCCTGTTAATCACCACTTTAAAATTTTTATTATAAAATTGAGTTTTTAGTTTTGCTTAGGCCTAGTTCTGATTCATTCAAAAAAAAATCATGTCCCAATTTAATTTATTCAAAAAAGATTTTGTCCACCTGAACCATTCAAAAAGGATCTTGTCCAACATTTAAACTCAATTATTTAACAATATACTTATTTTTTATCTGCAGGAGTATGGAAAATAGTGTCTAGGGTGCTCCTAGAAGGGAAAGGAACATAAACATATGGATGTTATTTTGTAGTTAATTATAAATCAGTTTTTCGCATTTTCTGAAAATTATGATCTGTGTGACAAAATGCTTTTTGTACACCACCACCTCATATGTTATGTTCATGTTCAATTACCTATGTATATTTTCACCATAAAGAAATGTACTGCTTCTGCAATAAAGATAAGTGTTCACATGAATGCCTATTATACATTTTTGTTTTACAAGCCTATTATTTTTAATTATTGTCTTTAATATAAAAATCCATAGCAGAGATCCAAAATTCAGATTGTAATGGCACCTGTGGGCAAAGTTGTTGTTTAATTTTAAATTTATTTTAGTCACTTAGTGCCAATGTTGGTTATGAAAATGTGATAAATTTAGAAGTGAAATCTAGTATATTCATTACCCTATAATTGATGCATTTCTTAATCACTCCCCCTAATTTTTCCTCACTACTTTTGTAGCAATGATTTAGTTTGTATTTTTTAATTAATAATTAAATTACATTTAATTAAAGATAAATTACATGAATTTCAGATGAACCCAGTCAGGATCACTCTTTCCGTGTCAATTATATCTTGAGCTTAGATAAAGACATGATTCTGCTAGCGCTGGCAAGCAAGACCGAAACTTCAATCTTCATATTGCACTGATTTTACCTTGCAGAATCTATGGTCAAAAAGGTAAGTATGTAATATTTGGAGAATTTGGTTTATACTGTAATTGATACTATTTCTATAGAGAATAAATGGGAAACACATACAAATAAAATTATTGGTTTATTTAAAACATATAGGCCTAATTGTAATACATGATTAATTTCAACTGTTGCACGCAGTCCTTATCAAATGTGTAGAAACAATAAAAATTTCACTATATATACAAAAGTCAAACTGGTTGGATCGTCACCCAAGAAGAGACCAATCATGGGCAACTTGTTAGCTCCGTAAAATTTGGTCATTTCTCATCACTGTGCAATACGGGAATTCTTCCACTTAATTAGTACACCTGTGCTGGTGTTGATGGTGGTGGGGCATATATTTTTATCATTATTTCATGATAAAAAAGTAAAAATAAAAATGACAAAAAAAGAAAATAAATAAAATAAAAAAAGAATGAAAATAAAATAGAGATAAAGATAAGCTATTAATGGATATTTATGGAAATGTTTTCTCTTTAATTGATAAGAAAAATTAATTATAATAGACATTCAGGGAGAATAAAAGTTAAATAAATAAAAAAAAATAAAAAAAACAATGAAAAGCTGGGGGAGGGGATATATAAAATAAAATAAAGATAGAAAGTGTAAAATAAGAATAAAAATAAAAGAGAAATAGACGTTATCTTAAGCTTTTCTTTGTGAGGGTATCCACTTTGATAGCTAAGTGGGAACAAAGGTTTAGCAGGAGGGGGGGGGGGGGTGTTACAGGATTAACTGGATTAGCGGGAAATGGAGAACCAGCTGAGAATCTTGTAAATGGTTCAGTGCTTTTTTGTTAATAGAAATGGATACATCTGTATACAGAGAGAGTAAGAAATAAATAAAATACAATGGAAGCAAAATAAATTAAAATCAAATATAATAAAAATAAAAACAACAAGTTGGGGGAAAAAAATAGCAGATTTAGGTTGGGTTTTTTTTTGATGTTTTCTCTCTCTAATTGATAAGAAGGAACAGATTTAATAGATACTCCTTCATTATAACAATTGGCTGTTTCCATAGTGAGGTTTGATTCCATAGTTTTGCATATGAAATTGTTGCTAGTGGCACCTAATACAATTGGAATTTTGAAGTTAAGGTAATGATTAGTAAGGGTTTGCATAAAGGTATGTAGAGTAAGTTGTATCCTTTCTGATCAGAGAAATTTGACTATTGTGTATATGTTTTCTTTATAAGTTAATCCTTTACATGCTAAGCCTAGTGCTAGCGGGGATTACTTTTTGCCCTTTTTACTCTTAATTTATATTTTGATGTTTTTTTAGCTTAAGGGCCATTGTTTTGTCGACTTGTTCTTTGTTTGTTTCTTTTGGTTCTACTGAGTTATTGAAGGCTGGACGAACCCAACCGATGAGAGATGGGAATCTCGAAACGGATCTGTCTTGGGTTTCCGGCACGGAAAATCCAAAAATAGCTCAGTGAACCTTTAATTGTGTGCGGTTTTATGCTTCTTTTTCTTGTTATATGTCCTTCCCGCACGTTAAATTTGACTATTACTAATTTTTCCTCTTTTCGCTATTTTTTTTTAAAGGACATTCATTTAAAAAAATGTGATGGAAAAAATTGTGCGATAGAGAGATTAAGACGTTCACATTAATTAACAAAATCTCTAAAAAATCATTTACATAAAGAACAGTTCAAAACCCAAGTAAGTTGATAGTAAGTTGATTTGATAGTAAGTTATAGATAATATGTTTATAGAAATTTTCTTATTTTGAACTAACATAAATACAGACAGTGATGCAGTATCTCCAAATTTAATACAATTTTTAAAAAAAATTTCTGCAAAATTACTGATAGCTTTTTTTTTTGCTACGTGAACATTTTTTTTAAAAAGCAAAGCATAAGAATTACTCTATGAACTATTTAGGCCATTTTATGATGCATTTTCATTCTAAAACAACTCCTTGCCTTATATAAAAAAATATAAAAAAAAATCTAACAGTTTGTAACTTTTTTACTTGGCAAACCTTTTAATTTTAAGTATTATTATTGTAAATCTCTTCGTAATCATCCAGTCAAACAAAAAAATGCCGTTGTCAGGTAATTTCATAAAGATGACATTTAAATATTTTTAATGCGAGATTAAAAATATTATTTTAGAGCACTGTCCTCCATTCTGGGAGTCCTAGCTTTTCAAAGCAAAGGTGATCTTCGATAGACAGCAATAAACAGGAAGAATGTCACTTGTCAACCCAAATTCTTCTTATGTTAATTTTAATTAATTTATTTCCACATTTTCTTCGTTTTAATGATCATTAATTCATTTGAGGCCGAGCTTAAAATTAACTCATAAGTGATTGAAATAGTATTTTACTGCAATTGTTTTATTAAAAATTTTGAGATATCAAAACCATTTCTATGAAAAAATTCAAAATATATGGTAACCTCTAATTCTTTTTCTCCCAGTGAATCAATAAAAGCACTTAATCGATAGTTGTAATACTATTATGTAATACTCATTTGTTAAATCATATTTATCGGCGTATAATATGCATCCCGAATTTTAAGAGGGTATTTTCATTAAAAAAAACTTAAATTTAAAACAAAATGTAGTATACAGGTATAACACGCAGATTGAATTTTATTCCTAAATTTTAGGGAAAAAAATGAATTGTTATACACCAATAAATATGGTAATATAAAATAGAACTTAATGACAATTTCATTTTTTCTTTAAATCTATATCACTCTTTTGTTCCAAACTAATTTAGCTTAAAGCTTACGTAATTTTATGATTTCATATTTTTGAATAATAATACTCAGGCTGAGAATAAGGTTAAGCTGCTCTGCACAAGTTTTTCTAATCTCTTTCAGTTTTTCTTCTTTAACTTCTCTCCTTCAGCAGAATCAATGTCATTTTAATAAGACATAGTATCTTAGATATAGACAGAGCAGCACTTCAGTGAAAAACAGAATGACTTGGCAACATTATCTCTTTTTTGATAGTCCATCCCTCCAGTTCTGATTGTGCTCAATGAAGTGACCTTTGTTCCAAGCTATTATTTGACTCTTACAACATTCTGCTACTCATTCTGCTATTCATATCTGAGTAAAATATGCATTCAGGAATTTTGCAATGTCAGGGCTTATGGTAGTAGTAGCTGTTCAACCAAAAACAAACATCGTGTCCTTTCCTGAGAGGATGGGAGTTATAAACAAAACAATGAGCTTTCCATCAAAAAAAGAGATCCAAAATCCTATATTTTTTTTTTCTATTTTTGGCTGCAATGGAAAGGGGTTACAATCCCTCCCTTGTTAAACCAATTGCTCGTAGCACTAGTACTGGGCCACCAATAGTGACTCAGTGTTATTCGATTTACAGAACATATGATTAGACCAAAAGAAATCCAAATTGGCAGAACACTTGAGTTGATAAAAAACATCAACTCGATTTCTCCAATACCGTCGTTCTTATTAAAGCTACTCATTATTTTGACAGATTAATTTATGTGAGCGCATTGCTATCAGGGATAACAAAAGCAATCTCATTAGAGTAAGAGTCTGTATACACTGTTACCCAAAAAATGAGTTTTAGCAGATGAGGAAACAACAATACATATCGTCGTTGCAAATTTTAAATCTCCTATGTGTCATTTTTGTCGTAAGTTAATTTTGCAGATATTTGAATAGCGTTTTCGTTTAGGTAACGAACAAAAAATCTCTTATGTGCTGATCTTTGTATTTCGCTGTGGTATATCCCATTTGTAAAATATCCGAAGTGACCGTCAACATTACATTGTTCATCAAAATCATCTATATGCCTTGATGAAGATAAGAGTTTTTAATAACCATTTTGTTTTTTCTAATATGTCTCGCCATAATAATAATAAAAAAAAACCCTCCTATGTGATCACTCAATTCTGTCTTTGGCTAAAATCTTAGAGAGTGTAATACCACGTCGTGCATGCATGAAATAGCGCTTTTCTCAGAAAGTTACTTTTTTCATATGGGAGATTTTAAATTTGCAATGACGATATCATTACTAGGATGAAACTTCCAACCCCTTAAAATGGACCACAGAAACAGGAAAAAGTAAATCAGAGAAGGACTGTTCGCAAGGGGAAGAGGATTACCCTAAGACAGTGGTTCCCAACCTTTTTCAGGTGGCGACCCACCTTTCCTTATCAGAATACCTCCACATATATAGGAATAGAAGAATATAGAATAAAACCATATTTGTATCGTATCCCTTCCTTATATATGATCGATTTTCGATTTTTCTGATCTTTTCTGATGGTTTATTCGATGGTTTCTGATAGTTTTAGGATCAAGTCGCGACCCACGTGTAACCCTTCTGCGACCCACCGGTTGGGAAACGCTGCCCTAAGACATACTTACTTAAAACACTGAACATAAAACACCCTACATGTGTGGCCTCTCAGCTGCAGGAGTGGGAGCAGCTACATTCCCTCAACGTGTGGCTGCCAAAGTGGAATGGAGGAATACCTCTACTATTTACCACATCAGATTTGATCATAATTACCCGACTTCCTAGGGATGATGTTAAGCTGGTAAATGCCTGTCAGCTGTCATTCCACTGTCCCGTTCGGGTGGCAGCAGAATTCGTATGCTCAGCAGTTACCAAGCACGTTTCGTTCCTTTCATGATTAGGACAGTATCGTTTTGGAGTTGGGCACACAGGACAATAAAGACAATCCTCATTCTCTCACCAGAGTAGCATCAGTATAATTCGCAAGGTGTGGCCACCCGCTCTGTGATGCCTGGGATCAGTGGGGAGCCGATTTGCCGCACTCAAAATTTTCGATTAGCCTCTCGGGCAGCAGGGAAGGACTGTGGGATGCCTTCGAGGTGGTCCCATTGAGAGATCCCAGCTTTTGGGGGAGGAAATAGCAATTCAGGCAACGGTAGGTAGTCTTGTTGCCCTCCGTTTTGATACTAGCCTTCTTGCCCAGTGGGGTAGGAAAATATCTGTAGCCAGTTCGCAAGTCTCAGCCTTGGTTTTCCCCTACTAGGTATCACTCGAGCATCTACTTCCCCTTAATACCGAGCCATTAGGCTCAAGTCAACATCACATCTAAAGGCAGAGGAGTGGTCATCACCCTTACATGCCATTCAGAGCTGGAGTTTGGTCTCTGCTCATTGTCGGATAGCTGTCAGTCTATATCATGAACCACTGTTACAAGATGTAATTTGAAGTCTAGGTTGGCCAAAGACTTGGGACCTCCGTTACCCACGCATTTTTCATGGTTTAGACAGCTTTCAGCTGTTACCATCTAGCCCCAACGTGGAGGCACCAAGGAACGGCATGCACTAGCCAGAAATAAGGCAGAGCAAGTTCTTCTAGCTCTCGCTAGATTCTCATTAGAGTCAGTGGAATTTCTCTTAGTGGATCTCCATCCTCAAGTTACGGTTAAAAGTAAAACTAAATTAAGTAATTTGATAAGATTTTGAGCATTTAATTTATTTTTTAAATAAATTCCAAAATTAATATTTTTTTTTGTAATTTTTTATTTTCAATATTTGTTTCACATTTATCTGATTGCTTCTGTAAATGAAGTAATATCTAATTGGTGTGTATTGACAACATGATTTGTTTTAAATCAATATCACTGCCTTTCTGTTTTTGTTTTTTAGGAGAGTTTATAATTCTAAATTTTTGAAACTGAATAGAAAATACTTAGTATTATTTGCAGTATGATATTAAAAATTAGGTCATCATTTATAAGTAATTATTATAAGTTTGAAAATTATAGACCAATATCTTTGCTTTCAAATATTTCAAAACGTTTTGAGATTTATCTTTATGATATGATATACAAATATATAAAAACAAAGAACATATTACATTGTTATCAATATGCATATCAACCGAATAAAATCACTGGTTTATTGTTAAAAAAAACTTACTGAAGATATAAACAACAAATATAATTATTTATACTGCGTTTATTGATTTCAAAAAGCTTTTGATAGCATAAATCATAGATTATTGTTAGAAAAACTTAATTCAATTCATAGTAGAGGAAAAATTAATAATTTAATAAAAAAAATATTTAAAAAATAGGAAAATTAAAAGGAAAATACAAAACAATCTATATATATAAAAATGAATGTATCTTTGTTTCTTTCTTTCTTTGTTTCTTTCTTTGTCCTTTATAGACTCCTAGGCCCTTTGACCTATCTGGACCAAACTTTGCAGAATTACTCTTTAGGACACTGCGAAAAGATAGGCTACCTTAGAACCCGGACCCCCCCCCCCCAAGGGGTTGAAAAGGGGTAAAACCCCTGAAAAACCCAATATCCACCTGGTGGTGAAAATAAGAACTACACAAATATTGTGTAAAGTGACAAATTCACTCTCCTATGAGGGGCAGGGCCACCACACTTGGGTGGGAGGAAGGCAACACAAAGGCTGAAGTATCCCACCCCCGACCGACACCGGGACCTTATATTTAGGGCCCCTTCTCGGGCCCCCCCAAGTCAATTGCAAAAAAGGGAAAATTCGCTCTCCTATTTGGGGCAGGGACACCTCACTTGGGTGGGAGGAAGCCAACACAAAGGCTGAAGTGTCCCACCCCCGACCGACACCGGGACCTTATATTTAGGGCCTCTTCTCGGGCCCCCCAAGTCAATTGCAAAAAAGGGAAAAATTCGCTCTCCTATTTGGGGTAGGTACACCTCACTTGGGTAGGAGGAAGCCAACACAAAGGCTGAAGTGTCCCACCCCCTACCGACACCGGGACCTTATATTTAGGGCCCCTTCTCGGGCCCCCCAAGTCAATTGCAAATAAGGAAAAATTCGCTCTCCTATTTGGGGCAGGGACACCACACTTGGGTGGGAGGAAGCCAACACAAAGGCTGAAGTGTCCCATCTTGACCGACACCGGGACCTTATATTTAGGGCCTCTTCTCTGGCCCCCCAAGTCAATTGCAAACCAAGGGAAAAATTCGCTCTCCTATTTGGGACAGGGACACCTCACTTGGGTGGGAGGAAGCCAACACAAAGGCTGAAGTGTCCCACCCCCTACCGACACCGGGACCTTATATTTAGGGCCCTTTCTCGGGCCCCCCCTCCCCCCAAGTCAATTGCAAAAAGGGAAAACTTCACTCTCCTATGGGGGGCAGGAACACCACATATGGGTGGGGGAATGGCGACACAAGGGCCTAAGTGTCCCACCCCTATAGACACCGGGACCTTATATTTAGGGCTCCTTCTCGGCCCCCCAAGTCAATTGTAAAAGGGAAAATTTCACTCTCCTGTGGGGGGGCAGGGACACCACAATTAGGTGGGGGGATGGCGACACAAGGGCATAAGTGTCCCACACCCGACCGTCACCGGGACCTTATATTTAGGGCCCCTTCTCGGGCCCCCTAAGTCAATTGGAAAAAGGGAAAAATTCGCTCTATTGAAAAGGACGGTCCACCACACTTGGGTGGGGATGGCGAAACAAGGGCCTAAGTGTCCCAACCCCGATCGACACCGGGACCTTATATTTACGGCCCCTTCTTACGAGCCCTTTCTTTCTTTGAGTGGCATTGCAACGCATGCCGGGTACAGCTAGTAATATATATATATTATATGTAATATAATATTATAATGTATAATATTATATAATAATATTAAAATCTTGAGTTCCACAAGGATTAAATTTGGGATCTCTTTTATTTAATCTTTATACGAACTGTTTGAATCTTTATATGAACTGTTTGAACAATTGTATTGTCCATTCAAATATTTATACGTATGCCAACAATGTACTAATATTTACAAATGATAATAGCCAATTAAATGCGAATAATAGAATGCATATTGAATTAAATATTAATGAATGGGCTATCATCATATGACAATAAATATTAAAAAAACTAAAATTATGTTAATAGAAAATAAAAAAAAATATCTATAAAAAGTTATTTTATGCTTTATACCACAAAAATTGTGAAAATATGGAAAATACTTATCTGGTTAATAAAGTTCCGCAATTCTGAAAAAATAAGACTACATTTCTCAACAAAAGTATTTAAAGAGTCTATTAGAAATTTTCAAGGGATGCACAGTATCACTACATCATTAAAAAATTAAACACCCTAACTTATTTTACCATTTAAATGAAATAATTCCTTTCAAACAAAAATTAATTATTTTTAAATTTTTGGTAGATTTCATCTTGGACCCTAATTGGACCCTATGGTCTTGAAAGTGGGATTTTTATAAATAGTAAACAGAAAATATTAACAAAATTTTTTTTAAATAATAACTAATGTCTTTTTAGCGGCCCCTAGGTTACAACTTGCCTGTAAAACATATGGGACCGCTCTTGCTTTTATGCTTGCTGGATGTCACACTCTGTAGTGGCGAAACAGAGATATTAGAATGAAACCTTCACCATTGTGTTCAGCATCAAAAAGTAGGTGACCACGTCCAAAAAATCGTACTTCCAGGACCACTTCCTGACCGGCAGTTGGGGGGTCAAAAGTGGTTGCTTCCGATAAAGAGGAAAACTGTGATATAGGTTCCCCCAATATCGACCCTTCTGAACACATTTTGTTTATAAAATTGTGCATATTATGGGCCGCTTTGCTTTTGACACTGTCTAAAAGCATTAATTTATCCTGTTCAACTTCAGTAAGAAAAATAAAGATGACAAAACCATTTAAGAAAAAAATTCAAAATCTTAACTATAGATGAAAAATTTATTTATAAAATAATTATTAAATTGTTTTTAAAGATAAAAAATAAAATAAAAAATAGATGTAAACAAGAAAAAAAAACTAGAAATGATTGGCTAATATGTTAAATAATAATAAAATAAGAAATAATTATGGCTATCGTTTAAATCAGTGTTTCTCAACCCGATGTAATATTCTTCGGGGTTCATAGGGATCTCATTGAATCATAGTTATTTTAAAATGGTTTATTATGAATTATTTACCAGTGTGCACAAATGCTCCATAGAATTTTATTAAATTAGTTTTCATTCAAAATAAAGCATAATCATTTACTATTTCGTTGATTATTAATATAACCCCTTTACTTTTTCTTTTATCGAATAGCTATGAGGGGGTCCACCAAAAAAAAGAAGGGAAAAGGTGTCCATGGGTAAAAAAAGGTTGAGAAACACTGGTTTAAATGGTCATACAGTATATAAATTATTCAAGCAAATTATGTGGAAAAATATGATTTTCAAAAAAAATTAAAGATATAAAAGAAAGATTATTTTCAGACATAATTTGATGAAAATATTAAATTACAAATGTAAGGTAATTATGGAATTAACTTTTTTATTTTTGTTAATTATTCATATTAAACTTATCAATATTAAAAAAAAATATTATCCCAACTTGATTTTGATAATTAAATCTAATTTTTATTCTGTTGTAGGATAAGGAAGGAGGAAGAAAAAGGAATGATGATGAAGCTTTTCCAGAGGAAGTAGTGTCTTATGAAAAACCAGAAAAGTAATTTTTATTCTAATATTAAATATCACAGATTTACTAATTTTGAACTAAAAGCTTTTCTAATATGAAAAATTAATGATTAAATTTGTTGTAAGTATAAAAATTACATTAAATTATTAATTCTTCTGTTCAATAAGATGAGTTCATGTTCCGTTGTGGAATACTCATTTAGGAATTTTAAAACATTTACTTAAGTTTTTCTTTTTTAATATTTAAATATAGAACAATTTTTTCAGCACAGTCGTCACTGCTTTTAAGCAAGTCATATCTTTTATTTATTTATTTATTTATTTATTTTATTTATTGTTTTTTCTGAGTGAATTAGTGAAACTTCTAGCTTTTTTATTCTACTTTCACTTACTCATTCTTTTTTATACAATTCTACACTTTTTAAACCTTTCTAAATGGTGTTTGATGCTGATCTGTTATGACATTAAATTAAATATCAAAGCAAACAGATGTTTCATTGTTTCCATAATATTTAAGTTTATGTTTCTGATACTTGAAAAGATTTGAATAAATATTATTTTTATTCATGCACTCTTTCCATATCTTCAGCTTGTCGTAATTGTTGCTCTGAAATGAAATGCTTTTTTTTTTTTATCTTGCAAGTATTATTGTGAAAATGAATTTTGACTTGTTATGTAAAAAGTTGAACATTTCCGTCTATATCCTGTAAGTTTCATTTTCTTCACCAGTTGTAAGTGTATGAAAATGGAGAGTAACCTGAAATGTATTCAAAGCAGTCGTACATGATCTAGTTCTCAAATGGAGAGCACATTGCATCCACTTATTAGACTTAAAAAAGTGTTTGGAAAACAGTTGATAACAGAACTGTAAGGTCTGGATTATTCATGAGATTTAGGCTTAGATTGGGCCATTCTTATAAATACCCTCATTTAAGAGGAGCATGACAAAATGAATCGGCTTAATCTTCAAGACTTGAAAATGGAATAGTCTCAACTGCGGAAAAAGCCTTCAGTGCTCTTGACAGAATCATGAGAAAACTTGTTTTCAGGGAACTGTGTGTCAGATAGGTTCCTACATCAGATGGATAACAGACGATAGGCCTAGGCTAATCTTTTGATTCAGTCCAAGACTGGATGATGATTTTTGAGGACACAATTGTCTTTAAAGAGGTGAGACATGGATTACCAGTATGAATCTGAATCAAAACAGGAGCCAATGGAGTAGCAGCACAGCATTTCCCCCACAGCTAATTTTTCCAGCGATTTATTGATTCTGAACTTTTTTTGTGCATTTTTTTTTTCTGGACTAAAATGTGGCAATCCTATGGATTTTCTGAACAAGAAAGCATCGTAGATGCAGTTCACATTTAAGATATTGAAAAAAAGGTGTGAAGTTTAGAAGTGCATTAGTTTCACCAGAGGCAAAAAGGCAAAGCAATACGAGGTCCAATTCTGCCTTCGTGTCAGTACAAGATTTGGATGGTCGTTCTTTGTATAGTTCTGATCTAGCTTTATCAGAATTGTATTCGTTTGATCTGCTGAAAGGAGATTTGGAAAGCAGTGCATTCCCATACTGATGTTATCATTGTTGCTGTTATGAAGTAACTTAATCAAACTGATAACTTTTAATCTTTGCATTCATCACAAACAGATACCAACCTAATAAGAAAAATATTCCTTTTTTAATTCCACTAGGAGTTCTTCATTACCACAGTCAGACTTCAAGTAATATTGTTGCTGAAAAGTGCCATATGAAATCTGCTCACAAAAGTAATTTATTATGAAGGTTGCTCCTAAAAGTAATGACTCCTATTTTGCCCTTAAATACTATTAGTAACATGAAATGTGCATTGTCAAAGTTTAGTTCTTGATGCATTTACTGCTATATTTTCACAGTCACCTTCATATTCAATAACCTTTTCCAGCACACTATAGAGAATGGGTAACTTGAGCTATCATTAAACCTAACCATTATTCGTTTTGCATTCATTATAACCATATTTTCAAATGCGTATTGTTCCATTTAATACATTTGGGCTGAAGTTGAACAGAAGTCATTCTTCTAAAGTTCCTGAGCACAATAAGTTTCATCTTCTGCCAAAACTGTTTCTCCAGTTTCTGTAATTCTACTTAGAATCCATGCTTTTAAAAATTGATGATCACTATTATAGTTAAAATTTAAGCCTTCGTCCCATCAAAAAGCAAATTTATGCCTTAATGTATGTGACAACATTAATATAAAAGCAATGGTAAGAATTTCTACTGAATCAATGGTAGAAAATTATAGTGTCATTTTTAACAGTTAGGAAAAAAGTAGTGATATTCAAATATAATAATTTCAAGACAGTAGAACCATATCTCATTGATAAAAGAATTACTACAAAACGAATTTAGTTTCGTTTTGCAGCGATTTCATATAGAAAATAATAAGAGTTTGAATAAAAGAATTTATTATTTTTTTTATTAGTAACAGCAGTTAAAAAGAATAATTAGTTCCTTTTTAGACAAGTTGCTGTATTCAAATCGTATATTATTAGTTATTTAGATATTTATGTAATATTTTTTATTTAGAATAGTTTCCCCCAAAACTTTTTATTACTTAGTAGTAATTTTTCGTCATGTTATAAAGTTTAAAAAAGTTAAAAAGCAGAACTATTATCACCTACACTGAGTTGAGACGAGACGAGTTTAAGTAAGTTCTAATGATGTTATTGGAAAGTTCACTATTGATAAGAGATGCCAAGATTCTCTTAATGTAAAGGAGAAGATTGTATTCGCCTGGTCTATTATTTTAATATTACTAAAATTAATAGGGTTGTTTGTTTATTATGTTAATATAACCTTGATTTAAATTTATCCTTATTTTGTAACTGGTCTGGTACTCTTTTAGTCGTTTTTGGAGCTTCTGGGTCGTTTAACTTATGTATGTTTTATAGCAATCCTGACAAGGGATGCTGTATACAGCATTAGTTCTATTGAGAATGTTATTGATGTCATTACATTTACGATATGTTAATTCTATTATTAGTAAATAGGCTTAATGTGCGTGGAATGAAACAAAATAAAGTGAAATAAATAAAACGCACTTACTTACAAAAAGTTGAGTATAAAGATGACATGGGATTAATCCGACAGTTTCGGAATACTATGCGTATTCCTTCTTCAGGGACGGCACAAACATATAGGACAGAGGACAACATTTAGGACGACATGACAAGGGAAGGTATGTTGAAAGTGAGGGAAAGGAGAGGATTACGAAGCTTAGCAATAGTGACGGGCGTTTTGCCCGCCGGTTATTGGGTTGTAAGCTTTAAGCTGTATTATGTGGAAAGATTCGGCAAGGAGACGGTGGGATAGTCTATTATGGTGGGAAAGGGGTTTAGCAGCTGAAAAGTTGGGGGTGTGTCCTGTCTCTTTAAAGTGAACCACGGTGTAGGAGCCTGCGGGATCATTATTTTTGAAGGCTTGTGTATGTTCATAGATTCGTTTTGATAGGGGTCGGGATGTTTGTCCCACGTAGCCAGAGGAGCATTGGTTGCATGGGATCCAGTATACTGTGTTTGAAGGGTTTTTTTGTTTCTTTGTTTGTGTTATGTTTATGTTGTGTGATTTGAATGCAGGGGCGTATTGGTGTTGGTTTAGGAATTTTCTGATAAAACTTTCTAGGGGAGGATAGTAAGGGAAGGGGATGTATTTGATGGGGGGTTTGGGGTTGGTACTGTTTGGTTTTTTGTTGTGTTTATGTGTTAGTATATTGAGGCGGTTGTGGAACAGCTGGGAGGGGTAGTTATGGAGATTGAGTATAGTGTGTATGGTTTTAAGTTCTGTGTGAAGGGCAGGTTTAGTAGAGCATGTGTTGAGTGCTCTGCGTATGAGAAAGTCTATTGTGTTAATTTTATATGCTTGGGGGGGTGTTTGAATTATAATGTATGTACCTGTTAGAGCAGGTAGGTTTTCTGTAAACAGTGGTTTGTGTAGGTTTATTTGTGTTTTTGTAGGAGATGGATACATCAAGATAATTGATGTGTTTGTTTGAAGGTGTTTCAATTTCGAATTGTATGTGTGGATCTATTGAGTTTAGATGGTTTTGTATTTGTGTGATGTGGGTGTGTGTGGTGATGATGATGATATCATCGACATATCTACCATAGAGCTTAATGTATGGGCGGTGAATGGAGAGCATTTGTTTTTCGATGTAATGCAGTGTGATGTCTGCAATGGGTCCAGATATGGCAAGGCCCATGAATAGGCCGTGTGTTTGAAGATAAATGTTATTGTTGTATGAGAAATATTGTCTGTTGTAAATGGTATGGATGAAGAAGTCTTATTTGCTTTATGGTGATGTCGAATTGGCAGAAAAGGGTATCATCATCTAGGAATTCATAAAGTGCTTTTTTGATGGTGTTGTAGGTGAGTGATGTAAACAGGGATGTGGCATCTAATGAGTAGATGTCTTCGTTTTGAATATTTATTTCTCTTAACTGTTGAAGGAACTGGGTTGTGTTTTTGTATATGTAGTCTATTTTACAGGTGTATGTTTGGAGGATGGTGAAGAGGGAGTTAGAAATATTTGAGATGGGGGAGTTTCTTGTGTTTATGATGGGTCTGGTTTTTAGAATATTGTCTTGTTTGGGTTTGTGAGTTTTGGGGAGAAAGGTGATGGTTGGAAATGTTGGATTCCTTGGGGTTAGTTTTTTAAGGTAATGGTCAGAGAGGCCTATGTTTGTGTGTGCCCAATCAATGGCATAAGTGATCAGATCAGTGTATTTATCTATTGTTATGTCTTCAAATATTGTTATGTCGTCAAAATATCAGCAAAATCAAACATCTATCCAAGCTACTCCAATATTATATCCACCCCCATCTCTTTCTAGCCCTCCTTCAGATAGGATATGAAAGACATAATAAAACAAAAACGTCCCAAATCCACCATTTCGCCAACAAATTCGGCAGACTCATGAACAAATTCCACCCGATAAAATTAAACCCAA
This sequence comes from Thereuonema tuberculata, assembly GCA_023159025.1. Classification (NCBI taxonomy): domain Eukaryota; kingdom Metazoa; phylum Arthropoda; class Chilopoda; order Scutigeromorpha; family Scutigeridae; genus Thereuonema; species Thereuonema tuberculata. The sequence goes on along the minus strand of JAFIDM010012231.1, from coordinate 12,033,328 downwards.
ATGCCGTTATCAATCTCACTTCCCAAATTATTAACCCCATCCAATATGACATCCTCCAAAAATTAGGTAAATTTAGTGCTACCCCTCAAAAAGCCCCCATTATCCCCCTCATGTTAGCCACCGAAAATGCCATCCGTGCCCTTGACAAAACTATACCCAACATTAACACTTTCAGAAACAGCTGCCTCAACATCATTAAAAGAACCCCACACCCCGCCCCCACCTCAACCCCACCCAAAAAGCACACCTCATTGAATTCAAGCAAAACAAAAGCTTACACATCACCCGCTCAGACAAAGGCAACTCCATCGTCCTCATGGATAGGCATGACTATGAAAAAATGGCCCAAACCCACCTTAAACAGCCATGCTACATCCCTGAAGACATAACAATAGATAAATACACTGATCTGATCACTTATGCCATTGATTGGGCACACACAAACATAGGCCTCTCTGACCATTACCTTAAAAAACTAACCCCAAGGAATCCAACATTTCCAACCATCACCTTTCTCCCCAAAACTCACAAACCCAAACAAGACAATATTCTAAAAACCAGACCCATCATAAACACAAGAAACTCCCCCATCTCAAATATTTCTAACTCCCTCTTCACCATCCTCCAAACATACACCTGTAAAATAGACTACATATACAAAAACACAACCCAGTTCCTTCAACAGTTAAGAGAAATAAATATTCAAAACGAAGACATCTACTCATTAGATGCCACATCCCTGTTTACATCACTCACCTACAACACCATCAAAAAAGCACTTTATGAATTCCTAGATGATGATACCCTTTTCTGCCAATTCGACATCACCATAAAGCAAATAAGACTTCTTCATCCATACCATTTACAACAGACAATATTTCTCATACAACAATAACATTTATCTTCAAACACACGGCCTATTCATGGGCCTTGCCATATCTGGACCCATTGCAGACATCACACTGCATTACATCGAAAAACAAATGCTCTCCATTCACCGCCCATACATTAAGCTCTATGGTAGATATGTCGATGATATCATCATCATCACCACACACACCCACATCACACAAATACAAAACCATCTAAACTCAATAGATCCACACATACAATTCGAAATTGAAACACCTTCAAACAAACACATCAATTATCTTGATGTATCCATCTCCTACAAAAACACAAATAAACCTACACAAACCACTGTTTACAGAAAACCTACCTGCTCTAACAGGTACATACATTATAATTCAAACACCCCCCCAAGCATATAAAATTAACACAATAGACTTTCTCATACGCAGAGCACTCAACACATGCTCTACTAAACCTGCCCTTCACACAGAACTTAAAACCATACACACTATACTCAATCTCCATAACTACCCCTCCCAGCTGTTCCACAACCGCCTCAATATACTAACACATAAACACAACAAAAAACCAAACAGTACCAACCCCAAACCCCCCATCAAATACATCCCCTTCCCTTACTATCCTCCCCTAGAAAGTTTTATCAGAAAATTCCTAAACCAACACCAATACGCCCCTGCATTCAAATCACACAACATAAACATAACACAAACAAAGAAACAAAAAAACCCTTCAAACACAGTATACTGGATCCCATGCAACCAATGCTCCTCTGGCTACGTGGGACAAACATCCCGACCCCTATCAAAACGAATCTATGAACATACACAAGCCTTCAAAAATAATGATCCCGCAGGCTCCTACACCGTGGTTCACTTTAAAGAGACAGGACACACCCCCAACTTTTCAGCTGCTAAACCCCTTTCCCACCATAATAGACTATCCCACCGTCTCCTTGCCGAATCTTTCCACATAATACAGCTTAAAGCTTACAACCCAATAACCGGCGGGCAAAACGCCCGTCACTATTGCTAAGCTTCGTAATCCTCTCCTTTCCCTCACTTTCAACATACCTTCCCTTGTCATGTCGTCCTAAATGTTGTCCTCTGTCCTATATGTTTGTGCCGTCCCTGAAGAAGGAATACGCATAGTTTTCGGAAACTGTCGGATTAATCCCATGTCATCTTTATACTCAACTTTTTGTAAGTAAGTGCGTTTTATTTATTTCACTTTATTTTGTTTAATTCTATTATTAGTTTATTAATTATTTGCCTGTCATTTTCTTAAGAGATTTTTAATTGTGCCATTAATACCTTCTATGTAAGGAATAACTACATAATTAGCGATTTTTTGTTTGTTCTATCATTTCTGGACTTCTATTAGAAAATGTAGCTATCTTGTAATTTCTATTGATAAAGTTAATTAGATAATTAGGTTGCTAAATAATTGATACAAATGTTTTATTTATTTATCTCTATTTCTTGATCTTTATTTGTACATAATTTTATAGCTCTTGAGAAGTAGTAAATAAAATATTGTACATTTGCTCTTTAGTCTGTTCTTGTCTGTTGCGTGAACTCACATGGTCGTCTCTTCAGCAATTGCTACTCTGTTCTTCTGAATTGGACCTAATCCTTTACTTTGGTGCATTCAAGCACAAAAATGTTAACAATTTCAATGTCACTGTGTTGTAATTGAATCTATAGTCAGTTATTTTATAGAAGTGAATGGGTTTTCTGTATATTCTGTATATTTTTTGGGATAACTTTCTATATTAGTTAAAACTAAAATTTCCCAATTCTCATCGATCTTTTATTTAGGTTTGAAGAATTTTAAGCAATATTACTATTTAGTTTGGATGCTGTCCTAAATCAGAGGAGTTTGAAGATTAAGTCGTGAAAAAATATATTCACGGCTTAGTGTGGATGATGGAATATTATGTGAATGTGAGTAATAAAAACAGTTTTAAAAAATACAAACTAATAAAATAAAATGACTGACAGGATGGTGTGTACCAAGTTTACATGAACAGTGAGGGTTGTTCAAATCTCCCCTTAACTTATACCTTCTGTGCACCAACATCCATTAGTCGCTAAATTGCTGTAGAATCATCAAAATTTAGCAGCCCAATTTTTCTTCTGCCAAATCTTTCATCAATTAGAAAGCTCCCAAATACTCTGTGTTCATCATTATCAAGATGGCATTCTTATTTCTTCAAAACTAGTTTCATCAATTTTTCTTATTATTATTAAGTTCTGAAAGTTTTCCGAGATGCTGATCTACATCTTCATAAACTACTTGAGATTCTGTAAAACAGAATATGTTCCATTCTGAGCCTTGAAGAGGACGCAATGAGTCTATTTCTGTGGCTTTACTACTATACTAGTCACATTCAGATGTGTAATTTTCACATTCTTATTTATATTTCAGTCTTGCTCAATAATTACATTTTATTTAACATGTAATAACCATCATAAGTTAAATTCGTTTCATTATTTTCTATTGACTTCTGTTAACACGTAGTATTTTTCCAGAAATTAATTAATTTCTTTATTTTTTTTTAATCAGAAAATTTAAGAAATATGTAATGCATTGAAGTTCTTCATTGAAATGCAGCAATAAACATTTTCTATGGACTTCGGCTATTATTCATTTTGGAACTAACTACTTTTTGTATAGGTTTGAAACATCTTCATTTCGTTTCACTCTATCTTGGACTTACTGAATGGTAATCACTCAACTCTAATACTATCTTTAGCTATTCTAGATGTGGCCCTTTTTTTTTGTCCTCTTCGTTTCCTCAGCTTTCTCCAACCTTTGTTATTCTCATAACCATTTAGCAAGGGCTTAGTTGTAAATCTAGTGGACTCATTTTCATGGCTTTTCTACATTACTAAAGACTGCATTTTCCAGAAAATCTCTTATGAAAATCTGATCATTACTTTCCCATTTCCTCTGCTTTTTAGCAAAAGCAGGCCATTCAAATTTTGCTTACTGTTTCCTTATTACCATGTTTTCATGATAATTCATGAAGATAAAATCTTTTTGATCATCGTAGCTACAAATTTTGTTGATTTTAACTATAACCAGCTGCTCGTGATACACAGTTCGAAATTTGAAGGAAATTTCTATGCAGTAAATCAGCTGAAAGAAATTTTTTTCACCTGATCGGTACATTTACTCTTCTGTCTTTATTTACTGCGAAAGTCTTATAATAATGAAAGTCTGGCTTCTCAAAACCCTTACATTTGCTCTTTAGTCTGTTCTTGTCTGTTGCATGTACTCACCTGGTCATCTCTTCAGCAATTGCTACTCTGTTCTTCTGAATTGGACTTAATCCTTTACTTTATGCTTTCAAGCACAAAACAACTGACAATTTCAATGTCACTGTGTTGTTTGGATTTTTTTTTTACTGTCTTTCTATTTCACAAGCCATAACTCAATGAATAAGTACTAATCCTATTATTTATGAAAACTCTGCCTTAATCCTAATTGATCTAATTCGAAGTAATACTATTGGAAACTGTTGTCTCACAGTATCAACATTATCTACATCAAGATTTACTAACATTTGTATTCTAATTGATCTTTTGTGTTTGGCTGTATAATTTAGCAACTTAAGTAATTTTTGTTTCCCCTTTCTGTTTACATTAGACAGATGCTTAGAAGCAACTTTCGTCATTTATAGCACTAATGCTTTCTCATTCAATCAAAAGTTTTGTAGAAGTTCATTCAGAACAACCTGTTCTGTGTTGATGTTCACGTTTAATTCTTTTTTTAAATATCTTGTCTTTCAATTTTAATACAAGCTTTCGAAATATTTGGTTTAATTTTTAAAAAATTATTTTCATTGAATTGTTTTATTTGTAAATAATGAAATTTGTAATTTTTGTTTCATTGCAGGGTTGTCCATCCTGGCAGTACAAGAAATATCATGCTTTTTTTTACGGCTGAACTAAGAAAGATACAAAACCTGAATGTTCTAGTAAATGACAATTCAAAATCTGTAAGTAGTTAATTTTAATGTCATTTTTAGTTTTTGAGATTAAATTTGTTTTTGTTTAAGGCAACCAAAATAAATGATGCCATTCTTAATTAGATGGATAGCTTTAAAGGCATCAACAAATAATATAAGATAATAAAAATGCAAATACCATCACTATTAATTAATTATCATCATAGGCATCATCAGCCCCTGCTTTCCATTTTGTATTTATATTGTATATAGGCCATTCAACATAACTTATTACTACAACCAACAGCATTCTGATCAGTATCAATGATACACTGGCTTCTCTACAGTTAAAAGGCATTTTTCGTGAATTTTACATTTGATGAGCAGAACTTAAACCTTGTGATAAGTGTTCTGAATGCTGTAAATATACAAATAGTTGATGCACATTTTATTAATGAACAAAAAAATATTAAACAAAAAAGGCAGCTTGCAGTAACAGCGTGTCAGCGTCTTTCTGCTTTGCGCTGATAATGGGAATGAGATTGTGTAAGTCACAATTATCCTGTTTTGCGGAAAGAAAAAAAAATGGAAAGGTTAGTTGTAACAACAGATCAATCCAACTTACTATTTCCAGCGTTTGTGAACCTAATGTATTTTTACTGAAAGAAAATCTGTCTTTCATTATTTGAAAAAAAAACTTTGAAATAGATAATAAATTCAAAGTTTACTGTTTGCTTTCGAAAACTAAGGAAAGTCTTACATGTATGTAAAATTTTATTAAAGTAAATAGTGTAACTAGTGACAACCACTATAATCTTAACACAGAGCCATTCTAACAAATATACCTCCACATTGTCATGAGGAATCTAAAATATTTAGGATAAAAACCTCATATATTTAATATCACAATGACCTCTGTATTTATTACACTGATCTATGATTTTCCCATTGTCATAATATCACAAGTCTGTCCAGTTTGATCATTTCATCTGTTGCATCTTTCTTAAATTACTAATGAATAACATTTCTATTTTCCAAAAATATAAACTGCATATAAGTTGGTTAGATGATGTCATGCATGATCTTATTTCCTGTCAATGGATTGTACTTTGATCTCCTCAAAAGTCATGTTATTGGCCTCAATAATTGTTATTATATCATTCCACTATTGCTTAATACAATATCTGTCTAAATGCTTTATATATTGAAGATTTTGGATAAGAAAATGAACTATTGATGAGGGAGTCCTTCAGTGATAAATAACTAACCATAGGAAGAACTTTCAAAACAATTTGAAATAAAGATAAGTGAGAAGAATGCGTGTTATTTTTTAAGACTTGCTATTTTTGAAAAGAATTTAAAAAAAAAAAAAAAAAAAAAATTGAAATATTTCTGATAAGGAAGCTGATAGATTTTGTTAGGGAAAGGCATAACAAGCAAGCTGGAATTTTGGATGGGATAGACAAGTTTTTAAAAATCACAACAAAATCTAGAAGACAAGAATTGTCTATGTTTCAGACTAGTCTCACGAATCAGATGAATGACTGGTGAATAGCTGGAATACTCGTAGTTGCAGATGACTTCTTGATCTTGATAAAAAAATGATTGCCATCTTGCAAAGTTCAAATAGTCTTAATCATCTTCTAAATGTCATTGAATTAGATCTAGTGGATTAATCTGATTTTACTTTATTTCTTGGGTCTAGTTGACCATCTTTTCCCAATTATTTTATACAGGAGGATTTGTTTTTTTAATCTTTTGCTGTCCTTTCTAATAATATGAGATATATATTTTTGAGGATGCAATATCATTTGAATTAAAGCTTTAAAAATATGATTCCATATTTCTCATAAATCTCTTTTCTGCATTAAGAATACTTCACTTGTCACTTTTCTAAATTATCCACATTTCAGTGGCACATTAAAATTTTGATTTTTATCTTAATGTCATGCATGTGATGAGTTTTGCTCATTTTAAGACTAAAACATCATATTAATAATTCCAATTGTTTTAATTATTTTTGTTATTTTTGAGTTAATATTTTTTTATATTAATATCACAAAGATATTAAGATAGTTATGCTACCTAATTTTTTATTATATATAACACTTTTTTTTTTCTTATTGGAATCTTTCTTCTTAAATGATATTATTTTGCTTTAGCTTTGGAAATTTTCATATTAAAATCTCAAACAATATCATTTAATAATTTTACAGCTCTGTAAATTATCTTGTGATATTCTGCATTTGGCCATTTGTTTCAAATTTTATGATATTTGCTAATTATTAAGCCATAAGGGTGTTTGCAAACTTCTTCAGTTTCATTAATAAAAACATTAAATACTAATACCTTCTTATGAATTTTTATGTAGTAATTGCATTTCTTAATTTTATTGTAATATCCGTCTTACATTAATAGCTTTTTTTAGTTCAAACAGGGTGTCTACCAACCGGGAAATCCGGGATTTGTACGGGAAATTTGGGTTGACATGAAATGTACGGGAAATGTCCTTAAAAATCAGACTATGTCCTTAAATTTTCAGCATGATGTCAGGTTTTTTTTTTTTATTTGATTGAATAGATAAGTTTACAGGGTTTCTTTTTTTTTTTTTTTTTTGGTTGAACAGATATTTTACGATACGATACAAGTTTTAATCTCCTTAAATTTTTGTGAAAATGTCCTTAAATGTACGGAAATTGTCCTTAAATTTTTTGTTTGAGATTGAGTAGACACCCTGTTCAAATTTGCAAGATTTTAATAATTTTTAATTAGGAAAAGCCTTTCCTAGTTATATTGTATTTCTTATTTTCTGCATATGCATTTCTTTCTTAATTTTTTTTTCTTTTTTAAAATTATAAATTTAAATCTATTCAAGATCTTTGTAAAAACCATTTTATTCTTCAATAACTTAATCACTAATTTTTTATTTTATGGTGTTAGCTTAGACTTTGTATATAGGCTCTCCTATAAGGATGTACTAATACAACTAGATTATGGAGAAAATATTGAAAAAATATCAATTTCAGACAGTGAAATATATTTCCTTTGTAACTTATAATTCAATTTAATAAGAACTCACTTTAATTTTCATATACACATAAGAAGTACTTTGGTACCTACAACAACTTTCTTCTTAAAAGTCAGTGTTTGCTTAACAGAGATACTTATTTCAGGTTTAATAAAACAACTAAGAAAGATAATATTTTACATACATATTATGCCATAACAAATGATACTGAAATATTTGTGTACAAAAATGACTTATGTGACATACAGAATACAAACATGTCGTGTTAGTTGAGAAAGCTTGTACTATATGGAAGTCAAATGTCCACGTTTATAGACATAGCACTTGCTTGATATACTGTTGTGTTGCAGGCAGTACTTGTTATGCTCATGGAGATTCTCAAACATGTCCTTGAAGAGAAGTTGCTTCATTCTTATGATGCATGAAATCACCAATGTATGCCAGCAAGTTCTCTTGGAAAATTACTTCCTTCAGCATACCCCAAAGGGTCCGGTGGTGTAACATCAGGTGAATGAGACAGATATGGGAATGCTGTTCCATGGGAAATGATGCGATTACCAAACTCTGCATGAAGCAACTGAAGTTGCTATGTGGCAAGTGGCTCCATCCTGCTGAAACCACTTATGTATGAAGTAGCAGGTTACATACGCAGCAGAATCTGATAATATCCCTCAGAAATGATGTAAGAATGCACCTGGCTCACAGCCACACGATTGTCATGATGATCCTCAACAAAATAAGGACCCAAGATGCCGTTTGCAGACACCACACAACTTATTGTTACACGCTCAATAGGGAAGGGGTTTCTCCACAACGATGTCTGGCATTTCAAATCCCAGAAAATGGGTTGTCTATAGTGTTAATCCATTCAAATGAATATGGCTTTCATCAGAAAACCAGACATCTGTCAGGAGCTCTTCATCATTGTAAGCGATTCTCACATCCTTGTTGGCATTGTTCAGATGTTATCCGGTCTGTATCCTATAGGCAAACCCACCAATTTCTTGAACATCCTTTTCATAGATGTTTCATTAATATTCATTTTTAAGGATTCTTGCCAGAGACTTCTTTCAGGCGACTGTAACACTTGCTCAAGGAGCCTTCCTCAATTTGCATTTGGTATCACTATATCTAGATGGCAGGTGCAGCTTTTGCGCTGTCATAACCCTACCCATCGTACAGAATTTTTTAAAGACTGCTAACAATACCATGTTTATGGCTGGTGATTTTTGGAACTGTTTCCGAAATGCATTTCTAACATATAGCAAACTTGGTCCATTTGAATATCCAACTCCATATGAGCAGAAATAATGCTCCACAATAAAAAAATTTTCCTCTGTTAACACCATTTGAACATCTACCAAGCTTCAACCAATGTTAGCATACTGCTATGTTTTAATGACAAGGTTAGATGAGGTGATCATGTGGTGTGCATGAGCTACAAAGGGTTGTGACTTTCAGTATAGTTTGTTTTGGCACATATCGTACTTCCGAAGGAAAACGTCTTGCTATTTCTTTTGTATATTTGCTCATTGAAACATATTACCTCCTCAATAGCTAAACAATCAGAAACATGATGATTTTGATCTACATGGATGCACCAAGGTTATAAAGTCAATCACTCGCCTTTTCAAAGTCACATTGATTGTTACTTTAAATTAGAGATTAAAACCATCAAATATACCTCACTGAAGCAAAACTTGCATATAAAAAAAATTTTAATCTATTATCAAAAGCAATTAAATTAAGCATATGTCAGTAACTAAACTGATTCTGATTTACCTCAAAAATATCAAGGAATGCAATGTTTCACATCCAACAAGAATGAATGTCCATTTTTAATTTAAAATTATTAAGAAAGTTCAAAAGAACAAAGCAATTTTTAAAATTTCGTTTACATATAGGTTTTATTTTAAAACAAATAAATCATTTCTAATGAAGGTGCTGACAAAAAAAAATAAAAAAAATAAATAAAAAGTGATCTGCAAAATAGTAATAATTTCTAATTATTTTTATTTCATCAAAGTTAGTGTAGTGAAGGTTAAAGACTTGTAATTTTATTTAGGATGACTAATCCTCTTATATTTCTAAAAAATAAAAGCTTATATAAATGTAATATCAATTCAAACAATTAAAATAACTGAATGATAAGAAGAAATTGGTGTGTATCAATTCAGTCTCCGATATTCGATTAAGTTAATCCGATGGCATTAACTTTGTTGTGCTGCTACTGCTCTACTTTGATGTTACTGAATTCATATGCAGTGCTGATCTTTGTTTTCATCTTTTGTATAGTCAGAAAGAAAAATCTTTAGAAAATACTGCATTTATGTAATGATAAATTAAATTTTCAGAAATCCAACTTCCCAGTGAACCTTCTCTTCTTCAGTTTAAAGTTGGTTAAACTTAGTATCTGAAGTAGCTAAGAGCATCATTCCAGAGCTGGATTAGTCTAACAAGAACTGGAAGAAGATAGTTTTAGCTTTTTTAAAAGACAACCTTTGCGACACTATTTTTTAGGATTGATTTAGAATTCGGAATTGGTCAGTCAGATTAAATAAAGTGGCCTAATAGAAATGACTTATTTATAAACTGCTTTCTAGCATAAATTAAAAAATGCTTTCTTTTAATGAGACACTTTCTTTTTCTTCATTAGCGATATTTTGCAGGCTACTGCTTTTTCCTGCTTCATCAGGCTTCTAACTACATCGAATATTTCTTACAAAACATAACAATACAGTAAAACCTTGATATAATGCTCCCGCTTATAGCACTATCCCGTTCTTTACGCTCCTTTTATACGTTCCCTGGAATTTTCTATATCTATATACTTTTACCCTCTTATAACACTTAAAATCCCGCTTGTAGCACTTTTTTATATAGGAAATTTTGTATCGAAAAAAAATATAACACTGTAAAGATTCTTTCTTTTTTTCCCGGGTAGGAGGGAATCCTTGAACTCTGTGAAGTACGGGTCTGTGATACAGTTGTGCAAAATGTCGAATTCTACAGAAGTCAGAAGGATTTCGCAGAATCTCTAGGAATTCCCTCGTCCAGTCTGCGAACAATAATGAAAAACAGGGATGCAATTACCGATGCAGCAAAGGGTTGTTGGAAACGTAAAAAAGTAAAGTGTGCAAATCTGCTCTGAAAATATATTAGTATTGCTCCTAGTGGTGTATCAATTGAAATTAATAGTTACCTGATCACATTGAAAATGTCATAATTCATGACATTACCGCATATGCACGGCAAACCACAAAGATCTTTTTAATAGGAAATAAGCTCATATTTGCAGTATATCTATTGCAGAATCATATATGTTACCTGTAAAATGGTGTCCAAATCTTTCCCCATCTCATAAATCATTTCCCGTCTATAGCGCTATCCCACTTATTACGCTTGTAGGTTATGGTCCCTTGACGAGCCTAATAACAGGGTTTTACTGTATTTCTCAATAAACATAGAATCATTCATGGTAAAGAAACATCATGTACCTTTTTTCATTACAATAAATAAGTATACATGAATATATACATTTGTTAAAAATGAATGTCCTTTGTTAAATTTAAAAATAAAAAATAAAATCATTTTTTTAAAGAAGAAGAAATGTGTTGTCTCATTAATAGTATTTATTACATAAATAGAATGCTTTCTTTTTTTTTTTTTTTTTTTGAGAAAAGTTAACTGAGCTGTTAGAATGTGTGATTTAAAAAGGAAATAGAATGGATGCTATATAAATAATAAAATTAAATTTTAGTAAATATCAAATTAGCTGTGAATTAGAAATAATTGGGTCTTCAATTTTGTCCAGAATCTTAAATTTCCAGTTAAATTTGATTTAGATTCTAGGAAACATTATTTCCAAAGGTATTAAAAATGCTACACTATTACTTGAAGAAAATATTTAAGCAAGTATTTGTATTTAATCCAATACAATACATCCAATAGAATCCCATTCAAACATGGTAAATAAAGAAAGGGGAGACAACATTTAGGATCTAAATTAGTGATAATTGTTTGCTAGTACAAATATTTCCTTGTCACATACAACACACTAAATATAGAAAATAAAAACCTAATCTTTACTCCATTGTCAATCTAAAAGACAAATTTTCAAAATATATACATCTACTATATATTGGTCCTTTTTTTTTTTTTTTTTTGAGGGATTTCCTCACTCTGGGATGAGATATCTCGATATTTCGGCCCGGTGCCTCGGGCCTTCTTCGGGAGATGTATAAATATTAATTACATCAAGGTGTGCGCATAACTAACAACTTCCGTCGTTAGTTTTTGGTATTAGTCATGGTTGTTTATTCGAGCAACTCATGACTGCCCTGTGAGAAAGAGAAGGGATGGGAGGAGACAGCGAAAAAAGGGAAGAGTCCTTGGGGACAATTTGCGTGGGAAAGGGTACGTGACCGGTGGCGAAGTCAATTGGTCAATTTAAATTCGAAAACACCGTTATATTAAAAGAAAGCAAGAACAACAGTGGGGAAGAATTTGAAAAATAAAATAAAATAGAAAAAAAGTAAAATTAAAAAAAAGTAAAATAAGTAATGTATATATAAATATAAATAAATGAATAAGTGGAAGAAATTGATTGATGGAGGTGGGAAGATTGGTAAGAGAAATTAGTAAGAATATTAATAACAGCTATAATAGTAATAATTCACATGATTTATTTATATAAGAATAAAAAGTGACATGAGAGAAAAAAGGCAAAAATGAACAAAGAATAAAATAACAGATATTCGTAGAATGGTGGTGAAGCCATGGAGAAAGCAAAAAAAAAGGGATCAAGCAGCAACATGAAAGGACAGTAAAGAGAAGGATATAGGGATGGAGTTAATCGAAAAAAAAAAAAATAAGAAACTAAGCAAAGGGAAGGGTTAGATGAGAAGGTAAAAAGAGAAAAATAAATAAATAAAATTTTGAATAAAATAAAAATAAAATAATAATAGTAATCAACATGAATATATTTATATAAATAAAGGATAAAAATCGGATTAAAACTTAGTGGAGACTGAAAAAAGAAAAAAAAAATTGAAGTACTACATGAAAGGAAAGGAAAGAAGAGGAATGTAGGGATGGATTTAATTAAAAAAAAAAAATAAGAAACTATCAAAGGAGAGGGTTAGATGGGAAAATAAAAAGAAAAAATTTTGAATAAAATATAATTAAATAATAGTAGTAATTAACATGGATAAATGAGAAATTATAGAAAAAAATATATACAGTAAACTCCCGATTATCCGTGGGCAGTTTATCCGCTAACCTCTCCTGTTTCCATTTCTTTTACTGTTCAATAAATTACGGAATTAAAAAAATTAAATCTAGAAAGGTAAACAATAAAACAGGCTAACAAAGTAAGTGAAGACAATTATGGACAAACAATTTAAAGACGACCTTGTGGGCGGAACTTAGGCCGGCAGGTTACACTAAATTACGGGAGAGCCTTCCCGTAATAATAAAATTTAAAAATAAATGAATAATTTAAAATAAATTGTTTATAATGTATGTGCTATAACTGTATGTATTGCCATTTTAATGTAAATACATGTTAAAAGCATTTTTGTGTGGATTTTCGTCCTATTTCGGATTATCAGCGGAATTCGCTTATCCGAATTCGCTTATCCGCGGAATTTGCGCCACCCAATTCCGCTGATAATTGGGAGTTTACTGTATAAGTATATATTTCAAAAAAGGAATGAATTAGGATGATTGGGATGGAAAGGAGGTCATTGGGCCTCCAGGATTGGGTGCCAAATGTGATTGATAAGACCTTTGTCACTCTTGAATGTTCGGGGTTTTCAGAATCCAGTGTGTCTTGAACGTGACATTCTGGAAGAAATTATTTGTGGAATGAATGATTTTCGCTGCACTCCATGATGGGATGTGTCCTGTTTCAGTGGTGTGGCATGAGAGGGATGTGCTTTTTCTTTCTAGCCGGACGTCATCTTGGTGTTGTTTGAGCCGGATTGAGAGGTTCTTCTTGGTCATCCCGATGTAAGAGGATTCACAGGAAGGCTCGCATGGGATGCAATAGACCCCACTGAGAGAGGAATTGTTGGTTCTTGGTTTATGTTTGTTGAAGGTGTTGAGGATATTAGGTGGCGCTTTAATACTTAGATGGGTGTTGTGTTGTTGGACAAGTCTGTTAAGGTGGAAGGTGGTATGAGGGACATATGGGATGGAGATGTAGTGGGAGGGTTTGGGATTAGAGGATTGGATATGGGGTTTGTGGAATCGGTTGGAGCATCTGCAGAAAATGCTCTCCATTGTTTCAAGATGGTAACCATGATTGATGCCTATATTGGTGATGTGTGCGATTTCTCTCTGAAGGTCCGTTGGATGGGAGCAATATCTGAGGGCCCTCAGAAAGAAATTGTATCAAATGTTGTGTTTCTGCATGGTGGGATGAGCGGACGTTTCGTGGATGTAAACTCACCGTCTGTTGGTTTTCTGTGTACGGAAAAATCAAGTTGATTGTGCCGTTTTTTGACAAGGGTGTCAAGGAATGCTAGTTCTCCATTGGTTTCCTTTTCCGTTATAGTGGAGATATTGGGGTGGGTCTTATTGAATTCGTTCATGAAAATCTGGAACTGTCTTTCAGTGTGTGGCCAGATGATGAAAGTGTCATCAATGTATCTAATGTACAATTTTGGTTTATGTGAGATTCTTTTGAATAATTTGCTTCCAGATGGTCGAGAAAGATGTCTGCTAGAATAGGAGATAAAGATAAGCCCATGGGTAACCCTTCCTTTTGCAGGAAGAATTTGTTGTCATAGGTGAAGTAAGTGTGAGTGATGCAGAATGAAATGGCTGCCATCAAATCCTCTTTGAAAATGGGGCTAAGGTCAAGAGTTTGTAACTTTTTTCGAGAGTTTTAAAATTTAAAATTGTTAACTGAATGCTTTCCTTTTCTTATTTTTCAATTAGGATTCACCAATATACAAATTCTATCCGGAACAGTTTAAAATGGACAGGAGCTGCTATGTTAATTCATGGAATGGTAGGCTGCTTATTTAATAATTAATTAATTAATTTACATTAAGTAGTTCCTAAAAATTCCTCTTCTGGATATCCTTTTTTTATTCTTCACATTTTTAAACTTTGAAGACCCATAGTATAATCAGGCTTTGTGCCATTAATATTTATATGAATTGAACAGAAATCACTAAAAGAGATGTTGATAAATCATCTTAGATATAGATATGAGCAAAATTTAACTTAACTTTTATTTTAAGGTAAAGTGGGAAAGCTGTGCTTATTATTTTTTCATTGTTTTTCCTAAATATATTTAACCTATCTACAATTTTCATGTTATTTTTTAGCTCTCCAAAAAATTATGATGTTTTAAAAGATACATTTGTGTGTTCATTTTAACATATCACTGTTATAATAAGACAGAACATTTTGTGGTGCAGATTCAAATGTAGTAACTTGCTATTTTTTTAATAGGCTTACAATGGTTCCATTGTTAACTCCAAAAAGGTTTTGAGAACTATTTGGAGACAAAGTTTCATTTACTTATTATTTCACAAGATATCATCCAATAATGTGAGGAAAAACTGTCAATAATTACTGACTTTTGCTTTTGATTGTGATAACGTTTTTCTGTATTACCACCAGATAATATTGAGAAATGTATACCACATTCTGTAAGTGCAATATATCAAAACAGCACAATAAAAAAGGGCTTGAATCATGCCCGGTTGCACCATTGAAGTTCAGTAGCTGAACCAAGTTCAAACTGCTATATGAACGGAGATCATTCTTAAACCTATTGCGCCAACAACGTTTTGTGATAATCTCGGTTCAAAAGCGTCGTCAACTTGAACTGCCGATTTCAGCCGTTCAACGCGCTGAACTCGGTTCAAAACCGCTGTTCGGCGTTCGGCCTTTACTGATATTCGCTTGCGAATTGAGACCAAAGCATGTTTTCTCTCAACTATCAGAAATAACTTTTAAAAATGACAACTTTACATTTATTTAATTCGTTGGACAGTGACTGTGAAGAGGAATTTCAGTTGTTAACAGAGTTGCATCATTTGTAACCAAAAGGCAGACTATTTCGCGATCAGTATATATTAGGGTAAT
>JAFIDM010012231.1:12000542-12017269 GCA_023159025.1 Thereuonema tuberculata | reverse complement strand
AAAACTGGCTAAATATTTATAAGTCGAACCATTTTAAGCGTTTATTAGTACTTTTAATAATAATAACAATTACAAATATCTTTATTTATACATATAAATAATAAAATAAAACTACGGATAATTCATTATTGCTGGATCCTTCTAACACCATCAAAGCAAAAGCTATTTTAGATAATGATGGGAACAGAATAATTGCTAAGTATTATGATGGTATATTCCCAACTGCCAAAGAACTGAAGGCTTTTGAAAAAAAAATCTTTTCAATAAAACTCACAGAGCTAATGCTGAAATGATTATGCTTGATGGCCTGACGTGCGTCTATGGGTCATTCCGCCATTCCCGTACTTTTGGCTTCCCAGTTTTTGTAAAATTACAATTTTAGATAAAAACTAATAATTTTCGGAATAGACACGTATAGAACATATATAGCTATGCAGTCAAGAAACCGTTTACGAATACAATATTAATTACAATTTATTTTTATTTATTTATTTTAAAAATTCCCGCAAAACAGCAAAAAGTCATGTCCCACAAATGCACCTCCATCAGTCTTTCAATCGTTAATACACACAAAAAAACTTTTTTTCCGTATTTTTTATTAATTTCTTTATTCAATAAATAACTACAATTACAATAACAATGAGTTTGATTAAAAATAATTATTAGTTTAAATTAAATTTTGTTTATTGGTCCCACATTTATGTCATTGCTGTTAATATTGTCCTCCAAATGAGAGTTGGTCGCCCTGTTTTTGTGAGATCTGCGCATGTAGCATCGATTAGTCTGGTCAGGCACTTCCGTCTGATCTTCTGACCTGAATCTGCCCTTCTGCTAATCGCTGGTTACTTATCAAAAGGGAATTGTATTTATAAATCATTAAAATATTTATTATTAGCGATTAGTATTGAAATAATGCTAAATGTTAGAGAGAAGTTTTATTTTGCGTTATCAACATGTCAGCGGAGAAAAATGCCTGGAAGGATTCTTCGTCGTCAAGCAAGAGAAATACTTGCCTCTGTGAAGGGATACTTTCAAAACCAAAAATTTGAGAGACATATTTTATAAATGAAATTCTCTAAATAAACAAGTATTTTTCTAAATTACAACTTCCCCGATAATTAAACGTTAGCCTATTATAAGTTAACTATACTTTCTCAGTGAGAACAGACGCCGCGCCGTCGTCCATTTTGACAGGAAAACATAATTGATCAGCTGCCGGAAGGGCTGCGCAGTTCAAACTTCCGCCGGCCAACTTTCATTTGGAGGACAATACTGTGGTTTTAGCATGGAGACGCTCACTTGTTCATAAGTTTGTAGCGAGATTTTCAACTAGAGTACGCCACTGTACCCTCCAATCGTGTGGAGACATGCAACAATCGCTTCGACGCTGTTTGGTAAGTAATTTAACTTTTAAACATTTCGCTCCTTTTACAACAATCATCTGCTGTTACCTATATTATTGTTAATGTTATGTAGCTGCCGAATTGCTTTGATTATTAAAATATTCGTTAAAATGTGCTGATTACGGCTGTAATTTATGAGCATGAAGTAGATAGGCCTAACCGATTTGTTGGCAAACACAAAGTGGTTTGGTTAGTGCTGGTACTGTCATTGCTATTACTTGTAGAATAGTAACAGGAATGACAACTGATAACAGCAATGACAATTCCTGAACTGTAACGAGAATAATTTAATCCCACTCAAAACATTTCATGTAAAATAAGTTGCCAAGACTCACATGCTCATAACGCTTTCACTGTTAAAAAGATATGAGATATCATGTAGAGCCAAGCCCCTAACTGTACAAGGCCTAACTCTACAAGCCCTAACTCTACAAGCCCCAACTATACAAGCCCCAACTCTAAAAACCCTCTATCTTGGTCAAAAAGTATGGCTTGGCCGTTTCATGGCTGTCACACAGACAATCCCATGGAGTTATGTAAAGGATATGGAGTATGCCAAGGCATACTTTTTGACCAAGATAGTAGGGTTTTTAGAGTTAGGCCTTGTTGAGTGAGGGGCTTGGCTCTACTTGAGATCTGATAACTTTTTAACAGTGAAAGCGTTATGAGCATATTGGCAACATATTTTACATGAAATGTTTTGCGTGGGATGAAATAGTTCCATGAAACGGTCAAGCCATACTTTTTGACCAAGATAGTAGGGTTTTTAGAGTTAGGCCTTGTAGAGTGAGCGACTTGGCTCTACATGAGATCTGATAACTTTTTAACAGTGAAAGCGTTATGAGCATATTGGAACATATTTTACATGAAATGTTTTGGGTGGGAAGAAATAGTTCCATGAAACGGACGAAATCGACGTATTTTAGATATTAATAAAATCCAAAGTATAAAAGCCAGATAAATGAAACGTAGCGTATTTCATTAGTCTGCTAAGTGCATCTTATCCTGAAAATTTGAGCTCTCTAGTATTATTCAGGCCGAAGCTATGAGGGTTCGATAATACATAACCAGAACCCCCCTTTATGAGGGGTTGGAGGGTGAAAGTTACAGATTTCTTAATTTTGATGTTGTCTGTGTGCTACTCCTAGCCTGCATACCAAATTTCAGCTTTCTAGGACTTCAGGAAGTACCCTACAGGTTTTGATGATCATGAGTCAGTCAGTCAGTCAGTGAATGAGTGAGTGAGTGACGGAATCGACGTATTTTAGGTATTAATAAAATCCAAAGTTTAAAAGCTAAATAAATGAAACTTAGCATATTTCATTAGTCTGCTAACTGCATCTTATCCTGAAAATTTGAGCTCTCTAGTATTATCCAGGCCGAAGCTATGAGGGTTCGAAAATACGACGAAACGCTTCCAGAAAAGGTACGTAGTGCCCTTCCTGCCTTCGGCTCGTCTTGGCGGGGGCACTGCCGTGCCCCCAGATTTAATTTAAATATTTTAATTAAGGTAATTCATAAAAGTTTAATTAGGTAAACATAACTAGTATTAACTGCGTATTTTAGGAAAACTATGGCATTAACAGCAGCTGAGAAGCAGATGTTGTATCGGCAACGGCGTGATGCTGATCCTAAAAGAAGGTCGCAGTATCTCTTAAGGAAAAGGATAGGTACAAACAAAAAAAGGCTGGTCACAAAATCAAGCCTATTTCTGAATTACCTAAACGTGCACAACGATCCCAGCGCAAATATGGAAACTGGCTTAGCAAAGATACAGAGAAAAACGTAAAACAAAGACTTCAACTTCGACAAAACCCACGTGTTCGACACTTTCTAGGTAAGTTATAAATTGTAAGATTTGCACATGATTTGGCGTTCAAGTTTATGTCTGCATTTAATTAATGTTGCGTGTTCATTTGTCTAATTTCAGACAAAAACTGTTTGGAAAGAAGGCCAAGAAAAGAAATCAAGCTGTCTGTTACCGAGAGATCGCCAAACTAAAAGAGTTTGGCTGAGTAATCAAATACGACTAACCGAACACTCTAGAAAGTAGTGTGCACGGATAAAAAAACGCTTTCAAGAGGTATAAAATACACCAAATTCTAAAACCAAGGTCATGTTGAGTGGTTGTACTGTCACAGAAGAAGTTCGCAGACAACTTGTCTTCCATAATACTATAATGGACCACTTAAGAGAAAAATACACAAACAGTCCAAAAGAGAGGGATAAGCAAGTAATAGCGAAGATTCTTACAGGAAAAATCATTAAAAAGTATAAAGTGCAAGGACTTGCACAGAAAAAAAATTGAATTTTTCTAAAAGACGTTGGAAAAAGTCAAAATCTACATCTATTAATTACGAAAGGAAAAAAAAGTATACAAACTGACTAGTGAAATGAAAAAACAACATTTTAAACTTTTACGTAAGAGATGATGTTAGCCGAGTAACAACTGTGAAAAAAGAAACAATAACAAGAGAATCAAAGAAGGAGCAAAACGATTTTTAACAGATAGCCTTAAGAACTTGCACACGAAGTTTTGGCTAAAAATTCCAACTTTAAGCTTTCTTACTGTATCTTTTGCTCTCTTAGGCCTTTTTGGGTTTAGCATCCCAGAACTTCTGATAGAGAAACTTGCTTGTGCAAAAAACATGAGAATATATTTTTTCAGGCTGATAAGTTACACCAGTTAAAAGTTATAGATTCAGTAGACGTAGAAAAGCTAGCTCTCGATTTGAACTGTTGTGAAGAACCATGTAAAGGATGTAGTTATGAGGATTGTGATGAATGTAAAGACAACAAACTAATAACCAATCTTACAGATGGCAGTGATGACGTGTTTTGGTGGAGATAGGTGACCAAACGTGAAAGTAAAGAGAAAACTACCCCAGAGGGGGAAAACAAAACCATATCATTCAACATTACAGTAAAAGAAAAGTACTATGGTACAAAAGAGAATTTATTAGCACAATTTGAAAATAATCTTACCAAGCTCAGACAACATGTATTTAATATATGACATCAATTTTCTGAGCATCGTAAATTAAGACAGAGTTTGAGACCAAATGAATGCATTATTCTCATTGACTTTGCTGAAAATTACTTATGCAAGTACGATTATGAAATCCAGAGTGTTCATTTCGGAGTTTACCGTAAACAGATTACGTTGCACACAGGTGTTCTGTACGTTTGTCAAAAACAGCCGTTGACATTTTGTACAGTTTCGGATTCTACACAGCACAACCCTCCTTCCATTTGGGCTTACTTGGATCCAGTGCTTTCATACGCAAAAACAAATACCTCATGGTTAGCACTGTACATTTTTTTAGTGACTGTCCAACAACGCAATAGCGCCAAAAAGGCAATTTTTTCCTTGTTTTCCACAAAAGTATTCCAGAAGGGTTTCACAACGCAATAGCGCCAAAACGGCAATTTTTTTCTTGTTTTCCATAAAAGTATTCCAGAAGGGTTTCACGCTCGCCACGTGATCCCCGAAGGGCGAACCCCTAAGAGAAGCCATAGATAAACTAGGGAACAGATACTGGAGTGGTTTCCCATTGCCTTCTCCAGGAAGCCATTACGGAATGACGTCAGACCGAAGAGAAAGTGAAGAAGAGGCTGACAAACACAGGAAAGAAAATTTGAAATATCCACGCTCTCGACCGGGATTTGAACCCGGGTACCGGCCACACGGCAGACCGCCGCCTGAGTCCGCACGATCACGCCGGCACGACAAATAATCTTTACATTTCACAAAATCAAAATTTTAAAAAATAAAACATAGACATTTGTCCCAATTTAAAAACAGAACAGAGGAAAAAGGCTTCGCGCTCGGCGGCCACTACGGAGCGTCTGAAAAAAACATATAAATATAGACCATTGTTCCAAATGTAAAATCTGTATCCTTACACAAAAAACATAGAAGAACGAATCACATCAAAACCAAAATACTTATCATTAGTCGATAAGTTAATAATTAATAACAAAAAACAATAAAATTAATACCCAACACATAATTAAAAACTATTTAAATTCGTAAGAATAAAAAATAAAAATATACACAAGATAAAAAACTTTTGGAGATGGATCTAAAAGCAGACAAATTACAAAAGATTAGGGGGACAATACAATGCTGGAACATTATTAAAAAAATATCGAAAAATGTCCATAACTTTAACAAGGACAGGGAGGAAAGCCCTTTTTATCTTGAAATAATCTAAAT
Organism: Thereuonema tuberculata; assembly: GCA_023159025.1. NCBI lineage: Eukaryota > Metazoa > Arthropoda > Chilopoda > Scutigeromorpha > Scutigeridae > Thereuonema > Thereuonema tuberculata. The sequence continues at coordinate 12,011,647 of JAFIDM010012231.1, read as the reverse complement.
AAGCCATAAGGCATTGTCCGGATCATCATCTTTCAAAATTAAACAAAGTCTGCATTGGGAAACATCCTCCAAACCAAATCTAAAAAGATAAAAGTTAAAATTACCAGTTAAAAATTGATTGATGATAAAATCAGAAAAAAGAAATCTGTCGTTAACCTTCTTAAAAAATTTATATAAAATGGCCTATCATTAGTGGCATTATCCCATTGATTTTTTCAAATACATAATTTATTGCTACTTTTTAAGCGACGAGAGAGACACCTAGACACAGGGCACGGAAAGGTAATATCTTCCAGAGAACAAGCCCGTTTGGCCTCCCGTTTATCTTCTCCCTATCAGCTTCTCCCTTTTTCCACGGATGCCATTGTGTGCCTTTACCCAAAATAAATAAACCACAGTACCACCAGCTGACAGTTCCCTAATATTTAAAAGGTATCTCTAATCATAAAATTAGAATAAGAGCACTTACAAATTGCTTTTAGGGAAGCCTGAGAATCCGAAATAACTGCGATTTTAACATTACTATTTGACTATAAGTCTCGACACAAGTTGAATGCGTGAGAAATCGTCCCCAACTCCGCCTGAAAACCGACAAATAATCCGGGAGACATTCCCTATTAATGTCAATAAGGAAATTATAGGCATCTTTAAAGATGACAGAGAAGCCAACACGGCCATCACCCCTGGAACCATCTTATATAGATTTTAATATCAAACGGCATATCATTTTTCTCCCAATTATTAATAATTAACGGATTAATAAATGCCGGATGAATTCAATGAGATGGTAAACACTCTGGTCATATAAGACACTAGATATTCTTTCGTAATAATTATAAATCTGACATGCCTGAATCCACATAGGAACAATACCACACATAACATTTAAGGCTTCAATAGAGACCGTTCTGTATTGTTCGTGCTATAGCAATTAAAGAAGGTCTAACAATACTATCTAAAATATATAAGAGACCATAACACACAAATCTTATTAAACAAAAATATTTTTCTTTCACATAACATGTTTCGAGAATTTCTCGTCTTCAGATGTCTTCTACACATCTGAAGACGAGAAATTCTCGAAACATTTTATGTGAAAGAAGTATATTTTTGTTTAATAAGACTTGTGTGTTATGGTCTCTTATTTATTACAGTCTACACACAATGTATTACTATAAATACTATCTAAAATCTTCTTAGCTTTTGTCTGACCTGCGGAGTCATCCCAAACTTCAGCAGCATATAATACCTTACCTTTAATAGCTAAATTAAAAATAAAGTTTCCTAATCTTGGAAGCCATGCCTCCATTTTTAGGAGCAACGGAAAACAGCTTGTGAGCACTGACGGCAATGTTTTTCTTAATAAGACCAAAATGGTCCGTCCAAGTTAAACTGGAATTTAATGTTACCTCTAAATATTTTAAGTTTTTAAGAAAAATAATTCTATCATTATTAATTTTTAAAGAGGTCTCTTGGTAAATTTTCTAGCTGGACAAAATAAAGCTGCCGTCTTACTTTCATTAATTGAAAGCTTTTTATCATGTGCCCACATACTCAAAACAGGTCAAAAAGAGGCCCACAAAATTTAAATCTTTCTAATAGAAGGGGCACTAATGAAAATTACCGTGTCATCAGCAAAGGACTGTAAATCGATGGCACCCTCTGGATCATTTTCCCTCTGCCAGATACTAAATCAGTAAAATAAATCTTCCATAATAGTAAACTACAAAGTAGGCCCTAAATTACTAACCCTAGACATCCCTTATTAACACAAAGGGAGAAGGAACCTAAATAAACCGTCCTGCCAAAGAAAAAGGAAGAAATTAAATTATATAAATTACTAGGGCAATGCTTTATTAAAAGCATTTGAAGTATCAATAGAAATCACAGCAACATGTTGTCTCAAAAATCTAAAAGAACGGACAAAAGACAGAATTGACCGAATTGCCAGAATGGTGCTGCGATTTTTACGAAATCCAAATTACTTAGACGATAATTGTTGGTCTCTAAAAAAAAAAAAAAAAAAAAAAAAAGCCTACCTTATTAATAAACTTATCAAAAACCTTACCGATGATAGGTAAAATACAAATAGGTCTTAAGTGACAATTCCCTTTCGCAATAAGGATTACATAGGCCTTTTTCCAGAACTTCGGGAAACTCCACATTTCAGACATCTATTAATAACTTTGACCCAATAATAACCACAGGTCTGGAAGATAGATGGAAGAGCAGAAATCAAATCAATACCAACAGAGGATTCCAAATTCAAATTATTAATAATTGGAAGTAATTCATGATATTCCAGTTTACACTCCTCCACTTCAATATCGTACAAATTGTATTGATGGTTCCTAACATTAGAGGCAACAGAATCAACTTTCTCAACTAAATCCTCAGGAAAATACTCTCTAAAAAGAACTTCATTTGTTTCAACCGTGGAAGAGGTCCAGGTATTACCATTTGTCTTGATTGTTTTTAAATGTCTTTGGATATTAAATTTATTAGTCAATAATTTAAATGGAAAGCCAAAAGGTTCACTATTGGCTTTCTTCTCACAATAACTCCTCCACGAATCCCATTTACATTGTCTCAGTACCTTACGATATTTTGCCCTGACCTTCCTCTATTTCATTCCAATAGCACGTGTCTCATGTGGATTCCCACATCTCAAATACCTTTTCCACCATGCTCTAACTTTGGCTCGCAACTCAGTAGACCATCAACGACGTCCAACGCTGTTTTTAAAAATAATTTTACGAAAGGGAATAGCACAATCGCACGCCTCTTTGCGAACTGCTTGAAAACCAAATCCAGCATTTTCGCAATCCAAACGTTCAATTGAATTATTAGGGTAATTTAACTTTCTCTCGAGGAATGCAGTAAAAACACGCAGATTCGCAGCTTTAAGGCAACAAGCCCATCGAATAGGAATCGAAACGGATCACAACTCAACAACTAATAATCCGATGGTCACTACCAAAATATTCTTCTAAAATATTCCAATTAGAATTCATAAACTCTGCCCATCATATTCATTAAAGATTTATTATTAGGTTTCTTAATGAAAGAACCCAAATTCAATCAATAGAAGAATTCAGCTCAAATCCGAAAAGGAAACTGAAGGAAAATTGAATTTCTTAGATATAACTTTAACTAATGAAGTTAAACATATTGAATATGAATATTATGTAAAAATTTACCAAAGTAATAGTGATTAATTACCATTCAATCCATACTATAAATATGAAAATAGATATTATTAATAATTATTTGAAAAAAATTACTGGTAACACCATGGATAAAAATAAATGGATACAAAAAAATAAATAACATAAACACAAATTGTATATTAACGAATATCCTAAGAATTTCATTAATAAAATTTGTAATAATTTCTTTAAAAAGAAAAAGAATATAATTAAAGACAGTAAGAAGCAATTTAAAAACATTATTAAGATACCTTCTGGAATAAATTTGTCTAAACAGACAAAATTAGAATGGGAAAATAATGAGAGTAAGATCGTAATACATACTCAACAATGTTTAACATTGGAGTAAAATCCTCATATTTATGGGCTTAGAAGTTGACGATAGCAATGGAGAGGTTATTGAATTGGAAAACAGCGACAACAATGTCTATGGTTAAAAACTTGCTTATTAAAACAGGTCTGAATTTTTAATTATTGTAAACAACACAAGATCGAGGACTTCCTGAATTATAACCACTAAATAGAATAGTGCTGATCAAAGGACGAAACAATAGGGTTCTTGCAAACACAAAATATTAAAATCAGTAATTAAAACCTGTAACTCCGTCCAAGTCTGTCAGCCTTTATCCATATTAAAAACTTAATCATTTATATAGAATAAGTTTTCTAATTGTTGTAAAGGGTTTTTTACAACAAGCACAGGCTTTACTGTCAGTAAGATGATTGATATCAGGAAGACCCAATCTTGTACAGTTGGAACAATTTAAATTAGAGGAGTCACAATCACTAACTGATGGCTGCCACCGCATTTAGTACCGCAAGTTTATGAATTCTTACAATTAGCTGCCAGATGCCCAAATTGATTAGTATTACAGTTTCTAAGAACTACAATTTCCTCTTTGAAGGGGATATTCAAATATTCAAACGACACATAACCCCTCTTCTTTAAAAAAATTAAAAATAATCGGTATAACCAAAATAATCCAAATTTCTCTCACTTGGATTACGACACTGTTTACTAGTTAATATTTTAATCCCTTTAGTCAATGTATCCTTAGTAATACTCTGATGAGGGTTAACATTGCTCTCAATCAATATATTGATTATTTCATTACTTTGATAGCTATCGGAGATTCCAGTGAAAATAATAGCTGGGTTTCTGTTCATAATAGCTGTGACCTTAATAGACTCAACTTTCTTAAGTTGGTCTTCTAATTTATTTTTCTGAGCTGGATTAAAACACTTCAGAATAACATCTTTACTTTTAGTAGTTATCTTATTTTTAATTACTCCATCAATAGCTCTTACTTGACAGATTTAGCTAAAATCTTATTTAGCCTACACTGGGCGGCATGAAAATCGGCCCTGACACCCTTCCTACTGATTTTTATGTAAAATGACCTCCTGAATCCGAATATAAACCCCGTTTTCTCCCATCACCCACCGTTTTCGGGGGAGCCCCCCCCCCCTCACCTATTTTTATCACTTTTCGGTAATTTGGAGGGATTAAAAGAATTATTTTAGTCTTTATATTTCTTCTGAAGGGCTAGAGGTGTGAAAAGTTCTAAAATATGAACATTTGTAGCAAGGATGTAGATTTCGGGGGGGGGGGGGTATTTGCCCCCTTAAATTGTAAAAAAATCATTAAATTGATTTCTTACGGTTTTTTTCGCCAATTTTTCACTTCTTTTCTACATATTTCAGCATCCAGCCCCCCCTCATCGTTCCTCAAATAATACAAATATATAGCAATAGCATATAGCAACAATATGTAGCAACAGCATTAAAAATATACAGCAACAGGTCGGAAGAGTTACTGTACCACGCTTGCGCTCTTGAGTATCTCTTGACTTTAAAAGCGGAATGAAAACCCTTTTCTCCGCTTCTTAAAACTGCTTATAAATTTTACTTTGATTGACAAGTTGGCGATCAGGTTAAGGATTGGGCTCCAATAGTTTGTTGCACTATTTGTTGTTACAGTAGCTTGATTAAGTGGCTCAAAGGTACCCGTAAATCAATGCCATTTGCTGTGCCCATGGTTTGGCGTGAACCTCGCTGTCATCTCACAGATTGATACTTTTGTATGACTTCCACCGTCGCACAGTGAGGTATTTGGCCGATCTAGCTGGCAAAAATTATTTTTGTAGTTTTATTGGTTCAAAACGTGTCTACCTACTGATTTATTGCATTTTAAGTGATTATAAATAGTTTTTAAACAGAAAAATAAGATAATTACAGTTTCAAACTAACTATTTAATGTTTTTAATTAAGGTTCCATATTCTTCACGTAAAAATAAAAATAAAAATTAAAAATAAAAATTTTAAATACTATGATGTGGTATGTGGAATTTTATCAATATTAATGTTTTGTTTTAAAACGAAAATGGAATTATCTAAAAATAAAAATACCAAAATTGATCAGTCGGATGATGTTGAGTGCCACGGTTCTTCATCAGAAGATACTTCAGCTTCTTTTTGAGGACTCTGTGTCTTCAGATACATCTTTGTATGGGTCCACATGAACAGGTTCAGCTGGAAGTAGCATTTCAAGCGTTTCCGTTAAAAAACGCTTTGATTTCTTCCTCGATGTTGGCCTCATACCCGTTAAAAGAGGATCTGAGCTTATCAGTAGGCTGTTAAGAACGTCCTGGTTGCACGATTCCCTACAAAACTTCCTTGCGTAGTTCTGACGGTACAGGTGAAAATATTTGTTTCGTGCTTCAGCAGCCTCCTCGAAAAGCTGTCATATAGGCAATAGAGCGTTTTCTATCACAACAGCACCGTGAATAAGGATTTTATGTACTGTAGGCGTCATCGGATGCCACGGATATAATTGGACATAAAGCTTTGCAGTTTCCGTAGCATAATCAGAGAATTTTTCGACGTGGATTTTATGCCCACTTGATATAGTTTCCAATATGACTTTGAAATGATATATTAACTTGGAATCAAGGCCTGTAATTTCAGCTGCTAATTCTGGATCTTCGAAAAATCTTCGACTAGTGTTACCGTCATTTGTATTTCCAAAGCCAGCCTTAGGCACATTCACAATCAAACCCATTTTATTTCTAAACCCCTGTTGAATATCTAACTTGTTTTGGTTAACAATGGCTTTTTCATTTTCCAATCTTAACTGCCATTTCTTAACAGGCAGCTTATAGGCCAGTTGCGGTAAACTTTCGAATATGCGGATCCTGGCATGCAAAATCGATAAACCGAATTTTAGTGTTTCTGCTTTCACATCGCTCTTGATTGCTAAATTATTAGTCTTTGGATGTTGCACCACAAATATAACGCCTCATTGTAGATTTTGTTTGAGTGGCAGCGTTACGCACCTTAGCGTCAATCATTGTGAGCATCATAGTATGTTTGACAGAAAAAGATTTATCTGCCAATATCACTTTCGTGTTTTGTAACAAGTTCGCTGCGTTTTCTATGTAGTTGATTTCTTCGTTTGTAATATCCACAGACTCTTTGACGAATCTAATTCTAATGGGACGACAATACCGTGGCGAAGAAGGAGTTGGGTTCTGCCAGATTATTTTTTGGTTGTTCGTATCACAAATTAGTTGAAGTGGCACAAAAGAACTCTGAAAAATGTTTGCGTCGGAGTCAGAATCATTTTGGAATTTCTGCTTGAATTGTGTTTGTTGTGATCCGTCACAACCCCACTTGCAAATTAAAACTAATGAGTTACATTCATCTTCATCTAAAGTTTGCAGAACCTCTTCTAAATATGACAACAATCGAGTGACGGTATGGTCCAGTAAATTTTGCAATTTAATTTCAGCACATGATAGGATTCCTTAGCTGGGTAGCAGTCTATTTTAACTTTTTGTAACACACTGTAACATGGATAGAACTTTTTATTAGTGCTCCTGATTATCTCATATTGTCTCCTGGAAAGATCAGCTTCAACAAACATTGCCAATGCTCTTAATGGTGTCAGTTGTGCTTTGTCTTCCTGTAGAGAGCTAGAATATGCTCTCTTGTATTTTCTTGCTCAACTTAGAGAACTAATGATTTCTTTTAGTACTTTGGAAGCATCTCTCTTTCCTGTAGTTTGTAATGTCATTTGAGCAGCATACGTCAGTACTTCCTCCTCTGCAGTGCTACGTAGGTACTCTGTTTTTCTTCGTTTGCTTCTGTCACTCGATTCTGTAAATGTCTTCGGTGGCCGTCCCGATTGCTGTACTACTTTTGGAATTTTGAAAGGTTTATCTAACCAGTCAGAATTTTTTTCAAGAAATTTATCTTCTTTCTTGTGTGCTGCCATCCATCTGCATTTGAATTCAGACTTAATGTATGAAAATTTGTGCTTCATTTTCTTTCTTTGTTCCTTTGAATAGTCTTCATAATTGCTGAGATAATTTTCGATAAACTCCAATTTTTCGTTAATGCTAGGCAAGTTTTGTTGCTGCATCATGTTAAATAGTTCTCTTCGAGTCATTATTCTGACATCCGTTGATCCTAAAACAAAATTAAGACAATTTTAAATTAAAATGAACTCGAGGTTGAAAAATTCACATTTTTATAGTATGTATTTAATGACCATAAATCATGGAAATTCTCGGAAAACCGCGGGAATCCGCTGCTGATTTTTGCAGAATTTTTTTTTACAAACCTGTATCTTTGTATTAAAACAAAAATCATTACCGGGACGCACCCTGAAGTATAACAAATCTCTTCGAGATTGTTAAAGTTGGTTAAAAAAAAAAAACCATGAAAAACACACTTTTTTCAAAACACTGTATCTCAGTCAAAATTAAAATGCTCAAAATAAAAATATTTCAAATTTATGCACACTTACCTGCTTTATCATAATCCATAATTATATGCTTTAAATTATATTCCGAATAAAATATCTTCAATGTAGAAGTTTGCCTACGCAACGAACGTCGAAAAAAGAAAAAGAGCACATAAAGAGATGATCAAAGTTCAGACTTGGTCCAAGCCACTGGGTTTGCACGGAGGGGTGAGGCAGGGGTCGATTATTGTTCCCGGACTATTCCACTATGTCATAGAAGCAATTATTTCTACTTAGAGTAAGTTTTACGAAATCGACTTTTGGCCAGCTAGATCGGCCAAATACCCCACTGTGCGTCGGGTTCTCTAGTAAAAGAAAGCATAAAATTAAGTATCCCAATATCCCTTCAACTCTAAGACCAGTTCCTCACAACGAATCTTTGCTAATCCCAGTGCCCCGAAAAATATATACTCTAGAGCCAGAAACGGTTTGAGACTTTGAGCCACAGCCTGGACCATAAAATGACACGTCCACCGATGATGAAGAGTATTCATACGATTCAACTTATCGACAACCTCACCTCATTACTCGTCGGAATTGAATGATCTCGTCAGGAATTTGGAGTTACCTAAGAGGATATCTCAACTTCTTGGATCTCGACTTCAGCAGTGGAATCTCTTAGAAAAGGGCGTACAAATCTCTTCTTACAGGACCAGGCAGTCAACCCTGAAATTACTTTTTTTGGAAGATGAAGGCTTGGTGTTCTGCCCTAATGCAAATGCATTGATGATAAAACTGAAGACGCCATGTGATCCAGACAAATGGAGACTGTTTATAGACTCATCAAAGACAAGCTTGAAAGTTGTCCTGCTGGCCAATGGGAATGAGTTACTATCAGTACCGGTTGCATACTGTGTGGATAAGAAGGAGACGTACGAAAACATCAGCCGAATCCTTGATAAAATCAGTTATCATCATTATAATTGGAAACTTTGCACTGACTTAAAAGTTGTTGCTGTACTCACGGGCCTGCAATCAGTCTTCACAAAATACTGCTGCTTCCTGTGAATGGGACAGCCGAGCCCGAGACAACATTACATCGTACGGAACTAGCCTGTGCGAGAAAGTTTTACTCCCGGTCAGAAAAATGTCGTTCACGATCCTCTGGTCCCGAAGGAAGATATTTACTTGCCGCCTTAGCACATCGGATTGATCAAACAGTTTGTGAAAGCAATGGACAAGACAGGTTGAAAACTAAATTCCCTCGTCTTAGTGAGGCTAAAATCAAGGAAAGGGTTTTCATGGGCACCCCAGATTAGACAACTTCTCTAAGATTCGAGAAACTGAATTGTACACCTGAATCGAAAAGAAAAACGAGCTTGGCTTGCTTTCCAAAACGTGTGGGTAACAATAAGGTGATGATATGTCGCTCATGCCGAGGAATTGCTGTCGGCCTTCCATGGGTGTAACATGTCTCTGAAAGTGCATTTCCTTCACTCATAACTGGACATATAATTTGAATGACTAAGCCAAATTTTGTTAAAATAAAATAAAAAATTGATTTACCGGGTTCAATAATAACAATAACAAATGTCCAACAGCCAATACCAATAATCCTGTGTGGACAACAATGAGGGCAGGTGCATTGTCAATTTCGCCTAATTGTTGAGAATTGAGAGAGCAGCGACACAGCCGAAATTATATAAAAACCGAGGTTTTACAAACTCTCTGATAAATTTTGACGCATGAACTTCATGCATTTCAGTGTAAACTTCATTTATGTGGGAAAGAAAATCTCAATACGCTGATAGTAATTGTGTAATCGCTATTCGTTGTGGTGAAGTGGAGAAAAATAGTAGAGACGCCATCTTTAAAAATGTGACGTCATGCCTGACGTGTTCCAACGCTGCACTGTGATTGGTTATTTCAAATTAGAAATTTACCAATAAAGCCCGTATAACTTTCGCCTATTAATAGGATGACTAGTTGCGACCCGTGAAATATTCACGGAAGTAAAACAAATTCCACATTTTTGAAAAACACAAGATTGAAAAAGATGTAGCCATGACTTCCACAACAGCCCATATGTAATTTGAATATCGGCTTATTTGTTAAAATAATATTGTAATATTGTTAAAATAAAAAAAAATAAAAAATTGATTTACCATTTTCGTAGTAGCAGTTTCTCATTATGAAATATAATGGCAACTTTCTGCCCTTAAAGCCGTGCGAACACCATGCAAGTTTGCTGCAATTTAGTTGCGCGATTTTGACGTCACGAGTTGATATATACTGTTGTCAAGCGCGAACACCTTGCAACTCGAAAATGCAACCGACCCATGACAACGCAGATTTTAAATACGTCACGTGTGACGTCAAGCAAAATTCGGTTATGTCGTTTCAAACATAATATAAGAGTGATTGAATTGCAACATATATTAAATATTGTTTCAAAATTATTAGCCGCTATGGAATTGAATTTCTTGTTATTATTTCGAATGAAAAGTAACGAATGACCAACAGCCAATAAGAAACAATGCTTCCCTGGAAACAATGACGTCATACCTTTTGCATTACCGCGTAAGCAGCCTTGCGGTTCCCAAACCCAATGTGAAAAATCCGAAAAAAATCGAGGTTTTGCAACCTCTCTGACAAATTCTGCCGCATAAATTACTGCATTTCAGTATAAACTTTATTTCTGCAAGAAAGAAACTCGCAATACTCTGATATTAATTGACCAGGATCCGGGTGATAGTTTGCACCCGGGAGCTTTGGGAAGTCAGCTACCTGGCGGGTCCACGGGTGGTGGATAGTGGAAATCCTCGTCTTCACTGGGTCCGAGGACACTGTGGGAGGCGAGGCAGTGCGTTGCACCCCGAACCAGACTCCCTCCCAATCTAAGGTGTCACGTGGACCGTGCCGATGGATGTATGGCACTGGGGTTAAAAGTGTCCTGAACGGTGCCTCTGGGAAACCAGGTCCGAAACCTAGAGTAAATAAAAAAAGGGCCTTCCCTGCGCATGGGGGCATTACGCAGGGTGACTGTTATTTCCCCCTTTATTCACACTTGTATGGATAAATCTAACTTAAATACCATGGAGGGCTCCTCTGAAGAGAACTCCAAAAACATCCCTATCCAGGGCATTAAC
>JAFIDM010012231.1:11968981-11997352 GCA_023159025.1 Thereuonema tuberculata | reverse complement strand
ATGCTACATGAATATCATCTTTTTCCGATGTAATATACTCTATGTCCCATTCTTTAATAAAATTTGCAAACTCAGCAGAATTCATTGGTGGTCCATTATCTGAAATTAACACCTTAGGTGTGCCATGCCGAGCAAATATTGACTTTAAACGAGTTAGATCAATCCTACCAATGTATGAAATACCTAATAAAACTATCTCGACATACTTCGCAAAATACTCTACTACAATGAGATTTGTCTTATTATTAAAATGAAACAAGTATATGCCCACTTTATAGCACGGCAATAGTTCATAGTCATGAGGCATCAAATTATCTTTAGGATTACTCTTACGATGAACAAGACATACTTTACATCTATCAATAAAATTGTCAATACCATTACTCATATTAGGCCAATATATAGTATCTTTAGCCAATCTTTTACAACAGTTTATACCTTGGTGCTCCTCATGAAGCAAAATCATAATATTTTTACGAAGTGACTTAGGAATTATTATACTCTTAAATACCCTTAAATACTATATCCGATGCTACATGAATATCATCTTTGACATTGCAATAAGGTTTGACACAATCGGGTACATCACGTTTATATTCTGACCAACCTTCTTTACAGTACGTAATACAATTTTTTTTTGCAAAGACTCGTCTTTTGATGTAAGATCACGAATTTCTTTTAACTTAGAATCACTAACAGTCAGGCTAGACATTAACAAATTGACATGAAGCGTTTTAAATCATTGTCTAAATCTGTCAATGCAAAATCAATGCAAATCTGTCAATGCAACAGGTACAGCTGCTCTTGATAGAGTATCAACAATATACAAATATTTGCCAGGTTTATAATTCACAATTAAATCATATGGTTAAAGACGCATCATAATTCTTTGTAGATGAGGTGGCGTCTCATATAAAGGCTTCTGAAAAAGATTTACAATCGATTTATGATCAGTTAACTACTACTATACTACCAAAGATATTTGGTGAAATTTAGTACACCCAAACTAGACAGCTAATAATTCTTTTTCAATTTGAGAATAATTTTGCTGTGTAGAAGTAAGGGATGCTGATGCATAGGCAATAGGATTAATACAGTGAGAAATTACAGTTCCCATGGCACTCTTAGAAGCATCAACTGACAAAACAAGTTGTTTATTTGGATCAAAGTAGGTTAAGATTGGTGCAGTACTAATAAGCAATTTTAATTTGTTAAATTCCAACTCGTGCTTATAAGACCCTAACCACACACTATTTTTTAGTCAATAATTGACGTAAAGTTAGTAGTTTCTTTAGACAAATCCTTGATTTGTTATCTTGGTAAATTTACCAAGGTAATTATCTATGCCTAGAAACCTTTGTAAATCTGTAACATTATTAGGAATAGGCATATTACAAATTGACTCTATCTTGGGTGGATCCACTGAAATTCCTGACTCATTAAAAATGAAACCCAAGTATTTGACTTTGAGACATTCTTGACTTATCTTTTTTAAATTTGATACCTAAGTCTTGAGCTCGTCTTAAAACTTGTTCAAGATGAGCATACTGTTCTTGTCTAGACTTGCCATAAATAAGAAATTCATCCATCATTATTTTTTTTTTAACCCTGGGATATCTCCAAAAATCATTTCCCTAAGAAAAATATCAGGTGCAGCATTAATACCAAAGGGCAATCTAAGAAAACGATATCTGTCGTATCGTGTTCGTGTTTCTTATATCAGTTATCATTAATACGCATGATTGCACGGTCCGTGTTACAACTCCTTTATTCACACTTTGTACATCTATATAACACAACTAGCGCCACCCTCGGTCGCTATAGATATTACATATGTAGCTCTATAGCGCTCCCACAATCCCTTTTTTTCTTTCAAAGATATACCCACTTCTTTCGGTAACACATTTCTAAACATTAGTTTACTAATTAAGTTTAAGGGTTAGATCTATACTATCAGCTAAACTCTAGGCATACTATCAAGCTAAATTCTAGGCATACTATCAACTTACTATTAAGCTAAATTATCAACATACTATTAAGCTAAATTATCAATATACTATTAAACTAAATTATCGACATACTATTAAGCTAAATTCTAGGCACACTATTTTTTTTTTTAAATATAGGTCCCTGGTTACATCAAGTTTAAATGTAATATGCCTATTCGGCATTGTTCATGTCAAAATATAGTCTCTAACTAAATGTTGAGGTGGTCTCGTCACATGCTGTGGGCGTCCTCGGTCTATCACTTCTGGTTGTTGATGTTGCATGATAGGCGGTTGATCCCCTTCAAAATCATCAGTCATTCATCAGTCATCGTCAGTCGTCTGTCTTCTTGTCAGTTTCTTTTGAGGTTGGAAAGTCCCGTGAAAGTGTTTAACATGTGCTGCATTTCGCCGTATCTCCTTATTTTTGGATGTTTTCAGATATACACAAGAACCTGTTTGACTAATGACAGTGCATGGTTCTTTGAAAAATGCTGCACAGAACTTATTACCAGGAACCATCCTTTTCACTAAGACTTGGTCACCAGGATGATAGGTTGTTAACTTAGCTTATCTGTGTTTGTTAGCATCCTTCTTCATGACATCTTTTTGTTTCTTGTCATTTTGACGTACTTGTTTATCTAAAGTATTATGGTTTTTATCTTTAGATATGTGAGGAATCTTTGTCTGCATTGTCCTCCCATACATTAATTCGGCTGGTGAGACGCCAGTCATCCTGTGTGGAGAACTTCGATATGCTTGTAGGAATTTAACAACTGCTGTCTTCCAATTTCTTTCTTCAATTTTAGCAGCTTGGACGGCTTTTAGATAAGATTTGTTCAGTCTTTCTACAAGGCCGTTAGCCTGTGGCCAATATGGGATGACCTTGTGGTGTTTTATTCCACACTCCTTCATGAATGTTCCAAATTCTGCAGACGTGAACTGTGGACCATTGTCCGTCTTCAGTTCGAGCGGGTATCCCCATCTGGCAAACACTTCTTCTAGCCATTCTGTGATTTCGATAGTTTTAACGGATTTACTGACCTTTGATTCTGGCCAGCGTGAATAATAGTCTACTAGTACTATGATATACTCGCCAGTTGGTAGAGGTCCGCAAATGTCCAAAGCTAGTTTCTTCCACGGCTTTTCAGGTAATTCTGTAACTGTGATTGGACACTTTTCTATCTTATTTGTGACTACCTGACAGGCATGGCAGCCTCGAATCAGTTCTTCTATGTCTTTGTCGAGTCCTGGCCACCACACTTTTTCACGCATCATTTGTTTTGTTTTCACAATTCCCAAATGTGCTTCGTGAGCAGCCTGAAGTAATTTGTTGTGAAGTTGTGTAGGCACGATGATCCGTGTACCCTTCAGCAGTACGCCATCTATTTCTGATAATTCGTCCTGAATTCGACGATAATTTTCATCGTCCTTGTGCCATCGACCCTCTCTCAGGCTGGTCACTATTCGGGAAAGTTTGTTATCTTCCTGTGTTGCTTGCACTATTTCTTCGAGAGTTACTGCAATAGGTGTTGCGTTTGTCGCAATAAATTTTACATGTTCTTCTGTGACGCTCTTCTTTTTAATTGGTTGAGACAGTTCTCTTCGTAGAAGTCTTGACAATGGATCCGCTACGTTTTGTGCACCAGGTCGGTACACGACCTTGAATGTGTAAGGCATTAGCCTAAGTATCCATCGCTCAATTCGCATGCTTGGCTTCGATTTTGGTCCATATATCATTTCAAGTGGTTTATGGTCAGTCTCTATTTCAAACTCAGAGCCATACAAGTACAAATGGCACCTTTCGACACACCACACCAAGGAAAGTGCCTCTTTTTCAGTTTGTGAATATCTGGATTCTACATCAGTTAGTGTTCTACTGATGTACAACACTGGATGAAAATTGTTACCGTCCTTTGCTTGCAACATTATTCCTCCAATTCCTACTGGGCTCGCGTCAACGACGAGTCTTGTTTTAGCGTTTCTGTCAAAATAAGCTAATACATTGTCTGTTGTCAGACATGTTTTCAGTTCTTGGAATGCTGTTTCTTCAGTTGGTCCCCACGTCCAAGATGAATTCTGCTTAGTCAGCATTCGGAGAGGAGCAGTTTTGGTAGCCAAATCCTGAATAAATCTTCCACAGAAATTTACAAGTCCAAGAAAACCTCGCAGTTCTGTTGCGTTTTCTGGAGTTCTGGCATTGCGAATGGCTTCAATTTTGGCAGAGCTTGGCATTACCCCTTTTCCAGTGATGTTGTGGCCCATGAAATCAAGCTTCGACAGGCCAAATTGGCACTTCTTTCGTTTCAATGTTATACCTCTGTTTGCAAATCTCTGAAGTACATTGTCGAGCCTCTCGTCATGTTCTTCTTGGTTTCTGCCATACACGATAGTGTTATCAGAAGTGTTCTTTACACCTGGCAAACCTTCCAACACTTTTGCCATTAACTTTTGGAATATTTCTGGCGCACTTGTGACACCAAAAATTAGCCGCTTGAAACGAAAAGTTCCTTTGTGAGTTACAAATGTGGTCACCTCTCTCGACTCTTTGTCTAATTCAATTTGGTGGTAACCCTCATTTAAATCCAGTTCGGTAATGACTTGAGCACCATCCAGTTCTTCAAGTGCTTCCTCCACAGTTGGCATTTGAAATCGTTCGCATTGAATCGCTCCATTTGGAATTCTCATATCAACACAAATGCGTATTTCGTTGTCTTTCTTCGGCGCAACAACAATTGGTGATTGCCATGTGGTTGGCCCTATCACAGGTTCGATAATATCTGCATTTAATAAACGTTGCAATTCAGCTTCCACTTTAGTTCTAAGATGGAAGGGAATTCTTCTTGTGTTTTGAGCAACTGGCTTCACTGATGGATCTACATGCAAATGACATTTGTAGTTCTTTAGCTTACCAAGTCCTTGAAAAACTACTTCATGTTTGTTTAGTATTGCTTCCATGCTGGAATGAATGCTGTGTACTGTCTCCATAGTTACTAGGTCTAATTTAATAGAAGATTGTTTACTTAAAATTGTCTTAGCATCTCCATCTACAACATAGAAATCTGTTTCTACCTCTTTATTACCTACAGTAACAGTAGCTGTAAATTTACCTAGCAGTGGTAATGGATCTTTAATGCCATACGGAAAAATTCTTGTTTTTGTGTTTTTTAGTTGCAGATTACATGAAGCTAATCTTTGCCAAGTACTGTATCCGCACATGTCTACGGATGCGCCTGTGTCTGCTGTGACTCCTTTTATTATTTTTCCTGCAATGTTAACAGAAATTTCATCTTCATTTCTTATCAAATTTGCAGAAAATACTGTTTCTCCACAGTCATCTGAATCACTTTCGTATGTAGGGTTCACTGTTTTTACTTCTTGTGTTGTTGCTTGTCTCTGTTGGACGTTTTTTGTTCTACATACCACGGCGAAATGTCCCTTTAAATTGCATTTCCCACAGACTTTTCCGATTGTTATCTTGCAGTCACGTGCAAAATGTCCGTTTCGGCCGCAGCGTCCACAAGAATTAGCATCTTTCTTACGCTCACCTTTGTTGCGCTGATGATATTTGTTTACATTTGAGTTTGAAGAGCTGCTCTGATTTTTTGATTTGCTTACAAATTTCTTGCTTGTGAAATTTATTTCTTCTTCAGCGGATTTCTCTATGACCGTTTCATTTTCCATGCTAGTTGCTTGTTTTTCACTCAATTCTAGCAATCTTGCAGCCTTTAATGTATCATCCAATTTCCAGTCTGGTTGCCGTAATATTTGACGTCGCAGTTTTCCGTTAGAGCACTTATCGATTATTCTCTCCAAGATGGCCGCGTTTTCGTCTGTGCGATTCGCGTACCCGCATGTGGCAGCTGCAATTCTCAATCGTGTAACCCACTGATCAACTGTTTCTCCTGTCTTTTGAACGATGTTACGCATTAGAAATCGTTGATACAACGTGTTTGATTTTGGCAAGAAATACTCATCGAGCTTAGTTATAGCTGAATCATATGTTGGCACTGGATCCTCTAAAATTGCATATATTTCCTGTACTTTAACACCGGCTACATAAAATAATTTGGCACGTTTTTGTGGATCTGGCATCTCATCTAGTGAGTCAATGTAGAAGCTCCATTGCCTCTTCCATGCTTTCCATTGTTCGGCGGGATCTGTGCCATCCGGATCAAATGGTGGGACTCGAATGAATTCGTGGCTTGTTGCCATTTCTTACAGTTCAATAGGTCCTAATTGTCGCTTTACCTCGTCGCCAGATTGTCGTATCGTGTTCGCGTTTCTTATATCATTTATCATTAATACGCATGATTGCACGGTCCGTGTTACAACTCCTTTATTCACACTTTGTACATCTATATAACACAACTAGCGCCACCCTCGGTCGCTATAGATATTACATATGTAGCGCTATAGCGCTCCCACAATATCTTCCTTGAGGAGTTACAAAGGTACACAATTTAGATGACTAGTCGTCCAATTGTAATGTCCAGAAACCTGAATTTGCATCTAAGACTGAAAAATATTTTGCACCACACAATTCAGACTTAATATCATCAATATTTAGAAATGGAAAATGCGGTCTGAGAATTGCTTTGTTAAGTTATCTAAATATAATGTGATTTTCCCATTTTTCTGTAACTACAATTGAATTAACCTATTCAGTAGGCTCATCTATATTAGCAACTCCCTCTTTTAATAGACGTTCAATTTCTTCTTGTACTTAACTATGAATTTTAAATGATATTTTGCGACAAATATCTACTGAAGGAATGACATCTGGCTTAAAAGATAAATAACATTTATAATTTTTATGACATCCTAACAAGAAAATTTTTTATATTTCTGTGTAAGATTACTGCAATTACTATCATCTGCTAAAGACATAGTAGTACTATTTACCTTTTTGATAAGATTCATCTTTTTACATGCATTAAGACCAATAACTGATTAACATATTAAATCAATGACATGAAATTTTAAACTATACAATCCAGCCTTATAGATGCAGTTAACTTGACATGGACCTATAGTAGGAATTACTTCCGCACTAAAAATTGAAATTATTTTATCACTTTTACAAATTAGGTTAGGATCTAATTGAAGAAGTTGAAAACTTATCAAAGAAATAATATTTGTTACAGCACCAGTATCTATAAGAAATTTTTGTCTCATGATTAATTGTCAAATCAATTGTCCACCTTGAACTGTTCTTGTCCCTTAACTCCATTGACATTATGACAACGAATTCAATATTTAGACCTGGCTTATCCTCTGTTAAAGTATTAACTATTTTGGAAAGATGCAATTTAGCAAAGGATTGCATTTTCTACCCTTCACTCCTTTGGCAGGACACTTGAAACGGTGTACTTCACCACAGCTAGAACACTTTTTTGAAGACTGTTGATCCTTCGGAGATTCTTTAACTGGTAGTTTCATTGGCTGATGTAATACTGGGTGAAGTTGACGATCACTAAATAGAGAGTTTTCCTACTTGATTTTCAATCAAATCATCAGGTTGACAAAGTTGTCTTGCTTGAACTTTCGACGATTCCAGTGACTTGGTCGATAATACTGCTTTATTCAAAGTACCTGGATTTTCTGTTAAAATTTTCTCTTATATGAAGCGACTGGTTCAGATTCCAACTGAATATATCTTTCAGAAGACTGTCTGTTTGTTGATTTGTTAATGGCGCAAAAGCAGCGGTAAAAAACCCTCCATGGGTGTCCCTCACCACATAAGGAACCCGCATCGAGGGGGCGCTTCGATGGACTGCGCTGGTGTCTCGGCATTTCCTCCTTGACACAAAAGGACTATGGTTATCCCGCCAACACTCGGGCGCCAGAGCCTCGTTCGTGAAAACAGGGTCCACCACAGGAAGGTGAGGTTGACATTTTGGGAGGAGAGGTTATATTAACCATCAAGTGGTGTCACATCACTCCCCTTGGACCCCCAACACTCCCTCAGACACACGTTTGGCTTATATTTTTCACGTATGTATCAATGTCTTCATCTGAAAATTGATGGCGGTTGAATAAACGATGTCTTAAAATCATTGTGTTGACTCGGTGCGAAAACTAATTCTCTTGCTTTATTTTGGCGTCACCAAGTTTTCTTGTAGTATATGAAAGAGGGTTCATCTTGAATTATTCATTTTGAACGATCACAATGGCCTCTCTCCTTTCATTCCTTATTTCTGTAAAGAAATAGAAAGACTTATAATTAATATTACTTACTTCATATTTACTGCATATTTATCAAATTTATTAGCAGCCGCAAGGTTACAGCTTGCCTGTAAAACCGCTAGGGGACCGCTCTTGCTTTTATCCTGTCTGTCACACTCTGTAGCGGTCAAACGGGTACATATATTCGAATGAAACCTTCACCATTGTGTTCAGCATCAAAAAGTAGGTGACCACAAGGCGTTTTCAAAAGAAAGACAACGCCTTGGGAGGGGGGGTCAGGGAGTGGTCGTAGATGTTTGATTTTTTTTACCCGTGGTCCCTACTTTTTGAAGCTGAACACAAAGGTAAAGGTTTCATTCGAATAGCTTTAACCGTTCGGCCGCTACAGAGTGTAACATCTAGATAATAGTGGCCCCCTAGCGGTTTTACAGGCAAGCTGTATTAAGGGTTTGGCTAATAATGGGTTGCTAAAAAGCAAGAAACCTGGTATTGTCTAAATTTCCTTATTATTATGAATGAATTTTGCTAATGCAAAAGGCGCAATTATTGCGTGTAGTGTCATTGTTGTGATGGTTGTAGAGCTGCATTATAAATGTGATTGTGGCGTCGTCCAGGAAAACGAAATGCTGATGCAAAACGAGAAGCTTCCCGCTTGCCTAAAGAACGGTCTCGCTCCAAATTGTGTTTATAAAATTGCTCATATTATGGGGCCGCTTTGGTTTTGACACTGTCTAAAAGCATTAATTACATTTTTAATAAGTAAACTAATATTTTTTTTACATGATGTTTAAAATCAGGACCTTAATTTACATTGCAAAAATTAGTATTTCACCAAGATTCAAATCCTTTTCCATTTTTCAGCTGTCAAATAAAATTAAGAAAAAAATATTTCAGCTCTTGTTACTCGCTTCCTAATTTAGTTATAGCTCTTGACAAATACTCGTTTTTCATTTTTTTCAAAGTTTGAGCCCCAATATTTTTGGTGTGGGGCGTAATAAAAATTTGATATTTACAGTATAAAGAGAGCTTTATGAGAGGTATCTGTGAAAAAAATTTTGAGTTTGATATTCCATGGAGAACCAAATTACAGCAGGGGAAATTTGGTGAAAAATACACAAATGAACGCTAGGCTATAACAACACTACATGCTATTATGAAATCTTAAAATATTAAAATATTATTAGATGTTATATGACATCAAAATCAGAACAATTTGAAGATCAGTATCAACAAGATTGTACATCTGAGTTTCCAACTAAGTGATACTGTTTTGTGTATCTAACTCAAAAATTAAACTCAAAATTTTTTTTACAGGTACCTCATAAAGTTCTCTTTATACTTTACTGTAAAGTTATGGGTTTTGTATCTAATACTGTAAATATCAAATTTTTATTATGTCCCCCCCACAAGAGATATTGGGCCTCAAACTTTGAAAAAAAAATGAAAAAAGAGCATTTTCAAGAGCTATAGCTAAATTAGGAAACCAGTAACAGAGTTAAAATAGAAGAAGTTATAGAGAAGTTGTTTATTTCAGTACTTTATATTTTGAAGAGTTAAAATAGTTTTTGCGAAAACCTTTGGTTGTATATCTTTTCTCAAAAATTTATAGCTTTTCTAATTTATTCCTTCCTGCTAAAAAAAAACCAACAGGATTATTCAAAATCGAATATCAGTTTTGATTCTAAATTTCAGCCATTTGCATTAGATATGATAAAAATGTATAAAACTTAAAATGTAGCCGAAAATGTGCTGAATATAATGGTTTTACCACAGCTTTTTATCATTTTTCTTAGCTGAGTTATCAAATTTAACGCAACTGTCTGCAAAGGCCAAAAATGCCGGATACCATAAAACAAACATGGACGCTATTTTTAATCGAAGTCAAATAAAAAAAAATAATAATGCCTGTTTTGAAGTACTCATGCATAGGGTAACAACAGTAAAAAAAAATCAATGTTTTGTAAAAAAATCTGGATCGTTTGATATGGATTGACCGTCTAATTTTTTGCTATTACAATAGACATAATACATGTTCTGATTTTCACCAACCACTGCAAGATATGGATGGTGGTGAATGACATGACTTTTCATTTGTTATCTTCTTCGGAAGTTGTTTTTCTGGATAATTTTATCACAGTGCTTACCTACACCACGGCTTAATAGTAATGTTCATTACTGGTTCATTAACTGTTAATGACATTGCTTATAGAATTTTAATAGTTTGTTTTTCATTTAACTCCTGAGTCGACACTTTTTTTTCCATTTTTGATTGCCAATTCCTATCTTACATTATTTGTTCGGTTCAATAATATAATAATATAATCATAAAATCATTCTAAAAAAAATAAAAAGTTGTTTGTTTCTTTTTATTCTTTTCTTTGCCCATTCTCTTTTCAGAGAATGTCTAATTGCAAATTAAAGGTTTTTTTTTTTATTATACATAATTCTCATCTATATTAATAGAAATTTTTATTTGAATACTACACCAGCAGTCAATTAAAATGGGAAAATTGTTGGCAGTATAATAAGAAATAGAAATGAAAAAATAAAATAAAAATGTGACTCGGGTTCAAAACATGTAATAATTCCATCATTGAACTAAAATGCAAGCAGGAAAGAAGGTGGATTCAGTTTTATGAAGAAAAAAAATCAAAAAAGTTTAAGAATTCATTCCCTATTAGCATAATCCACAATAATATAATAATTGTAATTATTAAATATGTACAATTGAAATATATATTTGTCCAGATATTAAAATGCAGTATTTGTCCTGATGAGGAGAATACAATGAACATCAACAATTATCAATAATAATATTTTTGTTTTTAATAAAAATGAACTTTCTTGCAATTTTATTTATTTATTTATTTCTATGCTTTTGGAACTTGGAACTTTACAATGAAAAGTGAAATACAAATGGATAGGGGAAGACTGCCTAAAAGTACTCACTGCCCAAGAGTAAGCATAGCCCTTCACATCTCTCACACTACGTGACAGAAGCTATCAAGCACAGGGAATGTGATGCATGAGTTGGTCATACTGTAGGAAAGCGCCAGTTGTGTTTGCTTCACCGAGAAGAGAGATAAGTTAATTTTTTGTCTGACAACCATTTTGTTATAATGTTTTGCACAAATACATTAACGATTTTGTACACTCAATTGTCGAATCATGAGACTTTGCCATTGATATAATATCTGTATAAGTCTCTAATTCTTTCTGAGGGATAAAAATATTTAATTTCTTATCAACTTTTGATCCTGTGAGAGTCACAATGAAAAATGGCGAAACGTCCTAAAAGTATGCAAGTTGCTCTTTAGTTCGTATTCATGGGACAGTGCTACTGAACTTATATTTATGGTCAATTTTTTTCGTTGTGGGTAGGCTATTATGTCATCAAAGTACCAGAGAAAAACTGACAGGCAGTTGTTCACTGATAAACAGCTGACCAAAACGTAAGCAAAAATAATCCCGCATCGGATACAGAACAAAATATCGGCATCATTGAAGATGAAGATGCAGATGACCTGGAGAATTCTCAAACAGTCGCAGCAAAAGACCTTCTTCCAAGTCCAAAAGGGCACAGAGGCACAAAGAAAGGAAACCGATCTAAAGCATCAGCAGTAATGACGTCAACTCCGTTCAAGAAGACTCTAGAAGATAGTGCGAATGGGGTTAATAAAAGACCAAAGAGGCAGATTGTGGAAATTAAATTTAACATGGGATAAGATGAATTGAAGGACTTTGATGGTGAAGATGATAATGATCCAACCTGCATTTACTGTAACAGCCTCTATTCCACTTCAAAGTATCGCGAAGATTGGATGCAGTGTCAAAGCTGCTGACTTTGGGCCCATGCTGAATGCGCAGGGATCGACCGTAGAACAAAGAGATATGTGAACTTTGTTGAGCTGTGTTATATCTTAATTGTAACTCTTCAATAAACCATTTATTACAATAAATACTATTGTTTTACTCCTTTTTTTAAATTGCCTACTCTTGTGCATTCAAGTGCGTACTTTTAGGAAGCCACTTGTCCCAAGAGTACGCATTTGCACTTTACTAATGAAATAAAGTTACTGTTCAGATTTTTGTTTATTCTTCCTTATTCTTTGATTAAAACACCAGGGCACAGCTGATTTCACTGCAAAAATTTAAATTCTTCTCCATGAAATGTAGTACTAAACAAAAAATGCGTACTCTTAGGTGGTCTTCCCCTAGATGGAAAACAGTCGAAAAGATAGCAAATACATTAGATAGCTAAGAATAAGGAACTTGGGATATTTGATGTTTCCTCTACAGTATTAAGTATATTATGAAAATTAAAACACTTTATTGAAATGAAGAAAGAGAAGGGTCAAACATGTAAAAAGTAAAGGATTAATTAAGATTGTAATGTTATCCTAAATCATGAATGGTAAGTTAAATTCTCAGTCAGCAAAAGGAGTGTCAATTAGATTATTATAAAAGATGTATACGCTCAAAATGCTTACTCAAAAAGCAGATTTAAGAAGGTTATCTTAACTGTCTTATGCTTTTTTTTGTTTTTTTTTATTTAGACGAAGTAAAAAATACAATGAATTCAATATTCCATGATGAATAAATGGTGGTCAAGCAGTCATTAAATATCACAAAATACGTCATGTTAGATATTGCATCTGTCAATAGATAAAGTACTGAAGTAGATGGGATGTCAACTGCTTTTAGATATGGATTAATAATTAAGATTCAAGATGTCAGTATCTCATACAATATGGTAAAAGAATGGAGCATCTTTGATGGATGTATCATGAATGATGTTAGTGGCATAACCATCTTTTTATGGAAATTGCATAAATGGTGACCTTATTCTCACATGATTTAGATTTCAATACATTATAGGATATTTTCATTTAATAAGAAAAGTTCATTTAATGAAGAAGGCATCTGATTGATAGTAACAAGATCGCAAAAAAAAAGTAGATACTGAATTCTGGAAAATTTCAGTTGATAGTGGATGCTTTCGAGTGAATTACAATTTCTGTAAAAATATAATCTACATAGAAATTCCATTCTAAAGAAAAACTCTAGTTAAGAGCTGAAATAACTTAGCTTGAGTATTTTTGAAGACTCTTCCTTCATAAAGCAATCAGTCAGAAAAATATATAAATATATCTGCAGTGACATTGTTTAAATAAATGCAATTATTTTGGATTTTTCCTCATTTGATGAAAATCGAAACGGAAATCCTTAGCACCTTAGCTAGGATTTTAGATGGTAGTGGAGAATGGCATAAAGGTCAAACTAATTAATGAACCTAGATTAGAAATGAATGTCTTAAAATAAGACTGTTAGAAGGCATTTGAGTTTATTTATTAAAGAATATCAAAGAGAAGCAAATGACACAAATTCGAAGTTGTTTGAATATGCAAATGAGGTGCATAATCCATTTATCGGGTTTGAACAGGATGTTACACATGGATGGGGGTTAACATTCGCACGTCAAACGTGAAAAATGTGACGCACATTGACTGTTCAGAAGGGTATATAGTCATCTGAGACTGCTACAACACACGGACAGCGATGAAGCATGGAGAGGATCAAATTGTCCAGCAGTTCTGCGTGGGATTCATGGCCATTCACGCAACAGGGCAATTTCCAACTGAGGAAGTGTTATGGGATGTGTTTGTTGACTGGCAACACGTCTTCCTAGTGAATCATAAGCGTCTTCGATGGGATTCAGATCTGGAGAACGTGAAGGTCAGTCCATGCGCTGCTGCAGCATTTTGTTGACAAGATGCGTACGGTGGGGGTGGCATTATCGGCCATAAAAAGAAAGTTGGCCCTAACTACTCTAATGTAGGCTACCACTGAAGGCTGTAGAATTTCATCCTGATATCTTACAGCATTCACCATTGCATTTCCAACAACATGGAGGTCGGTACGACCACCAATGCTGATGCTTGCCCACACATGATTCCATCTCCACCAAAGGAATGTCTTTCTTGTACTAAACGTGGATTCTCCCGTGTTCCACATTCACACCAGATCAGGGCAAGACGATTGTCAGACTGAATCTTGACTCGTCACTGAAGAGACCGTGGACCACTCTTTACGGGTCCAAGGAAGATGCACTTCAGCCCAACTTCTGCGAGTTCTGCGATGCTCAGCAATTAACGCAATGCATACTATTGGTCGTCGGGCATACAGTACGCCGTGACGGAATCAATTTCGCACGGTCTGAGTACACACCCATCGTCCAGTAGCAGCAAGAAAATGTCCCTGTAGCTCAGTCGCATTGCTTCACCGGTTCCTTAGTGCTATTAGCGTCAAGTAGCGATCTCTTGCAGTGGTGGCACGTGGGGGTGGTAGTCATCTTCATGCTGTGCCAGTCTCTCTGAAGTGATTTCAGTGTCTGCTAATCACGCTTTGGAAGGTTCCAACTGATGCTGCAACTGTCATCTGTATTTTGTCAGCTTCAAGACGCCCTATAAATCTGCATGCTTAAAATTCGATAAATAACGTTGGAGGGACATTTTCAGATGACACTCAATGATTCTGCCACTGTCGTTGATACAGAAAAGTGGAGATAACCCAGCAGCGCCAGCCTCTTTTTACAGGGTTGTGGCAAATATGCAAATTAATGTTTTGCATCACATCATATTCAGACAACTTCCATTTTTGTGTCATTTGCTTCTCTGATGATGTTCTAAATAAACTTAAATAACTGTTTTTTGGATATATTATATTCATTTCGCAATATGCCCTAAATTTTGTGAGCAGTGTATTTAGACTTCTGCCTTATAAAAACTAAAGTTGACTCAACGTATGCTAAAATTAACAGATGGACAAGAAAAAGGGAACAATGATTTCTATTTTTTTTTACAGAAAGCAAAGATAAATATATATATATATATATAGAATCATTGTAAACTGTCACTAAAGGTGCAACATGACTAATGAAAAAAGAGCAGTTCTATCTTAGCAATATATCTAAGGAATCACAATGAGAATAAATAGTTTGAAAAAACCTGATGGAGATTTGAAAATTTCAAATCACAAATCACTGTCCGGCAATATATATATAAAAAGAATGGTTCTACTATAGATGTCATCATCAAAGTCTATAAAATCATTCTCTAACATGAAAATTTAACTATAATAAATAGGAAAGAACATAAACTATTTATATAAATATGAATTCAAGAAGAAGTCATTTTATTTCATTCAATAAACAGTTTCTTTAAATTAAATCATATTGTGTGTGTTTGTGTATCTTGAAAATGGAGATTGTAAAGAACTACGAATTCACAGTATTATTCACTATTTAATTTTGTATAATTTGTGAGGTATACCTAGTTATTCGAGAAGACTCAAATAATTTATTAGATATTAGTATTAATTTTAAAACTTCACTTACTTTCGTCTTCTGTTAGGAGATGATAATTATCCTTTATGACGTTGCTTATTATGCTATCATCAATAAATGGTAATATTGCTGCTCCTAATTAAACAAAAAACTCTATAAACAAATTGTATAGATTATAAAATAATCATTATAATAATTATATTTTTTCAATTATATAATAATGTTTCTCAAATTTTATCATATGCATCACTTTCCCTCTTCCATCATAGTTTCATTTTGGAAAGCTGATAGATCAAATTAAATGTGGTTATACATTCAAATATATATATTCAAACAGACTTTAGTTTATATTACAAAAAATTTTAATTTAAAAATAGTATTGTTTGCTACAATTTATGTAATTTTATCAAAAATGTTTTTGTTCTTTTTAATTAAGCGTATATTAGGGATTATCAATCCTTCTTCATAATTCACATGAAGCCTTTTCAATATTAAGGTACAATTGCCAAGAAATAGCAAGATATTACATCAGTAGGACTAGCAGTCAGTGTTTCCTCGCAAAAGCTACAGAGACTGTGTAAACAATGGTCTGCAAAAATTGTTTTCAAAAAGTGTCAAATGTGAGTTTGTTTGTTTGTTTTTTTTCACCAATATTTAAGTATTTGTACTTCATATGCAATATATTCAAAAACTTTTATCATGTTTCAATCCAGTTTTTTTTTTCAATATTACTTTTGTTATTAAGAACTCCAGGAGCATATGCTTTAGGAAACAATGTTTTTTTCTAAATTTTGATGTGAATATGACATTAAGATAGATTCAGAAATCAAGAATTAGATTACGATTTCTGTTTTTGCTTCATGTGATAGAATCATGTGTAATGTTTGCTCTTTCAAGCTATCTTCCCTTCTGGGGTGAAAGGTTTCAAACTTGAATTGATTTCTTTCTTTTCCTCGATCTTGATTCTTTGACTAAAAACAAAATTAAGATTGAGGAAGGAAATTATTGAAATGATACAGAAGGACAAACTGGAATGACATTTCAAGAGAATCTCTAAGGTTATTGCCTTCAGTCAAGTGTCATATTTAGATACTCGTAAGAATTTTATGGTTTGAGTGAAAATAAAATAAAAAAACCGAAAGGAATAAGAGATGAACAGTTGAATCATTATTGATAAAAAATAATAACAATTAACTTTGAAGTAAAAGTATAGCTGTAAACGCTTGAATTTTAAATTGTTTACGTATATTTATGACAAATTAGAGCATTGAGATTGTGAGATAGTGTGGAAATCCTAAGGTTATGCTGAAGCTTCTTACAGGGCACAAGCTCAAGTAAAAACGGAACTGAATTTAGAACTTTTATTTCTCTCAAGTATTGCATTGACTCAAGTCCTTTTTTATTGTGCTGCTTTGAGGTATTGCATTTATACAATGTGATATATATTTCTCAATATTATCTGGTGGTAATATAGCAAAATGTTATGACAATCAAAAGTAGAAGTCGGTAATTATTCAAAGTTTTTCCTCACATTAATGGATGACATCTTGTAAAATAATAAGTAAATGAAACTTGTTTCCAAATAGTTCTCAAAACCTTTTTGGAGTTAACAATGGAACCATTGGAAGCCTATTTAAAAATAAGTTATTAATTTGAAACTGCACCACAAAATGTTCTCTCTTATTATAACAGTGATATGTTAAAATGAACACAGGAAAGTATCTTTTAAAGCATTATCATTTTTTGGAGAGCTAAAAATAACATGAAAATTGTAGATGGGTTAAATATGTTTAGGAAAAAAAAAAATGAAAAAATAATGAGCACAGCTTTCCTACTTTACCCTCAAATAAAAGTTAAGTTAAATTTTGTTCATATCAATATTTACGATGATTTATCAACACCTCTTATAGTGATTCCTGTTCAATTCTTATAAATATTAATGGCACAAAGCCTGGTGATACTAAGGTTCTTCAAAGTTTAAGAAATGCAGAAGAATCAAGAAAGGATATCCAGAAGAGGAATTTTTAGGAACTGAATTCACATAAATACTAATTAAGAAGCCTACCATTCCATGAATTTTTAAAGCAGCTGCTATCCATTTGAAACACTTCGGGAAAGTAATGTGATAGTGGTGAATCCTAATTGAATAAATAAGAAAAAGAAAGCATTCAGTTAACAATTTTAAATGAGAAAATTAAATTGTAGCAGTTTCTACTTTAATTAAATCAATTTTAAAACTCTTAGAAATAAGTAAGAATTCTATCGAACAATGATATTTATTCATAGAAAATCTAAAAGGCAAATTTCCGAAGTGTGCACTTCAACTTCTTTTTCAAGACAAAACATTTATTCAACTTCTTTTTCAAGACAAAACATTTAAAAATAAAAAGATGTATATACTTCGAAAATTTGTCTTTTAGATTGACAATGGAGTAAAGATAAGGTTTCTATTTTCTGTATTTAGTGTGTTGTATGTGACAAGGAAATATTTGTACTAGCAAATAATTATTACTAATTTAGATCCTAAATGTTGTCTCCCCTTTCTTTATTTACCATGTTTGAATAGGATTCTATTGGATGTATTGTATTGGATTAAATACAAGTACTTGTTTAAATATTTCAAGTAATAGTGTAGTATTTTTAATACCTTTGGAAATAATGTTTCCTAGAATCTAAATCAAATTTAACTGGAAATTTAAAGATTCTGGACTAAACTGAAGATCTAAGTATTTCTTATTCACAACCAATTTGATATTTACCTAAAACTTGATTTAATTATTTATATAGCATCCATCCTATTAGCTTTTTAAATCCGACATTCTAACAGTTCAGTTAATTTTTCTCAGAAAAAAGAAAGCATTTTTTATTTTATGCTAGAAAGCAGTTTATGAAGAAGTCATTTCTATTAGGCTACTTTATTTATTCGGATTCACCAATTCCGAATCCTAAATCAATCCTAAAAATAATCACAGAGGTTTTCTTTTAAAAAGCTAAAACTATCTTCTTTCAGTTTATGTTACACTAATCCAGCTCTGGAATGATGCCCTTACCTACTTCAGATACTAAGCTTAACCAACTTTTAAACTGAAGAAGAGGAGTCTTGTTGAATGAGGGTTGTCAGTTATATACTGATAAATGAAATGTCTAAAGGGGTTAGGGAACGCCGTAGATCTTGAACCAATGATGTATTCAGAATTCTGTAAGGCAAAACCAATGGCTTCAACGGTGATGACTGTACCTTCATTGTGTTGAACCAATTGAAAAACATCTAACACTCGTGGAATATAAACAAAAACAGAATGATATTCCATTAATTTTAAATATTATTTTAAGAAAATTACCTTACTCTTTACATTTAATTTTTCAGTAAGTTTCATTTCACATGGCTATAAAGAAATTAACTAATGACATCAATGAATATTTAAAATATTTCAGAATTAAAATTCGGAAATATAAATTAATTAATCGTCACCCTTCAGGCCATTGGTTTTGCTTTACAGAATTCTGAAGACTTCATTGGTTCAATATCTACGAGGTTCTCTAGCCCCTTTGTACATTTCATTTATCTGTATTTAACTGACGTCTTTTGTATGTATTGTCACATTGAAAAAGTAACAGAAACATGTCTGTAACCTTTTGTACTCTTGCATTAAATTTGTTTAAAGAAATTTTGTGTGTTCGGCCCTCATTCGACAGATATCTTTGGTGCACATAAAATCATGGATGAAGAAGAGGAGGTTCAATGGGAAGTTGGATTTCTGAAAATTTAGTTTATCAGAAATATACAGTATTTTCTAAAGATTTTTCTTTGCGACTATAGAAAAGATGAAAACAAAGATCAACATTGCATATGAATTCAATATCAGTAACATCAAAGTACAGAAGTAGCAGCACAACATAAAGTTAATGCCAAATTACTGTGTGAATTAATACACACCAATTCCTTCTTATCATTCAGTTATTTTAATTGTTTGAGTTGATGTTACATTCATATAAGCTTTTTTTCATAAATAAATTTAGACACTGGTGATATTTTATATAAGAAAAGGATTAGTCATTCTAAATAAAATCACAATAGTCTTTAACCTTCACTACACTAACTTCGATGAAATAAAATTAGAAATTATTACACTACTATTTTGGAGATCACTTTTTTATTTATTTATTAATTATTTTTTTTTGTCAGCACGTTCATTAGAAATGATTTATTTGTTTTAAAATAAAATTAATATATAAACGAAATTTTAAAAATTGCTTTGATCTTTTGAACTTTCTTAATAATTTTAAACTAAAAATAGACATTCATTGTTGTTGTGATGTGAAACATTGCATTCCTTGATCTTTTTGAGGTAAATCAGAATCAGTTTAGTTGTTACTGACATATTCTTAATTAATTGCTTTTGATAATAGATTAAGACTTCTTTTATATGCAAGTTTTGCTTCGGTGAGGTACATTTGATGGTTTTAATCTCTAATTTAAAGTAACAATGAATGTTATACTGAAAAAGCGGTTAACTGACAAGATGTACGGTATGCCCCACAAACTATACTGAAAAGCACAAGTTTTTGTTGCTCATATGCACCATATGATCACCTCATCGAGCGCTATCATTAAAGCATAACAGTATGCTTATGTGGTTGAAGCTTGGTAGATGTTCAAATGGTGTTAAAAAGAGAGAAAATTTTTTTTATTGTTGAGCATTATTCTTGCTCCTATGGAGTTGGACATTCAAATGGACGAAGTTCGCTATATGTCCATACAGTTCCAAAAATCACCACCCATAAATATGGTAATCTTAGCAGTCTTTAAAAAATTCTGTTCGATGTGCAGCATTCTGACAGCGCAAAAGCTGCACCTGACGTCCAGTTACCAGTGTTAACAAATGCAAATCCAGAAAGGCTCCTTGAGGAGGTGTTACTGTCGTCTGAAAGAAGTCTCTGGCAAACATCCTTAAAAATGAATGTTAGTCAAAAATCTATGAGACGTATGTTCAAGGATATTGGCGGGTTTGCTATAAGATACAGACTGGATAACGTCTCAACAATGTCAAAAAGGATGCGGGAATCGCTTACGATGATGAAATGTTCCTGTCAAATGTCTGATTTTCTGATGAAAGCCATATTCATTTGAATGGATTCATCAATCGACAGACAACCCGTTTTCTGGGATTTGAGATGCCAGTCATCATTCTGGAGAAACCCCTTCCCTCTGAGCGTGTAACAGTATTGTTTGTGGTGGCTGCAAAAGGCACTGTGGGTCCTTATTTTGTTCAGGATGATCATGACAATCCTGTGGCTGTGAACCAGGTGCATTCTTACGCTATTTCTGAGGGATCTCATCAGGTTCCGCTGTGTACGTAACCTGCCACTTCATACACAAATGGCTCCAGCAGGATGGAGCCATCTGCCACATAGCAACTTCAGTTGCTTCATGCAAAGTTTGGTAATCGCATCATTTCCCATGGAACAGCATTCCCATATCTGTCTCATTCACCTGATCTTACACCACCGGACGCTTTGGGGTATGTTGAAGGAAGCGATTTTCCGAGAGAACTTGCTGGCAAACATTGGTGACTTCATGCATCACAAGAATGAAGCAACCTCTCTTCAGGCATATGTTTGAGAATCTCCGTGAGCATAACGAGTGCTGCCTGCAACACAACAGTATATCGAGCATGTGCTATGTCTCTAAACATGCACATTTGACTTCCATACAGTGCAAGCTATAGTGCAACTAACACGACATGTTTGTATTCTGTATGTCACATAAGTCATTTTTGTACACAAATATTTCAGTATCATTTGTTATGGCATGTACTGTATAATAGCTACGTAAAATATATCTTTCTTAGTTGTTTCATTAACACCTGAAATAAGTATCTCTGTTAAGAAACCACTGACTTTAAGGAGGGAGTTGTTGTAGGTACCAAAGTACTTCTTAATGTATATATGACAATTAAAGTGAGTTCTTACTCACACTCTTTCACTTTCATTCTTTCTTAAGTTCAATTAGTTAATTAAGAATTTCTAGTTATTTACAGGAACAACAAATGTAACATATCATGTTGTTTGCTTCTATTGTTAATAATTTTCCTGCAATTTCTTGTGTTAATTTAGGCTATTTGGACAGAAAGGGATATCAGTTACATCCAAATGAATAGTGATTAAATTTCTGAAAAATCAAATGGTTCTATTAGGATCAACTGTAATTATTATGAATCAATCAAATACCATCTGAAATGTAAGACTGCTTAAATACTTACGCCATCCTTCATAAGGTAATGTAGTTTACATGGAATGTTGCTATTGGGCACTGGCAAAATTGAAAGTAGGTGTTCTAGAGGAAGCATCTATAAAATAAAAAATAAATATGTACATTAAGTCGTGATCGTCCATACGTTAATGTAAATAAAGAATTTTAATTCTAAGTCGTTCCTTATTGATTTTTATTGGAACATTGAATTATAAGTTATAAAGGAAATATATTTCTCTGTCTGAACTTGATATTTTTCCAATATTTTCTGCAAAATCTAGTTGTATTAGTACATCCTTATGGAATATCCTACATCGAAAATCTAAGCTAACACCATAAAATAAAATAATTAATAATTAAGTAATTGAAAATTAAAATGGTACAAAGAAAAGATCTTGAGTGGATTTAAATTTATAATTTTAAAAAAGAAAAAAAATTAAGAAAGAAATGCATATGCAGAAAATAAGGAATACAATATAGAAAGAAAGAAAAAATAACTAGGAAAGGCATTTCATATTAAAAATTATTAAAATCTTGCAAATCTGAAGTAAAAATGCTAGTAATGTAAGACTGATATTATAATAAAATTAGGAAATGCTAGATATAACTAGATAAAAATTCGTAAGAAAGATGTTTGTTTAAGTCTCCTAAGCAGTATGTATTTAATGTTTTTATTAATGAAACTGAAGAAGTTTAGAAACCAAACACCCTTATGGCATAATAATAAGCAAATATCACAAAATTTGAAACAAATGGCCAAATGCAGAATATCACAAGATAATTTTCAAAGAGCTGTAAAATTATTGAATGATACAGTTTGGGATTTTTGTATGAAAATTTCCAAAGCTATAGCAAAATAATGTCCTTTATGAAGAAAGATCCCAATAAGAAAAAACAAAACTGTTATATACAACCCAAAATTAGATAGCATAACTATCTTAATATCTTTGTGATATTAATACAAAACAAAATGAACTTAAAAAAAATAAAATAATTAAAACAATTGGAATTATTAATATGGTGTTTTAGTCTTAAAATGAGTAAAACTCTTCAAATGCATGACATTAAGATAAAAAAATCAACATTTTAATGTGCCACCGAGATGTGGATAATTTAGAAAAGTGACGAGTGAAGTATTCTTAGTGCAGAAAAGAGATTTATGAGAAATATGGAATCATATTTTTCAAAGCTTTAATTCAAATGATATTGCATGATGTACATCAGTACATAAACATCTTCTAAAATATATATCTTATATTATTAGAAAGGACAGCAAAAGATTAAAAAAACAAATCCTCCTGTATAAAATAATTGGGAAAAGATGGTCAACTAGACCCAAGAAATAAAGTAAAATCAGATTAATCCACTAGATCTAATTCAATGACAATTAGAAGATGATTAAGACTATTTGAACTTTGCAAGATTGCAATCATTTTTTTATCAAGATCAAGAAGTCATCTGCAACTACGAGTATTCCAGCTATTCGCCAGTCATTCATCTGATTTGTGAGACTGGTCTGAAACATAGACAATTCTTGTCTTCTAGATTTTGTTGTGATTTTTAAAAACTTGTCTATCCCAGCCAAAATTCCAGCTTGCTTGTTATGCCTTTCCCTAACAAAACCTATCAGCTTCCTTTTCAAAAATATTTCAATATTTTTATTTTTAAATTCTTTTCAAAAATAGTAAGTCTTAAAAATAGAATGTATTCTTCTCAGTTACCTTTATTTCAAACTGTTCTTCCTATGGTTAGTTATTTATCATTAGTTCATTTTCTTGTCCAAAATATATTTTCTTGTTCAATATATGCAGCATTTAGGCAAATATTGCATTAAGCAATAGTGGAATGATATAATAACAATTATTGAGGCCAATAATATGATCTTTTGAGGAGATCAAAGTACAATCCATTGCCAGGAAATAAGGTCATGCTGACATCATCTAACCAACTTATATGCATTTTATATTTTTGGAAAATGGAAATGTTATTCATTAGTAATTTAAGAAAGATGCAAAGATCAAATGACCAAACTGGACAGACTTGTGATATAAAGACAATGGGAAAATCATACATCAGTGTAATAAATAGAGAGGTCATTGTGATATTAAATATATGAGGTTTTTATCCTAAATATTTTAGATTCCTCATGGCAATGTTGAGGTATATCTGTTAGATTGGCTCTGTGTTAAGATAATAGTGATTGTCACCAGTTACACTATTTACTTTAATAAAAAATTACATACATGTAAGACTTCCCTTAGTTTTCGAAACCGAACAGTAAACTTTGAATTTCTTATCAAAGTTTTTTTTTTCAAATAATGTAAGACAGAATTTCTTTCAGTAAAAATACATTAGATTCACAAACGCTGGAAATAGTAAGTGGATTGATCTGTTGTTACAACTAACCTTTCCATTTTTTTTTTCTTTGCCACAAAACAGGGATAATTGTGACTTACACAATCTCATTCACAAAGACGCTAACATGCTGTTACTGCAAGCTGACCTTTTTGTTTAATATTTTTTTGTTCGTTAATAAAAATGTGCATCAACTATTTGTATATTTATAGCATTCAGAACACTTATCACAAGGTTTAAGTTCTGCTCATCAAATGTAAAATTCACAAAAAATGCCTTTTCATTGTAGAGAAGCCAGTGTATCATTGATACTGATCAGAATGCTGTTGGTTAAAGTAATAAGTTTAGTTATGTTGAATGGTCTATATACAATATATATATATACAAAATGGAAAGCAGGGACTGATGATGCCTATGATGATAATTAATTAATAGAAATGGTATTTGCATTTTTATTATTTTATATTATTTGTTGATGCCTTTAAAGCTGTCCATCTGATTAAGAATGGCATCATTTATTTTGGTTGCCTGAAACAAAAATAAAATTAATCTCAAAAACTAAAAATCAACAAACAATGAAATTAAAATTAAGTACTTACAGATTTTGAATTATCTTTTACCAGAACCTCCAAGTTTTCTATTTTTGTCATTTCCGAAGTAAACGGAGCATGGTACTTGTTATAATGCCATCTCCAGGATGGACAACCCTGCAATGAAACAAAAGTTACAAATTTCATTATTTACAAATAAAAATAATGGAAATAATTTTTAAAAAATTAAAACAAATATTTCGAAAGCTTATATTAAAATTGAAAGACAAGATATATTAAAAAAAAAATTAAACGTGAACATCAACACAGAACAGGTTGTTCTGAATGAACTTCTACAAAACTTTGATTGAATGAGAAAGCATTAGTGCTATAAATGACGAAAGTTGCTTCTAAGCATCAGTCTAATGTAAACAGAAAGGGAAAATAAAAATTACTTAATAAGTTGCTAAATTATATAGCCAAAGACAAAAGATCAACAAGCTACAAATGTTAGTAAATCTTGATGTAGATAATGTTGATGTTGTGAGACAACACTTTCCAATAGTTTTACTTTGAATTAGATCAATTAAGATTAAGGCAGAGTTTTCATAAATAATAGGATTAGTACTTATTCATTGAGTTATGGCTTGTGAAATAGAAAGACAGTAAAAAAATAGAAAACCCAAACAACATAGTGACATTGAAATTGTCAGTTGTTTTGTGATTGAAAGCCCCAAAGTAAAGGATTAAGTCCAATTCAGAAGAACAGAGTAGCAATTGCGGAAGAGATGACCAGGTGAGTACATGCAACAGACAAGAATAGATTAAAGAGCAAATGCAAGGGTTTTGAGAAGCCAGACTTTCGTTATTATAAGACTTTCGCAGTAAATGAAGACAGAAGAGCAAATGTACCGATCAGGTGAAAAAAATTTCTTTCAGCTGATTTACTGCATAGACATTTCCTTCAAATCTCGAACTGTATATCATGAGCAGCTGGTTATAGTTAAAAATCAACAAAATTTGTAGCTACGATGATCAAAAAGATTTTATCTTCATGAATTATCATGAAAACATGGTAACAAGGAAACAGTAAGCAAAATTTGAATGGCCTGCTTTTGCTAAAAAGCAGAGGAAATGGGAAAGTAATGATCAGATTTTCATAAGAGATCTGGAAAATGCAGTCTTTAGTAATGTAGAAAAGCCATGATAATGAGTCCACTAGATTTACAACTAAGCCCTTGCTAAATGGTTATGAGAATAACAAAGGTTGGAGAAAGATGAGGAAACTAAGAGGACAAAAATAGGGCCACATCTAGAATTGCTAAAGATAGTATTAGAGTTGAGTGATTACCATATATGCAACTTCAAGATGTTTCAAACCTATACAAAAAGTAGTTAGTTCCAAAATGAATAATAAACCAAGTCCATAGAAAATTGCTGCATTTCAATGAAGAACTTCAAATTTTAAATTTTCTTATTTAAAAAAGATAAATTAATTAATTTCTGAAAAATACAGATGTAATAGAAAAAAATGAAACTACTTTAACTAACAACTGGTTACTACATGTTAAAATAAAATATAATTATTGAGCAAGACTGAAATATAAATAAGAATGTGAAAATTATACATTTGAATGTGACTAGTATAGTATTAAAACTACAGGAATAAACTGATTACTTCCTCCACGAGCCTCTGAATGGAACATTCTGTTTAACAGGATCTCAAGTAGTTTACTTAGATGTATATCAGCATCTCAGGAAACTTTCAGAACTTCAGTTACAAGACAAGAATAAGAAAAATTGATGAAACTAGTTTTGAAGAAATAAGAATGCCATCTTGATAATGGTGAAGCTGATGGGAGCTTCCTAATTGATAAAATGATTTAGCATAAGAAAAATTGGGCTGCTAAATTTTGATGATTCGACAGCAATTTAGCAACTGATGAATGTTGGTGGACAGAAGGTATAAGTTAAGGGGAAATTTGAACAACCCTCACTGTTCACGTAAACTTGGTACACACCATCCTGTCAGTCATTTTATTTTATTAGATTGTATTTTTTAAAATTGTTTTTATTACTCACATTTACGTAATATTCCATCATCCACAGTAAGCCGTGAATATATTTTTTCACAACTTCATCTTGAAACTCCTCTGATTTAGGACTGCATCCAAATTTTTCTATATAATAACATTCTTTAAATTCTTCAAATCTAAATAAAAAGATCGATGAGAATTGGGAAATTTTAGTTTTAACTGATATTGAATGTTATCCAAAAAAAATATACAGAATATACAGAAAACCCATTCATTTCTATAAAATAACTGACTATAGATTCAATATACCGGATTACATTAAAAACAGTATTTTATTTACTATTTCTCAAGAGCTACAGAATTACAGTAAAACCTCGTTAAGTCGTCACCCGGATAAGTCGTAACTCCTTTTAAGTCGTCGTTTTCCTTTGGTCCCGACCAAGGTCTCATAGACAATAATGTTAAATAACCCTCCTTTACATGTCACCACCACATTTAATTCTATTCCGGATAACTCGTCACCCTCAAAATGGCCAAAAGTATCTTTCTTTTCCATTTTGCATGCCATCGTGTTGTCTTTTCAGCCCCGCCCCTTCACTTTAAGAAAGCCAAGCCTTTACGGGGAATTTTCGACAATGCCTGTCACTTCATTCCTTTCCTACCCCTTCTGGGGATTTGGGTTCTTGGAATCTCGCTGCTAAGCATTCAAAGCACACTTCTCGCTGCGACTCTGTCGAGTGTGAACGATATTCTTTCATCGAAACAAATAATTGAAGAAGCTGATTGCAAAGACAAAAGAAAGAGAATGAGCAAATCGAAGTTTAACTAGATCGAGGAGGTTTTAGTTCGATGGCTAAAACATGCCAGATCGCAAAATGTGCCGATTTCTGCTGTGATTCTCAAAGAAACAGCCATGGAAATTGCTAAGGAGTTGAACACAGTGCCGGATTACCAAATAGGCGGAGTAGGCAACTGCCTATGGGCCCCGCGCCTTTTAGGGGCCCCGCGACAACGGATCAAAATAATATTCCTTTGATCTTGATGGAAAATTACAATCAAGCTTTCTTAAATTGTTTTCAAAGATAGAAAAAAAAAAATGAATCAACGCAAAGAAACGAAAACTACAATAAAGACTCTATAAAGAAAATACTGTATTAATGTAATGTACTTATTAACAACTTAACGTACATAACCATAGACATCAGGTTCACATTACAGTTTGTCTCTTAAAAGCTCATCTTTTGTCAGTTGTCAGTTTGTAAAAAATTTCGGAGCAACCTACGTACGTGTATAATATACAGTAGTGATGCTTATCAGGGCAGGATTAACCATTAAGCAAAATAAGAACATGCTTAGGGAATCAAGGGAAGGAAGGGGCACCTTATTTACCATGGATCATATGGTGCAAAACCAGGATCCTCAAAAAGGGGGCCCCCCCACAATAAATGAAAAAATTATGCTACATATATATATATATTTATAAAATATATATATATTTTATATACTGTATTTAATAATAATAATAATAATAATGAAATAGTAATAATTCAGGTTAATGAAGCTGCAGCCAGGGGCCCCAAATTATATAATTAAAAAATGTAGTACAATTAAAAAGTTAACGAGGAATTCGCATGGGTATCCATCATTTACGTCACATTCATATTTACAGTATATTTGC
>JAFIDM010012231.1:11904113-11963694 GCA_023159025.1 Thereuonema tuberculata | reverse complement strand
TTTTTTTTTTTGTTCTCAAAAATTCCCACTCCGCCTAAGTTGTCACTCCGATTAAGTCGTCAAAAATGTTTGGTCCCTTTAGTGATGACTTAACAAGGTTTTACTGTATGTACAAATAAAGATTTCCTTCAGAAAGAATAAAACATTTGTATCAATTTTATTTAGCAATGTAATTATCCAATTAACTTTATCAATAGAAATTATAAGAAAGCTATATCTTTTAATAGAAGTCCACAAATGATAGAACAAACAAAAAATCGCTAATTATGTAGTTATTCCTTACATAAAAGGTATTAATGGCACAATTAAAAATCTCGTAAGAAAATATGACATGCAAATAATTAATAAATTAATAATAGAATTAACATATTGTAAATGCAATGACATCAATAACATTCTCAACAGAACTAATGCTAAATAGAGCATCCCTTGCGAGGATCGCAATACAACTTACGTATGTTATACGACCCAGAAGCTCCAATAAAAAAAAAAAAAGACTAAGAGCAGACCAATTATAAAAGTAGGGATGAATTTAAATCAATGTTATATCAAAATAATAAACAAGCTATCCATACCAATAATTTTAGTAATATCAAAATAATAAACAAGCTATCCATACCAATAATTTTAGTAATATCAAAATAATAGACCAGGTGAATACATTCTTCTCTCTTACATTAAGAGAATCTTGGCATCTCTTATCAATAGTGAACTTTCCAATAACATTAGAACTTATTTAAACTCGTCTCGTCTCAACTCTCAGGTGATAATAGTTCTGCTTTTTAACTTTTTTAAACTTATAATATGACGAAAAATTACTACTAAGTAATTTGGATGTAACCATAACACGTTTTTGGGGAAACAATTCTAAACAAAAGATATTACATAAAGATCTAAATAAATAATATCTGATTTGAATACAGCAACTTGTCTAAAAAGGAACTAATTCTTCTTTTTAAATGCTGTTGCTAATAAAATTATAATAAATTCTTTTTTTCAAACTCTTCTAGTTTTCTATATGAAATCGCTGCAAAATGAAACTAAATTCGTTTTGTAGTAATTCTTTTATCAATGAGATATGGTTCTATGGTCTTGAAATTATTATATTTGAATATCACTACTTTTTTTCTAACTGCTGAAAATGACACTATAATTTTCTACCATTGATTCAGTAGAAATTCTTAACATTGCATTCATATAAATGTTTTCACATTAAGGCATAAATTTGCTTTTTGATGGGAGGAAGGCTTAAATTTTAACTACAATAGTGATCAGCAATTTTTAAAAGCATGGGTTCTAAGTAGAATTACAGAAACTGGAGAAACAGTTTTGGCAGAAGGAGATGAAACTTATTGTGCTCAGGAAGTTTAGAAGAATGACTTCTGTTCAACTTCAGCACAAATGCACTAAATAGAACAATATGTAATTGAAAAATAAGGTTATAATAAATGTAAATCGGATAATGGTTAGGTTTAATGATAGCTCAATTTACACATTCTCTATAGTCTCTTGTTTTCACATTTTATTAAATGCACTTTCCTTTACACAGTCTTGTTATGTGCTGAGAAAGGTTATTGAATGTGAAGGTGACTGTGAAAAATAGCATTAAATGCATCAAGAACTGAACTTTAACAATGTTACTAATTACTAATAGTATGTAAGGCCAAAACTGGAGTCATTACTTTCAGGAGCAATCCTCGTAATAGGTTACTTTTGTGAGCAGATTTCATACGGCATTTTCCAAAATGGAATATTTTTATTATTATGTTGGTATCTGTTTGTGATGAATGCAAAGATTAAAAGTTATCAGTTTGATTAAGTTACTTCATAACAGCAACAGTGATAACATCAGTATGGGAATGCACTGCTTTCAAAATCTCCTTTTAGCAGACCAAACAAATACAATTCTGATAAAGCTAGATCAGAAATATACAAAGAATGTCCATCCAAATCTTGCACTGACAGGAAGGAAGAATTGAACCCTGCATTGCTCTGCTTTTTTTTCTCTGGTGAAACTAAGGCAATTCCAAACTTCACACCTTTTTTCAATATCTTAAATGTGAACTGCATCTACGATACTTTATTGTTTAGAAAAATCCATAGAATTACCATGTTTTTTCAAAAAAAAGAGCCGCACAAAAAAAGTTCACAATTAATAAATTGCTGGAAAAATTATTTGTGGGGGAAATACTGTGTTGTTACTCCATTCTCATTCCAGGATCCCATTCTGCCTTCCTGTCAGTGCAAGATTTGGATGGACATTTTTGTATAGTTCTGATCTAGCTTTATCAGAATTCTATTCGTTTGGTCTTCATAAAAACATTCATTTTTATACATGGAAGCGACAACAATCAGAATCCATCATAGACTATTTTATTGCCAATAAGAAAACTTCAAAATTATTTATGGATGTGAGATCATACAGAGGTAGTGAAATTGGATCAGACCACTTTCTTGTTCATGCAAAACTAAGATTTCCACATAGATGATTTAAGAAGAAGATAAACATTATAACAGAACCAGAACAAAAATATAAAGTAAATTTATTCCAAGATGACAGCATCAAGTGGTTGTTTACTAGAAGAATAGAACAAAAAATTGATAAAATTTCAGAAGATAAGAGATATTGAGAAAGAATGGGAAAACTTGAAATTGATTTTAAAATCAGCAGCTAATGAGGCTCTAGGAACATTTAAGGCCAAAACAACAAAGAGAAGAAACTTAAAAATAGGGGATGATGAAATTAAAGAATTAGTCAACCAGAAAAACACATCACATAAAAAATATTTGAACACTAAGAATGTTGAAGATGGAATAGAATATAAAAGACGTCGAGCAGTAGCAAAAAGAGAAATTAGAAAGAGACACAGAGAATCTTGGATAAAATTCATATCACATTCAGAATCAGATTTATACAAAACAAAACCAAATGCATTTAAAATATTGAAATATATGAACCAAGACATTAAAGAATCTGTAAATCTTAATTGTGGACTAACTAAAGAGCAATTTTTAAATTAATTGAAAGACTTTGGTATAATAGTAACTGTTCTGAAAAGATAGTGGAGACCAACAACCTAATTGTAGATGAACTGTCAAACGAAGAATTAATTGAAGGATTGAAGAAGACAAAAAATGGCAAAGCAACTGGAGAAGATGGCATAAATTCAGAATTGTATAAATATGCTGGTGAAAAATTTCACCAAAGTTTACTAAATTTTCTAAACAATATTTATACACAAGCCTATATACCAAATGAATGCAGAAGGAGTACTGTACTGCCGATTTTCAAAAAAGGAGATAAACGAAATTTAGATAATTACAGAGGAATTAATTTATTAAATACTTGTTATAAAATATATGCCAGAATTTTAAATGGAAGATTAAAACAAGAAAGCGAAATATTCCTTCTGGAGTGCCAGAATGGTTTTCGGATCTTTAGATCTTGTATAGATGCAGCCTTCTCCATCAAACTATTGCTTGTAAAAAAACGAAATTCAATCTAGAAACACATTTCGCTTTTATAGATTATACCAAAGCTTTTGATATGATCAACAGATCTAAACTCATTGAAATCTTGCAAGAAAGAAATATTCCAAACACCCTTCTTCAAAACATTTGTAATATTTATATAAATAACCCAATGAACATTAAACTGAATAAAGCTAGATCTGAATGTAGAGCCATAAACCAAGGAGTACGACAAGGTTGCCCTTTATCACCAACTCTTTTCAATATATAATTATATATTGATGAAATAATACGTCTTTTGAATAAAGATTATAAATTTGGAATCCAAACTTCAAACAACAAAAGAATAAACACTGTTATTTTTGCTGATGATCAAATATTAATTGCTAATTCTGAAGATCGCCTTCAAAAAGGTTTATTTAAGTTAAACGAAATCATAAAAAAATTTAACATGAAAATATAACCTAATAAAACCAAAATAATGGCATTTAAAGGTGTTTATCCAACCAGAAGCAAAATTGTAACTGAAAACATGATATTAGAACAAGTTAATTCTTTCTCATATTTAGGGTGCAACATCTCTTATGAAGGAGAGATCGATATAAACAAAAAAATTACAAATTTTTTACAAATATTAGAATTGTTGAATTCCATTTTAAAACCCAATTTAGTCCAAAAACATTCCAGAACAAAATTATATAAAACTCTACCTTTATCAACTCTCCTCTATGGAAGTAAAATTTGAGTTCTCAAAAAAAAAAAAAAAAGATATCAGTAGATTAACAGCGGCCGAAATGAGGGACCCAAGATGAACTGCCGGATATACTTTATTGGATAACAAAAGGAATGAGGAGATACTCCATGAACTCAATCTACAACCAATAGAGGAGAAGATTTCCACATATAGAAATACATGGTTACAACATGTCTCCAGAATGACACCAAATAGAATACCCTATGAAATACTTCAGTACAAACCTCAGGGAAAAAGACTACCTAGACACTAGACACCCACAAAAACGCCTTCTGGACCCTGTGTAGCTGGAACCGAAACTGGTCAACACTGGCCTAATTTCGTATTTGGAATATTATGGTGATGATGATGGTCTGCTGACACTGATGCTATCATTGTTGCTGTTATGAAGTAATTTAATCAAACTGATAACT
Organism: Thereuonema tuberculata; assembly: GCA_023159025.1. Classification (NCBI taxonomy): domain Eukaryota; kingdom Metazoa; phylum Arthropoda; class Chilopoda; order Scutigeromorpha; family Scutigeridae; genus Thereuonema; species Thereuonema tuberculata. The sequence continues at coordinate 11,959,056 of JAFIDM010012231.1, read as the reverse complement.
TTTAATCTTTGTATTCATCACAAATAAATGCCAACCTAATAAGAAAAATATTCCATTTTGCAAAGTGCCGTATGAAATCTGCTCACAAAAGTAAGCTCCTGTATTGATTCAGATTCATACTGGTAATCCATGTCTCATCTCTCCAATCACAACTATGTCCTCAAAAAAAATCATCAAATCAAAGCTTGGGCTGAATCAAAAGTTTAGCATAAGCCTATCATCTGTTATCTATCTAATAAGCATCCAAGGAACCCATCCGATACACAGTTCTCTGTAAACAAGTTTTCTCACGATTCTGTCAAGAGCTTTTTCCATAACTTTTTTCCATAATTCCATTTTCAAGTTAAGATGTACTGGCCTTGAAGAATCAGCGGATGCATTTTGTCATCCTCCTCTTCCATAACGATGTTTATAAGAATGGCCCAATCTATGCGTAAATCTCATATATCAACATAATCCAGACCTTACAGTTCTGTTATCAATTGTTTTCCAAGCACTTTTTTGAAGTCTAATAAGTGGATGCAATGTGGTCTCCATTTGGGCACTTGATCATGTTTGAGTGTTTTAAATACATTTCAGGTTACTCTCCATTTTGATACACTTACAACTGGCGAAACTTTCAGAGTATAGATACAAATGTTCAACTTTTTACACAGCACAGTCAAAATTCATTTTCGCAATAATACTTGCAAGATAAAAAAAAAAAAAATTCATTAATAGCAACGATTGCAGCAAGCTTAAGATATGGAAAGAGTGCGTGAATAAAAATAACATTTACTCAAATCTTTTCAAGTATCAGAAACATTAACTGAAATATTATGGAAACAATGAAACATCTGTTTACTTTGATATTTAATTTAATGTCTTAACAGATCAGCATCAAACATTGTTTAGAAAGGTTTTAAAAGTATAGAATTGTATAAAAAAGCACCAATGAATAAGTGAAAGTAAAATAAAAATCTTGAAGTTTCCCTAAGTCACACAGAAAAAACAATAAAATAAAATAAATAGATAAAAGATATGACTTGCTTAAAAGCAAGTGCTGGAAAAATTGTTCTAGATTTAAATATTAAAAAAGAAAAGCTTAAGTAAATGTTTTAAAATTCTTAAATGAGTATTCCACAATGGGACATGAACTCGTCTTATTGAACAGAATAATTAACAATTTAATGTACTTTTCATACTTACAATAAATTTAATCATTGATTTTTCCCTTCTTAAATCTATTAGTAAAGCTTTTAGTTTAAAATCATATTTAATATTAGAATAAAAATTACTTGTCAGGTTTTTCGTAAGACTCTGCTTCCTCTGGAAAAGCTTCATCAACCTTTCTCTTTCTTCCTCCTTCCTTATTCTACAAGAGAATAAAAATTACATTTAATTATCAAAATCTAGTTTGGGTGATAATTTTTTATATATTTTGTTTTAATGTTGATAAGTTTAATATCAATAATTAACAAAAATAAAAAAAAAATAAGAAAGTTAATTCCATAATTACCTTACATTTGTAATTTAATATTTTCATCAAATTTTGTCCGAAATTAATCTTTCTTTTATATCTTTAATTTTTTGGAAAATCATGATTTTTCCACTTAATTTGTTTGAATAATTTATATATTAAATGACCATTTAAACGATAGCCATAATTATTTCTTATTTTATTATTATTTAACATACTAAGCCAATTATTTCTAGTTATTTTTTCTTCTTTACATCTATTTTTTTTTAATTTTTTATTTAAAAAAAATAATAATAAGTATTTCATAAATTAATTTTAATTAAAGATTTTGAATTTTTTCTGTTTCCTGTTTAAAAAGATCCAACTATCAAGACCATAGTCCAAGATGGAATATTTCAAAGATTTAAAATAATTAATTTTTGTTTCATTTAATTTAAGGAATTATTTAATAAATAATTATTTAATATTATTTAATAAATGGTAACATAAGTAAGTTAGTGTGTTTAATTTTTTTAATGATGTCATGATACTGTGCATCTCATGAAAATTTTTCATCAATATACTCTGAAATACTTTTCTTGAGAAATGTAGTCAATTTTTTTCGGAATTGTATGGATCTTTATTAAGTGGACAAGTATTTTCCGTAATTTTACAATTTTTGTCGTGTAAAGCATAAAATAAATTTTTATAGATAATTTTATTTTTATTTTCTATTTTTTATTTTAAGGCCGTCGGACAGTGTTGCTCGTACTGCATCATATCTACGGCAGCGTATGCCGTTCTGTGTTTCCTCCTTGTGATGCTAGATGGAAACGGCTGAAAGCCGGCGAAAACACGAAAAATGGCGAACTACCTCGATGCTAGTCTAGTGAGAAAGTAAGGATTGACTATATCGTCCTGCTTGCCCGACTGCTTGGCCACTAGGACGTTACCATTAAAGGACGGCTGCTAGTCTTCCATCCCCAGGAAGCCGGATAAGTACGGTAGATGTGGTATTTAATGGAAATGTCCCACTTCTGTGGCCGCCCTAGAGGCCACCGTGAGGGAACGGAGTTTCCGGTTGCCGAAAGGCATCACATGGAGGGAGTTTTGTTTTCTTGTTAGTGTCGTCTTTGAGTAACTATCCCCCTTGTGAACAGTCCTTCTCTGCTTCGCCTCCTCCTCTATTTCTGCGGGCCATTTTTCGTGGTTGGTGGTTTCCTCCCAGTTTAGATATGTAGGATTTAAATTTCTCATCTGCTGAAACTCATTTTTGAGTATAATGCGTGTACAGGCTTTGTCTCAATGAGTCTCCCGCGGGCTAGGGGTCTCCCCACTTCATCTGTTTCCATTTTAATTTGCTTTGAGGGAAAGTAGTATGAGCATGTAAGAAGCAAAGCAGAACTGGAAAGAGCACATCTCACTATGGGCCTTCCGCACCCTGTCAGATATCTCAGCTTCTTGAGGTTCAACCTGAGTTCAACCGTTTTGCCGAAACTTGTCTCAATGATCCTCCCTCGGGTTAGGCTTAAGACAACATTATTATCCTTTACCCAAAATAATGGGTTTTGAGTAAGAGAGGCAAAGAAAAAAAAATTGAAAAATTATACATAGAAAGTCCAGTCATGGAGTTAAAATGAAACCAACAATAGACTAACAACCAAAGAAAAAAATGAATAATTTAACAAAAGTCTTTACAAAACAAAATTATATGTAAAACCTAAAACACCCATGGACAAACATAACATTTCGTCCAACTCAGCCGATTAGCCGGAGGATGCAGACGGCAGGACCGCACCCGTCTCGGATAGGCCGTCGAAGACCCTATCCATCCAAGAACGGTCAAGTTCGCGATCCACCTGCCAAATTGCTCCCCTTGCGCGAAAAGGCTGAATCGTCACCAAATACACAACAAAGAGAAGAGGAAAAAAAAAAAAGAGAATTAAAATCACCTTAAAACTTAGGAACACAATTACAAACAGCCTACAATGCATCCACAATCAATCCGGGGACACGGACAGCAGCCTAGGGGCTTTCCCACCCCGATAGTTTCTATAAACTATGCATCGAGAGAACGGAGCTTTCTCCCGGCTCCGGTGGGCGCTGGCATCCACCCGTGAGGGAGCACTTTTGCCATTTTGTTTTCACAGGGTATTCCCTAGGAAATTACTGCTGGGAAAAAGCTGGTGTGTGAGTTGTGTGTGAGTGGCGTCTAATGGTAATCCTATCCCCCTTGTGAACAGTCTTTGCCTTCTGTCCCATCTCTCTGCTGGCCCATTTTCAGGGATTGGTGGTTTCGTCCCAGTTTAGATATGTAGGATTTAAATTCTTCAATCGCTGAAATTCTTTTTTTGAGTATAATGCGTGTACAAGCTGTGTCTTCCTCGAGATTCTTCGGGCTAACCTTTCTGGGCTGGGGGTTTCGCCCAAGTTAGGTAGTTGAAAGACATGCTGCTAAACACTGAGTGCAATAGCTATAACCGTATATACTGACTCTAATGAGGGGAATCCGACTATCTAATTAAAACAAAGCATTGAGAAGGCCGTCGGACGATGTTGATGCAATGTGATCTCTGCCAAGTGTTCTGAAGAAATTAAACTAAGCGCGGGTAAACGGCGGGATGCCTCGTCATCTAATTAATGACGCGCTTGAATAGATTAACGAGATTCCCAAGGGTCCTCGACCCGGTTGCACACCAGCCTTTGGCTACGCGGATGACGGGTTGGTTGTGCTCCACTCCTCGTCTGGGCTGCACCTTGAGCAAGCCTGGCAGATGTGCGGAGATGTTATTGAGCTTTGGGCCGCGAGGCATCATCTTATGCTGAAAACCGCTAAATGATGGTATCTGGTATCTCTGAAGTACAGGGTGAGTTCTGTACTGGCTGAATTGGACTCGACCGGGGTGGGATTCGCTCTCTTCTGGACGAGAGCTCACGTGGGCACGGTTGGCAACGAGTGTGTCGACTAGCTTGCTAAAGAAGGCACGACCCTGCCTGTTGTCACCCTGCAAAAGAGCCACTCCCCTCAGCTATGCGCTGATGCTGTGGATGGACCATTGCAGAAACCTCTGGCAGAGGAACTGGGAGGCCTCGTCCAATGGCCGCCCTCTGTTCAAGTTTCTGCCCACTGTCTTGACCGGTACCCTCAACGGGAATTTTCATCTAACCAGTTTATGACCGAACATGGTTCTTTCAATGCAATGTCCACCTCTGGAAGCACGGACTTCGAGAGAGTTCTGTGAAAAGTGCAACTATGGTGAGGATGAATCCACTTCCCACGTCCTCTGGGAATGCGTGGGGAACACCGGTCCCTGTGTAGGGCCAGATTACAAAGGGCCCTTCTCACAAACAAGTACCTGGTTCCCTGTGACGAACAGACCCTCCTCTATTTCGAGTCCGAATTCAAGCAGTACACTAACTGTCTTGAATGAGCCTCTGCCCGAGTAGGCTCAGGGAGGCCCACTCCGATTGTTCCTGAGAGCAGCCCGTGAGGGGACGATGTTTGTAGTTCAAGTCAAATGATAATATTCACGTTGTTCAATCTTTCCATGCAATCGACTAGGATCTTGTTGTTTTTTTTCTAGGGAAGGTCCGCACTTGTTGATTCGCGAATCGGCCTAGCATTCTACATTCTCATCCTGCGATAGGATATATTGGTCCTTACTTGACAGAATCCACGTCTGGTGATGGGTGGATTGGTCCTGCTTCTCCCTGCTGTCCCAGTGACTGATCAGGTGGGTCCCGGCTATGGCCACTAATTTGTGCTTAGTCTGCTTAAACCCGTCCTATTGGGTAATAGCCTGACTTGGTCTTTCTGTCTGGCATTTCCTGCAGAAAACACCACCAAAGCCGGGTAAGTGTCCCGACTCTGTGAGCGATTTTTGTTTTGTGTGAGTGCCGTCTAGAGTAGTTCTTTCTCCCTTGTGAATAGTCCTTCTCTGCTTTTGGCGATTCTTCGCGCTCTTTATTCCGGGGTTGGGAGTTTCGCCCAAGTTAGGTAGTCGAAAGTAATGGTGCTAAAACACAGTGTAACAGCAATAAACCATATAAACTGACTAATGAGAATCTGGTGAGGGATAAAGCTAGAAGAACTTGCCAGAGCTTGCTGTGCCTTATTTCTACGGCTAGTGAATGGTGTCCTCCACGTTGCATGGTGCCCTCCACGTTGGCGCTAGATGGTAACAGTTGAAAGTTGGCTAAACCATGAAAAATGCCTGGGTAACGGAGGTCCCCAAGTCTTAAGCAACCGAAACTTCAAATTACCTCTTGTAATAGTGGTTCACGATTAGATTGACAGCTATCCGACAATAAGCAGAGAGACGACCCAACTCCAGCTCTGAATGGCATGTAAGGTAACGAGAACTCCTCTGTCAATAGATGTGACGGTGACTTGGACCTAATGGCTCGGTATTAAGAGGTAGTAGATGCTTGAGTGATATCCAGTACGGGAAAACCAAGGTAGAGACCTCGGCACTGGTCACAGATATTTTCCCATCGCACTGAGCAACAAGGCTAGTATCAAAACAGAGGGCAACAAGCCTACCAATGCCGAATTGCTATTTCCTCCCCCAAAGGCTGGGATCTCTAAATGGGACCACCTCGAAGGCATCCCACAGTCCTTTCCTAAGGCCTGAAAGGCTGATCGAAAATTTTTAGTGCGGCAGATCGGCTCCCCACCGATCCCAGGCATCACAGAGCGGGTGATCACACCTCGCGAATTATACTGATGCTACTCTGATGAGAAAATGAGGATTGGCTTTCTTGTACTGCGTGTCCGACTCCAAAACGATACTGTCTTAATCGTTAAGGGAACGAAATATGTTTGGTAACTGCTGAGCATACGAATTCTACTGCCACTCGGACGGGCAGTGGCATGACAGCTGACTGCCAATCTCCAGCTTAACATTCTCTCTAAGAAGTCGGGTAAATATGGTCAAATCTGATGTGGTAAGTAGTAGAGATATTCCTCCATTCCACATTGGCAGCCACACGTTGAGGGAATGGAGCTGCTCCCGCTTCTGCGGCTGAGAGGCCACATGTATAGGAAGGTTTATGTTCAGTGTTTTATGCGAGTAAGTCTTAGGGTAATTCTCTTCCCCTTGTGAACAGTACTTCTGTTTTACCTTCTCGTCTTTCTACGGGCCCATTTTCCGGGATTGGAAGTTTCGTCCTAGTAATGATATGTATTGTTGTTTCCTCATCAGATAAAATTCATTTTTTGGGTAACAGTGTGTACAGACTTTTACTCTAATGAGATTGTTTTTGTTATCCTTGTTATTTTTGTTTGTTATGTTTGTTATAGGAATGCCCTCATAAATTAATCTGTCTTAAATAATAATTAGCTTTAATAAGAACGATGGTATTGAAGAAATCGGGTTGATGTTTCTTATCAATTCAGTGTTCTGCCAATCTGGATTTCTTTTGGCCTAATCATATGTAATCATATATTCTTTAAATCGAATTTCAATGGTGAGGCCTGTTTGGCCAAAATAAAGGTTTCCACAGGGGCAAGGAACGGAATAAACACTGGAAATTTCCGACCGAGGTTGTTTTGTAGTGAGGGCAGGAGATAAAGTAAAAGCAGTAAAAACAACCTTGGTCTTAAAACTCCCGCTGTTTATTCCGTTCTTTGCCCCTGTGAAGCCTTTACATTGTCCAAACGGGCCCCACCATTGAAATTCGATGTAAAGAACATAATGATTACATATGATCAAGCCAAAATAAATCTGGATCGGCAGAACACTGCATTGATAATAAACATCAACCCCATTTCTCCAATATCACCATTCTTCCTGTCTTACTACTCATTATTTAGACAGATTAATTTATGAGGCCATTGCCATCAGGGATAATAAAAACAATCTCAATAGGGACAGTGGAATTTTATTCAGTAACACATGGATCTCCGCCCTCGAGCTCCGTTGGAAGCCACGCCACAGGCTTGGTAGTAACCACCTTCTACGGACAGAGAGCTCTGACAGCCGCTATTTAAAGATTCATAACATTCACTTAATTTAAAAATCTTATAATCCCATCACAGGAAACAAGCTGTCTTCTATTGCATCATAACATCTTTTATCCTTGTCCATTTATCCTCCTAAAGATGGATTTGCTTAGAATCTGGAAACAATCGTAAGATTTGCTAACACTTGCTGATTATTATTTTTAATAAGTGCATTATTTATTGTAGTTTATTTATTTTATTAGTACACGTGCAGTCTATCATATTATATTTTTTGAAGATTTATCAGTTTTACTTTACTTAATTGATTAATGCTTTAAGCTCTAGGGGAAAATTGAACTGTGAAAAGAATTACTGTTCTTACTTCCACTGATTCATTATCTTCAACAGATATTTCATCTGCTTCAGCAGAGTAGGTTAAAAGCACAGCCTGAAAGAAATAAAAAATAGTAATCAGTATACTGATGTGCAATGAGTTCAAAGTACACATATGAGATTTAATTTACAAACATCAATTTTATACATATTTAATAATAATAAAAACATTAGAGAAATTTGGATTTATTTTCATAATAATAATTTTTACATCAAATTAAGCTTGTGTACTATTGTATTTAGACATAGTATCAAGCTTTGATTGGCTCATATCATTCCAAAGATATTAAATATAATCTCTCAAGCTATGATGTAAAAATTAAAAAAAAAAAAAAATAGTTAAGCTACTTAGGACCCTACTGTACAAAGATCTACTGGCAATTCATTATATTTAGATTGTTATACTTAAGTTAAATAAAAATGGAGGGTTACTTTGATAGCTAAAGTTTTTGTTTTTTCAATTTTTTTTTGAAGCCTAGAAGCATTCCCTTCTACTTACTTTTTCATTTTTTTTAATTCCTGCTTTCCCATAGCATCAGTCATATTTAAAAAAAATATTTCCTAAACATTAGCACAAATAACCTTGCAGTAAACTTTATTTAGCAATGATTTCATTAGACAGATACAATAGTTCTCTTGTAATCTGTCTATTTCTTTCTAAATTTAAAACAATAATACTTACTGATATATATATTTTGCCTTAAATGATTGAGCAGTTAAATTCAGTTTTGGAGCCTTTATTTCAGTAAATGTGAATTGAGCAATGTCAAAAGATTAAATATTTGCACAGTGAAAAATAACATCAAGACTAATAGAAAAAAAATTGATATTCAATAATAAGTTGATTAACAAATAACAATTTTTCTGATAGTCATTTTCAAATTTCAATCAAAATATCAGTATATTTATAACTTTTTAATAATGTGAAAATCTCTATTAAAAAATGCGAAAATCTGAGAGAAAAACTAAAATGGTTTTATTTTTATATTTCTTTTGTTTATGAATGTTTAATATAAATATTCATAACAAATGTATTGGATAGAACTGTCATTTGTAGTTCAAACAAGATGGAATACATGTAGAAGCTTGTCCTTCATTATCCTCTTTCTTTTAGGTCAGTTTATTGAATGACTTTTGTAATTTGATTCTTTGAGGTCATTAATGTTACAGGATACTGGTGTCACAGAGAAAAGAAAACAATAAGCTTCAGTCATTAGATGTCAATAAAGGACATGTTGGCTCACTTTAGCCAATCCTTTTGATGAAAATGATCTATTGAGGCAATTATTTAGGCAGAAAAAGATGAATAAAAATAAGCAATCTGAGAAGAATGATTGTAAGAAGGCGTTTTTGTAAGAAATTTTGATGCATTTGTAAATTACAATCAAAACCCATCTTCACATCTTTTTCCACAAACTCATGTGCAAACCTACTTTTTATCATCTCCTCAATTCAGCATCCATTTATGATCAGAAAACTTTCATCCATTGCAGCAATCCTTTATTCTTCTATAATAACCTCCAACATATCAAGCAAATAATTATTGTTAACTGTTACTGTATTTATCAATAAAAGACTTATCGTAATAAAAAATATATGAAGTCCACCAATTACTAACATTTCCTCCCTTTGCTCCTCAAACCTGAACAACACTAATCCACCCATGCTTTTCACTTTTCCTTCCTTATGAAACCTTATATCTTGAAACCTTTTTCTTCAAAGTCACCAGTAAGTGCCCTATTCCTCTCACCATCAATTTTCATTGGTTACAGAAATAGAAATCAATTTAAACAGATCAAAGAACATACAAATCAAAGTACGTCACACTGCATTGACATAGGATAACAGATTTTCAAAACTGGTGTTAGTTACAGTTTATTCATTTGAAAGTTCTTCCCTTGACAATTCTTGTTTTCTAGGAAAAATAAAGCCCATGTGTTTTTCCTTCTCCATGGAAGCTACTATTTTGAAAAGTACTTGCTCATGTGAACACTGATCCGAAAATGACGTGAAATGTTATTAACCAGTTCAACCATTTTTAGAAATATAATATCCTGTCACAGCCTTATCAGTGAAGTTTTGTCTAATTGTGTTTGCTGCTTACCAGTTTTTATTTGAAGACTAATTACAGGTTATGGCTCATCAACTGATAATCTTTTTGGCAGAGCTTTGGTGCATGCTGCCTTAAAACTTCATCATCCCCAACAACCTTTCACTAGCAAACATAATTCTAACAAATACAACAAGATTAGCTTTTTTTCATTGTCCGATTCTGCCTTTTAATCTTTCTTGAAAATGACCTTCTTTAAAAAAGTAAGTTTATTCATTAGCGTAAGTAAACATGTATCAGTTCCTAGAAACTACTCGATATCTAGACAAATAAAGAAAAATTACCTGGCTTGATAATTGAATTTTAGAGTAAATGTACTTCTCTTTAAAACAAAAAAGAAAAAAGAAAAAAGAGGTTACTATGTTTGAACACCTGACGCCAATTTTTCATCTGCTACTGTTGAATAATTTGGATAGATTAAGGTAAAGAGCTATTTTATTCTAGTTATGAATCTTTACACATAATATTGAAAGAACCTTTTTAATTGAATTCTTACCTCTTTTTCTTTGCTGTATAATTCTTTTTCCAATTTACTCAATTCAGAAAAAAGAATTTGCAGAATAGGCAATTTGATATTTCCATTTTCTGAAATAGTGCCCTATATAAAAAAAAAAAATGAATTAGAAAAATTTTTCTAATTTTGGAAAATTATTAAAAAGCACATTATTTTAGATATAACAGTTGCTACTTCGTGTATTGTGAAGAAGTTTAATGATATTTTGAAATGAAATAACAATTATGTTAAGTATATAATGTAAAGAAAGCAACTAAACCTCAAAGCAGTTTAAATGCCCAATTGAAAATATACTGAAAATTGATCAAAATCAAAATATAGAGTTTATAATGAATTTCAGATAGAAAATTTCCCATGACAGTAGGATTAAGAACACAATCTCAGTCACAAAGTTACAAAAAGGAACTTAGAATGTTCTATAATAAATAATATCACCAAGTTGCAATGAACTGTAGAAGATATTACAATGACTCATCAGATGGAGAATACGGTCAATATACAGGTGAGGTGCCGAAGTGCCTTGCAGCAATACTTGCAGGAGAGATCGGAATCATGGGAGATCACTCCCCAGACTGTAATCCAGATGTAATGGTTGTCCGGTACTTGATCTCTCCTTCTCTATTCACTTGTGCCAAGAGAAAGTGGGATTCATTGTTGAATACAACAAGACACCATCATTAATCCATTCTAGGATTCCAGAGTTCAACACCACTACCTTTGCTGCCTATGTTGGGTAATCAGTACTTTATGTCTTAAGGCAGCGGTCGGCAACCCGCAGCCCATGAAGCGTTTTGGTGCGGCCCGAGGGGCGTGTTGGAATTTTGTTTTTTTCTTGGTTGTTAAAGTAAGTATTTCCGGTTTTTTTTTTTTTTTTTTGGTTGTTAAAATTTTTGGCCCCAATGCGGCCCGCAGTAATCCTCACATAACATATTTGGCCCTTTTACAACAAAAGGTTGCCGACCACTGTCTTAAGGGATGTTGAGAATGAAGTCATGCATCTGCCACTCATCACCAAATGGTATCACTTTCTACTAAATGATGTATAGAGAAAGTTGTGCATCATTGGTGTCGTTATGACTGCTCTCGTTGATTGCATGATCACTCGTTTCCCTGGGTCATCCAGATCTTTGTGGTGGTTATTGTTCCCTCCTGGACTCACTGCTGCCAATATTGTCTGACTTCTAATTGCGCCGAGCAAGATGGCAGATGACAGGTCTCCATGATCATCCGGCTTCTTTTCAGTTTATGACGCACCTCTCTCAAACTCGCTCAATTTCTGGTACTGTCAACTGGTACAGAATAGAGGCATCATCACAGATTACTTAATGAAACAGCAAAACTGTATTTTATTGTTTCTTCATATATAGATCTCAGAATGCACTCTTCTCATGTATTCATTTGCATTGAAATTCTAATCATTTGCATACCTAGCTGAAAGGCATTTACACATCAAGTTTCGCAGCTCTCACCATTTTTATTTAGGGTGCACATTTGTTTTTTGTAACAGTGGATAAACCAAGTGAAATGTCTGGCCCATAAAAAAAAAATAGACTACGTTGACAGTTAAATTGTACTGCAATTAAGCAAGATCCAGGAAGTAATTTATGTGTTGGTATGGTAAAAAAATTATCATAAACATCATTAATTTGACAGACAAGTGGATGACAGAGAGAGGATCTAATGGCCAAATGAAACAACACAATGGAAATATAGATGTTTTATGCATTAATAAGTACTATTAAATAATGATGCTGCATAATTTACTAAGCCTTAACCCTGCACTCATTATATATTTATGGAAATCATTCTCCATTATAAAATAATTACTGGTAAGGATTTAATGAAGTAGCTGATAAAAAGAAACTGAACTGGTAGCTTCTATAGTAAAATGATGAGTCATTATTGCTTAATGTGGAATTACCAACATCTGAAACAAAAGTGAATAAAAAAACAAGACTGGAGAAATGGCCATTACTGTAATGACTGATTAAAATGCATCAAGTGAGACTTGATCTGTAATATACATCACATGACTGTTTTGAACTACAAGGGTCAATCAATTGAAAATAGGTTACGTGTTCTTGTGACGAATGTAACAGAGATTTGAACGAAACAAAAGAATTTGAAAGGAACGAAATGTGGATCCCTGCCAATAGATCTGTTGTGCTAATGTTAAATGACATGATGTAAAGGATGATGTGTACAGTCAGTTATCATCTGATTTTAATAAAGGCAGATAGAGCCACATCTAATTGAATGCTTTTGGACAGTGGAAGGATTGAGTGGAACTGAAATTCACTGGTGAATGAGTACAGTGTATGGTTACAATTGTTTTTCATTATCAAGAGTTAAAGGATGGAACAAAAGCTAGAGGGATGCACTTCTTTGAATGGCGACACTCAAGCTGGGCAGCTGAGGGTTGAAATGAAAGATATTCAACACATGGATGAACTCATTTGAAAGAATGGAAGAGTAACAGCTGGATTACTGCTGAGTTCAGAGTGGATCACCTTACAGTATACAATATCATCCAATTATAGTATACAGTTATCATAAAGTATGTGTCCAGTGAGTCCCACATCATTTGAACTCTGATCAAAAACACTCAGATGGCAAAGTCCTTGAAGTTTCTACAGCTGTTTGCAAAGGAGAGATACCCTCCTATCCTGAATCGTTATGATTGATGAAAGTTTGTGTCATTATTTTGAACCTGAGACAAAGCGTCAAAATCTTCAATGATAACATTCGGGTTCACCCCCTCCAAAAAATTCGGTCTTAGAGACGGGTAAATGCAATTTAACGCTCAAATATTTCTTCAATTTTGTTCAGGGCTGATTCTTATCTAATTCCTCAACAAAGGAGTAACCATCAATGCTTAACAATATAAAAAAAAAACCTGATGAGGTTGTGACAAGCCATGAAGTCCAAGGGACTGGTAATTCTTTCTAAAGATGTCATTCTTCTGCATGACAATGCCCGTCTCGATATATTAACCTTTTTTCAAGAGAGACTGTGGAAATTCAAGTGAAACATCAAGTGAAAACAAGTGCTTAAACTCTTCCAGTGATTACTTTTAAGGTGAAAGATGTTTTTGTTGTGGAATATTTAGTGGCCTGACCTTTATACATTTACCTGGAGTGGCATAGAATCAACGAAGCTTTAATAGGGTCTTCATTAGTTTTTGCCTCAAGATAGTGAGGACATGCCTATTTTTTTCCATTAGAGAAGATATTAAACCACAGCAAGAGGGGCTATGTTGACAGAAAAATCTAATGGTAAATATAATTTCAGTACAAAATTCTTAGAAGAGAGGTTGTTTAACATCAAATGCCTGTGGAATGTACCAAAAATTGCTTATTATCCATTAGTGGGCTAACTGTTAGTAAAAGAAATCAGTAAAAATGATACAAACAAAAAAAATCTAAAGGATGAAAGAGGAATTGAAAATAAATTTATAAAGAAAATGGTTGAAGCAGATTTTGAGACCTTAAGAAAATGTAATTTTCATAAGCAGTATACTTGATAGAAAGTGGATTAGTAATGGGGGTGGAGAAGAACAGTATGTGCAACAACAAACAATACTGAAATATTTGTGTTCTAAAATGGTATTTGTTACATATAAATAGAAACAGTAGAGGAAGCTTGCACTAAATGGAAGTCAATGTCCATGATTTCGCAGACATAGCACGTGTTCGACATGCTGTCCGTTGCATTGCAGGCAGAACTCATAACACTGACGGAGATTCTCAATCAAGTACCTGAAGAGAGGTTGCTTCATTCCTCTGATGCAGCTCACAATATTGTGACAATGTTTGGCTGCAGGTTCTCATCAGAAAATGGCTTCCTTCAGTATATCCTAAATGTAAGCATCCAGTGGTGTAAGATCAGGTGATTGAGACAGATATGAGACGGCTGTTCCATGATAAATGATACGATTAATTACTAATACTGATATAAGACACATCCTCTTCCTATCAACGCTATATTTCGCAGTTTATTACTTTTAACTGCTTCATCAGGCATAATATACAAGAAAAAAACTCTTCGTAAAATATAATAGAGAATTTGGTAATAATATCTGAAAACTCTTAGGAATATATATAACTTATATACTGTTAAAAACATTGTTTATAATAATTGTAAAACTTTTTAAAACATTGTTTATAATAATTGTAAAACTTTTTAAAACTTCCATATTATTACAATAGATTTTGCTTATAAACTGTTTTCATTATTGAAATTATTGAAATTTTTCCAAATTTTTACAATGATACGATTAGCAAACTGCGCATGCACCTGAAACGTGTCCCTCGCTGTCTAGCAAGTGGCTCCATCCTGCTGGAACCATTTGATATGAATAGGCACCGTACGTGCACTGTAGAATCTGATGAGATCTCTCAGAAATGAGAATGTTTTCGTTGTAAAAGTCACAGGATTGCCATGATCATCCTCAACAAAATAAGTGCCCACGATGCCGTTTCCAGACACCGCACACAATCTTGTTACAAGCTCATTACCGAGGGGTTTCTCCACAATGATGTCTGGCCGTTCGAATCCCAGAAAGCGGATTGTCTGTCGATCGATGAATCCATTTAACTGAATGTGGCGCTCATCAGAAAACCAGGGACGTTTTATCATCGTACCCCATCACTAACATTGTCGCACAGAATTCTCTCATCTTTGTCAGCATTGCTCAGAAGTTGTCCATTCTGTATTTTACGGGCAAACCCACCATTTTCCTTGAATATTCGTCTTGTAGAGGTTTGACTAAGATTCATTTTTATTCATGTTCTCCGGAGACTTCTTTTAGGCGATTGTTACACCTGCTCGAGGAGCCTTCCTCGATTCACATTTAACTGTAACTGCTCGAGTCACTGTAGCTGAACATCCGGTGCAGCCATTGATCTGTGTCAAACACTGAAATCCTTTAATGATGGCTTACATAACCATGTTTGTGTGTAATGATTTTTTAAACTGTTCCAAAATACATTTCCGACGTATAGCAAACTTGATCCACTTGAATGTTCAACTCTGTATAAGCAAAAATAATGCTCCACAATAAAAATTTTATCCTACGTTGTTACCACCATTTGAACAACTTCCAAGCTTCAGCCAACATGAGCACATTTCCATGATGACGTTTGACGAGATTTTGAGAGATGAACTTTACATTGGAACTTATAATTCTACTGAAGTTTAGGATTACGTGAACATCATTAAAATTTTCAGAAGATTAATGCATCGAAGATATATTAAGAAAGACCCCTAGAAACTTCATTAAAACTTAAAAGTATAAAAATATAGAACAAAGGAAACTTACACCAGTTCTTGAAATTACTTCTTTGTAAATTTGAATCATCAAATCAAAAGTAGTCTCAAATTCCATAAATGGAATCTGAGGAAGAAAATCTGTGCCTGCTAAAAACGTCATTAAGACCCAATCATTGAGCTGATCCTATTAAAAAATGAATTAATACTTGCTATTTTTATTCAAATATATTTAATTATTATCATAAACTCAATTAAAAGTTACTTAAGAGCACCAGTACACTGGAAAAGTGCTGGAACCAGAAGAAAGAGAAGTACATAGCAGAATCAAATAGAAATGTACTCGTACAATCAACATCCATTTGTTTCCCCAAAAGTTATTCATTATTATTCAGAGACACAAAGATGATACTTTATAAGATTACTTTCTTTCAGATACTAAACTTTGAAGTCTTGTCCTCCCAGAGTAAGATGTTTAGTTTTTCTTTGAGGATCTTAAAGATCTTCTAGACATTTTATACAGCCATACTTTAAAAAAGAGAACGCTATTAACTGCTGAAGCAATTTAATATCCACAATTAATAAACAACATCTAAATGCATAATAATTGAAAAAAAATTAAATGATGACACTGAGTAAATTTTAAATTGTCTTCCTTCATTTTTGTTCTTCTATCTTTTAAGTATACAGCCCTGCAAAATGTAGGTTCATAAAAGCTTTTTTAAAAAAATACACTAAATTCATAGTTATTTGGAGTGCTGAATCCAAAAATGATATTAGTTGTTCTAAATTAAATACAGTTTTTTCATAACATTCATTCTAATTTTTAGCTGGACTAATGTTTATTTCATTATTTTTCACTATGTTTGTAGCAACTACTCGATATATTTGTATCACTGTTTCATCCCAACTGGAAAAGCATATTATCCTAAAAAAATTCAAGTTTACTGATCTGATGAAAAGATTTTAAAATTGTTTAACTAACCTTTGAAATTTTGAATTGGAAATTTGTGATTTTCTTTTGAGACACTGTTGAATACTTAGCTATTGGCAAGCAACTGTTAAGTAGTTTAATAAGCCGATAGTCTGATTTTTTAAAATAAGACGAGTTCATGTTCTTAAAAAAATTAATGAGTTGCTACTTAGTCATTTGATAGATTTCATTTAATCTTTTTTTTTCAATCCCCGGAATCTTAGTGCTTATGCCGTTGGCCTCAACAAGTGATGTGAAAGATGAGCACAGCCTTTCCATACTTTTAACAGCTGCTCTTAACGTTAAGGCCTTCTTTATTGAAATGTCATGAGATCCATAGACATTAGGTAAAGAACATTAAATAAAGAACATTTTTATAAACATTAGCCATTATAAATTCTATGACGACTTTTATTATTAATAGATGAAAAATGTCATTGGAAAGTTTTCTTTATATTAGAAAACAACTATTAATAAAAGAAGTTTAACGTGCCCGAATAATTCAAGAAAAATATCAATCGAAAGGCACAAGGTAAAGTTAGGATTCGCACTTTGAGTTGTCATCGGGAAGAGACTGGGACGGACCGTTTCGTCCTCATTAGGACTCCTCAGCCAGCCAAACTCCTCCGATGACAACCCAGAAAGTGTGCCTTTCGATTGATATTTTTCTTAAAACAACTATTACTTACATATAAATCAATTCATTTAAAAAAGGTTTAAATAAAATTCTTGCTGATAATGGGGAATATGTTCCCGAAACTGTCCTGTCCTAGGAACTTTTTAAATGTATCATATTTTTTAGCATGTTTTATTTAAACTTTTTTTTAAATGAATTGACTTATGTGTAAGTAATAGTTGTTTTCTAATATAAAGGATAATAACACACGTTAAAATCTTTATAAAGTTTTCTTTACCAAATCATGGTCTCTCATTGATTTGAACTAGAAGTGCAATTTTGTACTGGCCTAAGGCCACAGAAAATCAATGACCATCTAGCACTGTACAGAAAAATTATCAGCAAATTTCCATGGGGACAACTGGAAATGCTGTGCACATAGACAATTTTGAATCATCAGAGTTGACAGCTAAGCCATCTAAATTCAAAGTGCTTCCAGGAGATTGTGATGACACCATTTTTCTACTTTGACATGTGCAATTGAATGCTGATGATGCCTTAAAGAATCTTTAAGAACATCTTTATGAATATCGATATTTACAATGTATTGAGCCAAACTTCATGTTTATCCCTACAGTTCTTGGAGCAGAAGAGATTTGAAACAGGAATTCATTGTATGTCTTATATTTCTGTTGCTTTGTCTAACTTAAACCTGCAAATTCTCAATGGCAAGCTAGAACAGTATAAAATATATGGAATTTATCAGGAGGAATATAAGCATCTCAATATTGGGCCAACACTGAGTCAATATTGGTGGCCAAGAACTAGTGCTACGAGCAATTGGTTTACCAAAGGAGGGATTGTTGTTAGGTTTTAGATTTAAAACCTTAATTTAAAATACAGAGATATTTTCGGCAAAATATCAGATTGGCAACAAAAACTTAACAGAAGATAAAAGAAGAACTTAACAATGACAGTTAATGTTTTTACTTAAATAATCCCACACTTACGTGCTGATGCACAGAGTCTCGTGAGGCATTATTTCCAACACTCCCACTTGCCGTACGGTTGTGGTCGTTCATCAGCTGTTGTCAGAATGCCAGGTTTTGAGCAAGTCCAAGTCTTTTGATGCACCACCAATGCTTCACTCTTCCGAGCCCTTTAGTCAGCATGTCCGCTATCTGGTTTTCAGTTGACACGTAATTGACTATGATGTGGCCTTCAGCAATCTTCTCACGAATGGAATGATGCTTCACATCAATATGTTTTGTACGAGCATAGTGCACAGAATTTTTAGCTAATGCAATAGCTCTTTGGTTGTCACACAAAATGTTGATTCTAATCGGCGTAGTAAAGAAGTTGTTTGTTAATTCCCGCATAAAAGTTTTTGAGCCATATAGCTGCTTTGGTTGCTTCTGCTAACGATATGTACTCTGCTTCTGTTGTAGAGATAGCAATGGTTGGCTGTTTCTTGCTATTCCGACTGACTGCTCCGTTGGCTGCAAAGAAAACGTAACCAGTAAAGCTTCTTCGATCATCCATATCGTTTGCCCAGTCGGCATCACAGTGTCCAATGATGAAATTGTCCACATCTTCCTTTTTATAGGTCAATTTTTGATTCATGGTTCCTTTGAGATAAGGTAAAATTCTCTTTACCACCACCCAATGGGCCATTCCAGGGTTGGTATTAAATTGCCTCACAACTCCCACTGCATGGGTGATGTCTGGCCTTGTCCCGAGTGTCACATACATTAAGCTTTCAACTGCAATTTTGTATGGTACACGATCCATCTCTGCACGCTCCTTATCTGTCGAGGGTTGCTGAGCCTTCGTCAATTTTTGACCGGAGACTAATGGCGTTGACATGGATTTCGCATCCGTTAGTGCAATCGTTTCAAAACTATTCGGATGTATGCACTCTGATCACTCTGATGGTACTCTTTTCACGGTTCCTAGTCATATGAATTCCATTACAATAGTGAATTTGACCTAAATCCTTCATCTTAAATTTTTGCGACAGGAGTTTCTTTAATTCGTCCAGTTTCGAGCGATGATTACTGAGGAGAATTAAGTCGTCGACGTACACAGCTATTACGAGGATTTTCTTATCCTCATTCTTATAGTAAACACATGGACCACATCAGCTTCTTCTCAGTCCAAGTTCTCGGTCAAGTTTTTCGTACAAAGCTCTTCCAGCCTGTTTTAAACCGTACAGAACCTTGCGTAATAAGCAGACTATTCCTCCGGTTTCAGGTTTGATAAAATGTTCAGGTTACTACATATAAATTTCTTCATTAAGTTCTCCATTAAGGAATGCAGTATCAACATCCATTTGGTCAATTTCCATATTGAAGTGAGCAGCTATGTAGTTAACTTGAACATAGGAGAAAATGTTTCGTCATAATCAACATTAGGTTTCTGTGAACATCCCTTGGCTACGAGCCTTGCCTTGTAACGATTTGCATTGCCATCTTCGTCAGTTTTGACATTGAATATCCATTTACATTTCATTGCTCTTCGCCCATTCGGTAGGTCTACAAGCTTTCAAGTCTTGTTTTGTTCGATTGATACCATTTCACTTTTCATGGTTTGTTCCATTTAGCTTGGTCATCACTAGCTAAAGCTTCGGAAACAGTGTGAGGTTGCGCTACCAGAAAATACATTATAGGATCTCCAAGCAACTATCTCGGCTTCGGCGTTCGTTTCGATCGTCTCAGTCCTTCGTCAGCTTGAGCTTGCTGTGGCTCTTCTCCCATGAGAAGAAACTTCCCCGTTTCAGCCTCATTTGGTTCAATTGAATCCTTCACTGTTTCTCGATGATAGATTATATCAACAAAGAGAGGAGTTTCGTGAAATGTAACGTCTCTTGATACTATAATTTCACGATAATTGTTTGCATTCGACAGCTTTATCGTCGAGTTCTGTCCGCTTGTTGGGAATATGCACTTATGCTTTCGATCCGAAAATGCGCAGGTGGGCCAAGTTGGGCTTTCGACCAGTCCGTGCCTTTTCTGAAGTTTTTCCATTGACGGTTATGGTTGGTGATCTGTATTTTTAGATATACTACGGTATTTGTTGCTTCAGCCCAAAACTGCTTGGTGAGATTTGCATCATGTAAGAGACATCTGACTCGTTCAACGATTTTCCGGATTCGCTCGCTCGGCTACTCCATTTTGTTCCGAAGTATATGGAATTGTAGTCTCATGACGGATTCCATTTTGCTTTAGAAAATTTTTCATAGCGTCATTAATATATTCGCCTCCATTGTCACTACGTAAAGTTTTAATACGTTTCTCAGTTGAATTTTCAGCTTCCGCCTTGAATTCCTTAAATTTGTTGAGCACTTCGTCTTTCGATTTCATCGGATAGTAGAATGTCTTTCTCGATGCATCATCAATAAATGTCACAAAATAACATGATCTGCCGAATGACCTCTCTTGCATAGGTCAGCACACTTCTGAGTGCATAAGTTTCAAAATTTGCTTTGCTCAATTTGCTTTTCCTTTTGGGAATGGAGTTCTTGATTGTTTACCCATGACACAGGCTTTGCAATGAAATTCCTTAGTATTATTAAAGTTCATGCCTATCGCCATTCCATCTCGGAGTCGTACCATTCCACCAATGCCTAGATGACCGCAGCATCGATGCCAAATTTCAACATTCACTAGATTCACACAGGCTTATGGGATAGAATTTTGTCCAAGATCTAAACGATGCAATCCATTAACCTTAGTAGCACTGGCTATCAAATTATTTCTCTTCTCATTAATGAAGCATTTTTCGCCATTGAACAGTAGTTTAAAGCCTTTACTTGTAAGCATGCTTACTGATAACAAGTTCTCTTAATTTCGGGTACAAACAACACGTCACAAATTTTAACAAATGATAGTTTACCTTTGACGTCGAGTTCCAAATCGTTATCACCAATATTTTCTGCGAAGATTTGTTTGTTGTCAGCCATATATATATATATTGATATATAGGGCCATTGTTTAGTGGCTTCAATTTTGAGAACAAGTTCTTATTACCTGAAAAATGATGAGTTGTCCCGGAATCAATATACCATTCACCTTCCGATATCTGGCTTGTTTGCAGCGGAGCTTTCAAGGCAGTATAATCTTCTTTTGCATTAACTAATAGCCTTGAAGTAGATGCCTTCTCAGATTTTTGAGAATGACTTCTATTACAATTGTTGTCAGCCAATTGTTTGCTTTTTGTCCAGTTTTTCTGCATTTAAGCATTTGTTTATTTTATCTCGGCGAACTGTTAATACGGCATCATTAGGCGTACTGATATCTGACGTACTAATGTCTGAGTTTCGTCGAGATTCTTTCTGCAACATCTTGATTTGACGAGATCTGTCGTGAGTTTTGCGCCACAATTTTCTAGAGCCATTACCAGTGGATCGTAGGATGTTGGTAGTCCCGATAGAATCAGCATTGCCAAGTTCTCGTCATCTCGAGGAGCTGCGATTGAATTCAATTGCTGTGCAATGAATGTAACTTTGTTGAGATAGGCTTCCATCCCGATCGATTCATCTACTATAATTTCAATTTTTGCAATTCACTGATTAAACATACCTTATGAACAAATACGAAAAATATTCTTTAGCAGTTTTACAATTCTGGATATGGACATACATTTACGGTTGAACACTTAAAGCGGTGATGACACAGGCTCTCTTGTCTCTCGATTCATCAGCCGGTTTATCGTCTTGATTATCAACAAGATCCCACGAATTTCCGCACATAAGTCTCATTTCCATAGCAAATTTCCAAGTGGCGTAGTTCTATGCCTCCTTCTAACTTCTCAAACTGTAATAAAGATGTTGAGAATACACCGTTGGAATGTTGAACGACCATCTTTTTATTCCACACGTTCGATGAGAATACTAAGAAATTCTGGATAATATTTCGCCAAAAATATCCTTAAATCGCCATGGGTAGCAGCTATGCCCATAACCTGTTAGGTTTTAGATTTAAAACTTTCATTTAAAATAAAATTTACAGAGCTATTTTCGGTAAAAATGCCAGATTGACAACAAAAACTTAACAAAAGATAAAAGAAGAACTCAACAATGAGAGTTAACGATTTTACTTAAATAATCCCAAACTTACGTGATGATGCACAGAGCCTTGTGAGGCATTATTTCTAACAATTGTAACGCCTTTCCCATTGCAGCCAAAAATGGAAAAAAAAAATCTAGGATTTTGGATCTCTTTTTTTATTGGAAAGCTCATTGTTTTGTTTATAACTTCCATCCTCTTCGGAAAAGGACACGATGATTGTTTTTGTTTATTTTTGATTGAACGGCTACTACTATCATAAACCCTGATATTGCAAAATTCCTGAATGCATATTTTACTAAGAAATATCAATAGCACAATGTTACAATTGAAACGTAAGAGTCGGATAATAGCTTGGAACAAAGGTCATTTCATTGAGTACAATCAGAACTGGAGGGAAGGACTATCAAAAAAGAGATAATGTTGCCAAGTCATTCTGTTTTTCATTGAAATGCTGCTCTGTATATTGCTACCGCCACTTGCGTCAAAGTTCGTTGGTTGAGGAATAGGACGCACCTGAACGTATTTGCCCAGGAATCTCCGGGTAGTCTAGAGTTCGTACAATACGAGAAAGGCATCTTGATAGCGTTCAGTCCGATGGCTGAACTAAAAAATGAATATCTTTATTTTACAATTCTTTTCTATTGTTGTCTATGGAAGGGGGCCCTAACGCAGCTAAACTAATAGTCTTGAACGTTTCTGATATTCTTTGTAACGATCCGTCTGTTTCTACTCTCTCTTCAGGGCCTGGGACACTCGGGGTCGTTTTGGCTTCTCACCAGCAACGCTGATCCCTTGTTTCGGCCCCGAACGTGAGCTGCAGCCACAGAAGATCACTTTTCTTCAGCGAAGTCGTCCTTTTGTGGGCTGGAACCCTCTGGCTGCTGTCGTGAGTTGGAACGTCTTGCACGGGTAAAGGCTTTTTTTTACGTAGAGCTCTTCGTTGGGCTGGATGGCTCTTTCTGCTGCCGGGTATCAGGGCGACTCGCACGGGTAACGGCTTCTCTTCTCTGCATTTATCCTCGTTGGCCAGATGGCGCTTTCTGCTGCCGGTTATCCTCGTTCGGCCGGTTGGCTCTTTCTGCTGCCGGTTATCAGTGCGACTTGCACGGGTAACGTCTCCTTTTAGTTCAGCTCTGCTTCTCCTTCTTTACTTCTCCACTCAGTCTCTTTCTCGGCTGCTTAATGCTGACTAGCCTCTCGGACTATCTGTCTCCCTCTCTGTGGTTTCAGGCTGCCAACCGCTTCTCCCTCTGTAGCTCTCGGCCACCAACTAACTGCTTAGACTGCTTCTGCGTCTATTTTTATAGCTGATCCCAGCCTCCCTCTCGATCCTTGAAGAGTCCACTTTCACCAGGGAAGCTGGGTCAAACGAATCCAGTCCTTAGGAGATAGGATGATTCAAACCACCGGTAACAACATATCTAAAATACTATGTCTTATTAAAATTACAAAGGAATTGGCTTCATAATGTAATTAATGCTAATAATTTTCGAATGCTAATAATGAATACACATGCATTTCGAGGATCCAAGAAATGTTAATGTAGCATTTCAAAAAAGAAAACAACATAAAACATAAAAGAAATATTGATTATGTTGAAGGAGAGAAGTTAAAGAAGAAAAACTATGAAAAGAGATTACAAAAACTTGTGCAAAGCAGCTTAACCTTATTCTCAGCCTGAGTATTATTTTTCAAAGATATGAAATCATAAAATTACATAAGCTTTAAGCTAAATTAGTTTGGAACAAAAGAGTGATGTAGATTTAAAAAAAATTAAATTGTCATTTATAAGTTTTATTTAAATTTATATAACAATAGTTATTGGTGTAAATCAATTTTTTTCCCTAAAATTTACGAATAAAATTCTATCCGCGTGTTATACCTGTATACTACTTTTTATTTTAAATTTAATTTTTTTAAAGAAAATACCATCTTAAAATTTGGGGTGCATGTTATACGCCGATAAATACGGTTTAACAAACGAGTATTACATAACAACAGTATTAGCGAACTATTAATTAAGTGCTTTTATTGATTCAGTGGGAGAAAAAGAATGAGAGGTTACCATATATTTTGAATTTTTTCATAGAAATGGTTTTGATATCTCAAAATTTTTAATTAAACAATTGCAGTAAAATACTATTTCAATCACTTATGAGTTAATTTTAAGCTCGGCCTCAAATGAATTAATGATCATTAAAACGAAGAAAATGTGGAAATAAATTAATTAAAATTAACGTAAGGAGAATTTGGGATGACAAGTGACATTCTTCCTGTTTATTGCTGTCTATCGAAGATCACCTTTGCTTTGAAAAGCTAGGACTCCCAGAATGGAGGATAGTGCTCTAAAATAGCATTTTTAATCTCGTATTAAAAATATTTAAATGCCATCTTTACAGGCATGAGAGTGGGGAAAATGTAAAAAAGAGGAAATTATGCGCGAGGTAAAATTTAAGACAAAATTTGTTTGCAAGTCGAGTAATATACATTTCATTTACACATAATATATTGCAAATGTTAATATAGGCTACATATGTATATATTTGCATACATATAATACAAGTGAAAAAAATAAAAATTCTTACTTTATAAAAATGTGTACTCAGTATAAAAATAAAAGGAAAAAAGCGGAAGTCCGCGAATCTGCAAAAAAGGAAAAAAGCGGAAATCTGCGTTTCCGCGGAAATTTGGCATGCCTGTCTTTATGAAATTACATGACAACGGCATTGTTTTGTTTGACTGAATGATTACGAAGAGATTCACAATAATCATCCTATTAATAGGCAAAAGTTGTACGATCTTCGTAAATTTGTAGTTTTGTAAATTTCTAATTTGAAATACCCCAATCACAGTGCAGCATTGAAAAACGTCAGGCATGCCGTCACGCCCATGTTTAAAGATGGCGTCTCTACTATTTTCTCCATTTCACCACAACGAATCGCAATTACACAATTATTATCACCGTATTGAGATTTTCTTTCCCACATAAATGAAGTTTACACTGAAATGGATGAAGGTCATGCGTCAAAATTTATCAGAGTTTGTAAAACCTCGGTTTTTTACATAATTTCGGCTGTGTCGCCGCGCTCTCAATATTCAACAAATAGGAGATAATGACGATGCACGTGTCCTCATTGTTGCCCAGACAGGATTATTGATATTGGCTGTTGGACATTCGTTATTGTTATGTTATTGTTGAAACTGGTAAATCATTTTTTTATTTTCTTTTATTTTAACAAAATTTGGCTTAGTCATTCAAATTATATATGGGCTGTTGCGGAAGTCATGGCTTTTAAAAAATAAGCTTAGAACATCTTTTTCAATCTTGTGTTTTTCAAAAATTTCAGGATATTTCAAAAATGTGGCATTTGTTTTATTTCCGTTAATATTGCCTCAATTTCGACAGAAATTGTTTTAGGACAGAAGGTTGCCATTATATTTCATAATGAGAAACCGCTACTACGAAAGTGGTAAATCAATTTTTTATTTTAACAATATTATAATATTATTTTAACAAATAAGCCGATATTCAAATTACATATGGGCTGCTGTGGAAGTCATGGCTTCTAAAAAAATTAGCTTAGAACATCTTTTTCAATCTTGTGTTTTTCAAAAATGTGGAATTTGTTTTACTTCCGTGAATATTTCACGGGTCGCAACTAGTAATACTTAAAAGGTTTGCCAAGTAAAAAAATTACAAACTGTTAAATTAATTTTTTTTTATATAAGGCAAGGAGTTTTTTTAGAATGAAAATGCATCATAAAATTGGCTTAAATAGTTCGTAGAGTAATTCTTATGTTTTGCTTTTTAAAAAAAATGTTCTTGCTAATGTCATACAGGAGAAAAAAAAGATATCAATATAATTTTGCAGTAATTTTTTTAAATTTTTACATCAAATTTGGAGATATTGCATCAAATTTAATGTAAAAATAAGAAAATTTCTATAAAAATATTATCTATAACTTACTATTAAATAACTTCAACTTACTTGTGTTTTAAACTGCTCTTTTTGTAAGTGATTTTTTAGCGATTTGATGTTAAGTAACCTGAACGAGGTCTTAATCTGTCTATCGTATAATTTTTTCTGTGGCAAGTTTTTTCCATCACAATTTTTGAATGAGTGTCCTTCAAAAAAATAGTGAAAAGAGGAAAAATTAGTGAACAAACATTTTACCAATCAGATAAGGAAAATTATCAATTACAAAATCAAATTCTCCAAGTATTATAAACTTACCTTCTTGCCCACAGATTTCACAAGGTGAACTGAGTGTAATCTGAAGATTCGGTTTTATTATTTTAATGCTGTTGGTCTTGCATACCAGTCCCAAGACTACTATGTCTCCATCAGAGCTGAGAATGTAATGCCACAAAGATCGATCCTGACTGAGTTCATCTGAAATTCATGTAATTTATCTTTAATTAAATGTAATTTAATTATTAATTAAAATACATTAAAAATTAAATTAAATTAATATAAAAAATTAAATTAAAAATTAAATCATTTCTATGAAAGTACTGAGGAAAAATTATGGGGGAATGATTCATAAGAAAGAAATGCATCATTCAGTGGCGAATATAGAATTTTTTTTTTTTTTTTGGGGGGGGGGGGGGGGAGATTAATATAAAATTAGGGGAAGTATATTTAAGTAGACACCCCATGATATTTTATATCAGTTTTTAAGTAGACACCCCATGATACTTTATATCAGTTTCGCTGCTCATATTCAGAGGGTAACTTGCGCTAAATGCCCTGAATGCTGAATTATTTTATTAATCGTTTATCCAACTGACAATAAAAAGAATACAGAAAAAGGAACTCTACTATAGACCAATGGTTACAAAACAAAGTCCAGGTTTCTTGGTAAACTTGCAAACTTACCAAGAACTTCATCGTCACTAACTATAATGTCTCTGTGAAAGTAAAGCAAGCCCGTTAAGCCTACTTTCAGATGTGCTGTTCCTTACGTAAGTCTTCAGTCTTCTCAGGCTGGAGAAAGTTATCTCTACGGTTGCGACAGAAACAGGAAGAACTGCGAGTAATTTCAGAAGGGTACAAATGTTGGGGAAGAAAGTCGTGTCACATTTTTCTAGAGAATTAAAGCAGTTTTTCGAAGTTTTGAAGGATTTTCCAGACTCCACTTTTCTTTCCACAACATAAACTCACTTTGCACAATCTCTTTATGTGACAAATCTTCTTCGTAGAAACTAAAAACAACCTCCAATGAACCGAAATCTGTTATGATACACAATTGTGGAAGGATGTTTTGTAAGGATGCAACTGTTTCCCTGTGAGATTCAAAGAGTTCTTTCAGGGAGTTACAAAAATCGTCAAGGTATAGCACATAAACAGTTCGTCGACAGTATTCTTCTTCTATGGTGTAAGGGACGTTGCTACGTGCTGTTTGAAGGTGGCAAATTCTTGGAATCTTTTCCTTAATGTCAAGTTTGGCAGCGAATGACTTTACTAGATTACATAAGGCTTTAAATGAGTCGTCAGCATTTGCTCTCTCCTTCGACAGAAGGTGTAAGACACTCGTAACAGTCAAGGCCTGTGGAAGATATATATTTTTGTTTTGAAGCTGCTCAGATAAGTTATGCGTGGTTGATATCATCCGGCTCAAAACAAAAAGATTAACAAGAATTGCAAATTGACTAACAGCACTACTTAGAGTGTGAGCCTTAGATGCTGAGTTACTTAATTCCTGTTCTATTTTGCAAAGGGAGAGAAAGATAGGCTCCAAAATGTCTTTAAATAAAATTACTGAGTCATGCCTTTCTGCCCATCGGGTTTCGCGCAGTGAAATAAGTTTCTTTTTTTTTTTTCTATCTGAACAACATTCAGAAAACATTGATTTCAATATTTCTGTTCTTTTGGCTGACATATGAAAGAATCCACAGACTTTTTTTATGACACCTATACAGTTTCTTATAGAAGGTATTCTGCTCGCATCTGACAAAAACAAATTTAGAGTGTGTGAAGAACAATGTGTATACAGGACCAACGGTAGCTTTTCTCTGATGGAAGCTTGTACTCCTCCGATTTGCCCACTCATCGTAGCAGCGCCATCGTACCCTTGGCCTCTCATTTTCTTTAGGCCAAGCCCTAATGTTGACAAGGTCTCCAATATTGTGATAGCCAAACCTGCTGCAGTGGCATCATAAACGGGGACGAATGTCAGAAAATCTTCTCTGATTTTGAAAGTTTGGTCCTCTACGTAACGTACACAGAGAGAAAACTGTTCGATTTGGCTGATGTCAGTGGTTTCATCTGCTAAAACGGAATAAAAAACAGACTTTCTGACATTTTCTACAATTTTTGATTGTATTAAGTGACTGAATGTGTTAATAAGTTCGTTTTGAATGAAAGAACTTGTTTACAACGTCTTTCCACCACTGGTCGTTAATTGGTCTTTAAGAATATTATCTCCACTATTCGCTCGGTATCTCAAAAACGATCGAAAATTCCCATCATTTTGGTCTGGTTCTTCAGGGCTTATTCGTCCAGAGTCACGATGAACCCTTGGAGCTATTTGCTGCCTCCCGCAAAATCGTATTGTTTGTATTATTGGAATTAGCCGTTTTCTATTATTCTCAATATTCAGTCTTCTTCGGGCATTTACTTGATTGATAACACTTTCAGCCTTTTTCTTAACTATAGCTTTTGTGTTTTCAGCAATCAAAACATATTTCTTATGATAGAATAAGTTTTCATGTTTACTAAAAATATCCCTGGCTTTTTTTAGATTGGTAAAAGCCTGAGTAACCTACGCCCCTGCTACTTGGTTATCTCCTTTCCCTACATTTTCGTAATGGGAAAATAACACGCAGTACTTGCAAAAAGATCCAGATTTTTCCTCTGAATAACCTAACCATGTAAATTCTTCTAGCCACTTCATTTGAAAAGATCTAGTAAGGTTTGAACTAGTAATGGAGGGAAATTTGTATCTAGGATGAGGTTTCCAAACATTTTCTAACAAAAAATTTTTTTCTTCGTTTGTGAAAGACTGAACGGAATTGTTTTGACAATAGTTTCCAATATCTTAGATATTTTTCCTTATTTGATTAGGCCTACTATCCTCCATAACCGGAACTACATTAATTGAGCTGGAAGTAGCGACATCACAAGAAGCAATTCTACCAACGCAGCCGACTTCAGCATTGTCACCGTCAGGCCTATTGGCACTTTGTCCTTTCGTAACACTACCAGCTTCAGGATTGTCACCAACAGGCTTATTGACAGTTGGTTTTTTGGCGAAAAAGTTTTGTATAGAAGCTTGCCTCCTCATTACGATTGTGGTTCACTTACGGTCAATTTTAATATACTGATATTCTGATAAAGTACGTAAACATTAACATATGCATTTTTAGCTGCAGCTTCTTCAATTGGGGGAAGTCGAGCCGGGTGGACCTTGGCATTGGCAGCTGATCACACGAAGATTTCGTAACGGAGAGTGTGAAGAGTGCTGGTGACTCCTCCTCCATACAGAGCCACAAGAAGTTTATTTCCAGCAGCGGCTATTTCTTCATGCATCAGGCTGCAGGAAAATGGTAGCCAAATCAACCAGCCGTGGATGTTTGTGGAGGACGCACAACATCTTCATCTTTCCGTGCCAGAAAAGGACAGAAGTAGTGCAGCAACCGGCGAAGGCGTGCACAAATAGTACAAATCCAAGGGGAAATGATAGCTCTCCGGGATTGAAAGATATAGAGGAAAACTGCAGGGAGCGTGATTCACTCCTGCCACTTTTGTTAGAAGAACACATTGTCCACACTAGATCCCAATCCATTTAGGAGTACCAAGAGGTACACATCCTCTCCAACTATTATTACTTTTTCATAAGAACTGCTCTTGTCTAGCGCTGTTCTCACTATACTGCAGTCTGCGTCCTCTGTAGCTTGCTTTGTTTGGATCCCCTCGTTTTCCAACCCTAAACAGAAAGTTGATCATGCGCCGCTTATTGTTATCGTTTGACAGCAATTTCTCCTGAAGCACCTTGATCAATGTTACATCTTCAAACATTATGTCGCTGCATGATGAAGCTGCATACCGACGTAACCTTTATGGAGTTGTTGTGCTTCTTGTTATCCCATCTTCTGAGTAGCCGTCAAAATACAATTGCCATATTCCTCCCAAAGTGTCTTAATGTGTAGCTGACGTAAGCAGCTACAATTTCCCTGAGTAACCTACTCTGGTGCCAGATGATCTTAGGGAGCAAGTAGCCTCCATCCACAACAACAAATGTAGGGGTTCCTATAAGGATGTTTTCGAGAAGTGGGGTAAAAGCAGAGTAAAAAGCTCGATTGTGTGCCTTTACGCATCCCCTCTTCACAAAACAAAGCCGTTGGGTAGCGAGCCAACTCGTACTCTTTCAGGTCCTTATCTGTCTGTTTTGTGATACAGAGCCTTTGGAAAATGATGATTGGATCTATTTCAACCTGCTTGTTTTGAACTTGAAAAATACACACACATAATATATGTCATAGACATAAGAACGTTTTATCTGGCCTAATTCCTTTCGCCTAATGCCCACAATTTCATGTTAGCAGTGTTTAGGTTAGGCCCATATCTTACAATTCTGTTTTCGCAGATTTTGATTTTTTTTTAACGATTGCAAGAGAGCTATATGGTCTACTGACCCCGTTTTGCACTTACATGAAAGGTAATTACACGTGCTAAAACTTAGTTTCGATATTTGGCTGAAAACACAAGCGAAACTGCATTTTTAGAAAACCTGCCAATTTTTGAAGTGTCATATCTCAAACCTTATAGACATACGGGGCTGTGGGTGGGCTTAAATTGTCACAAATTTAATACACTTTCAAAATGATAATGACAAGTAATGTCAAAATACGCATAGTTTGTGAGTTAAACTGCAAAAACTTCAAAAAGTCTGAAAATTTTGCAGTTTTTCACGTATTACGCAGCTAGCACAACTCTTTTTTTTGCTTGCAAAACATAGTTTCACACTTTCCTAATGGGTCCAAATAACATACCAAAAATGCAGCTTTACATCGCGTTTTGCGTTTTTAACGTTGTTTTTTTTTTTATATACGATTTGACTGGCCTAAAAGAAAACAATTAAAAAGTAATTTTTTTTCTTTGTTTCATTTAAATTTATTTTTTCAAATTGTTTCTTTTAAAAAAAAAAATTATTATTTTATTTCTATTTTTATTTTCGATATTTCCTATTTCAATATTGAGAATTGCAAAGTATGTGGAATATTGCAGAATATATGTTATAATTAGTAAAACAATTAGCATAATTCAGTGGATTTTTCTAATTTTAAGTCAAGATCTAAACAGCATTTGTTAATAGTTGATTAATAGTTGGTTAGCAACAACAACAACAAAATGAAGTTTCATTACAACTATTTATTTATAAAATTGAAAAAAAAATTGAACAGAAAACATAGAATAATGCACTATATGACCAAAAGTGTCCAGGCGTTCCTCTAGAGCAGTGAATGTGGCTGTTATCCTATGCTATGACATCATAGAATGAGAAAACAGTTGTCATCACAGCATCGTTCGGTCATAAACAGGCGTTAGACAGAATGAGTTAGTCACAGAGCCGAGTCGTTTCGAACGTGGATGATCATTGGATGCCATCGGTTTAACAAACTGGTTCGTGCAATGTCAGCCTTATGTTGACCTTATTACAGGAATGATCAACTGTAAGTGATGTCATTATAAAATGGAAACATCTGGGAATGACAACGGCAGGAAATCGCAGTGGTAGGCAAAAGAAACTCATAGATTGCTTTCGTTGAACCCTGAAGAGGATATCGCAGAAGAATCGCAAGTTACCGTAGGTAAAGATCACCAATGAGTTCCAAACAGTTTCAGGCGACGTCGTTAGCACCAGAAATGTTGTCAGGAGCTGAAAGATATAGGTTTCCATGGTCGGGCTGCCTTACACAAGCCCAACATAAGCAAGGTGAATGCTAAACGGCGATTACAGTGGTGCAAAGCGCATCGCTATTGGACTATGGATCAATGAAACAAGTACTTTGGAGCGATTAATCCTGGCAGTCCGATGGACGCGTCTGGGTTTGGCGGATGCCAGGAGAATGCTTCCAATCAGAGTGTATTGTGCCAACTGTGAAGTTTGGTGGCGGTGGCATCATGATTTGGGGCTGTTTCTCATGGTTCAATCTGGATCCCTTAGTTCCTTTGACCAAAACATGAACTCTGAGATGTATGTTGACATTCTTGACAACTCTGTACTTCCCACTCGCTGGCAACAGTTCGGACAAGGACTGTTTCTATATCAACAGGATACTGTTCTGTTCACAGAGTGAAGGCTGTGCTGCTGTGGTTTAAACAGATGGGTGTTGGACTACTGGACTGGCCTTTACAACAATCCGATCTGAACCCCATAGACCACCTCTGGGAAGAATTGGAACGCAGATTAGACATGAGGCCCAACTGCTTTCTTAAGTGGCCAGACTCATTGCAATTCTCATCGAACTCACTGCAGCCTGATATCCTATTAATATGTGCCACATGACTTTCGGATTGTACAACAGTTGGTGTCCCGATACTTTTTGCCATATAGTGTATTATTGAAAATATTTTTTTGAAAAGAATAATCTGTAAGCTACTTGTTTAGAAAAAAAAATAATATTCAAAAAAATACATTCTCCAAAAAAATCCAAAACATATTCGTAAAAACTGATCAAAATTATATTATTTCATATTAATCTAAATTGAAATTTAGGAAATATTGTAAATATGAATTAAAATAAAATAGTCAATTAAAACTATAAACTAAATATATACTAAAATATATAGGATGTATCAGTTGAACCTAGTCAATCCAGTAACTTTTTCCTAGGAGCCATTTTTGAGAGCAGATTATACGTTTTCACAAGAATAAAACAATATCCTAACACAAGGCGGGTACCTGACTGCTTCACCTGTATACAACAGTAACATGCACCAGATACAGGGCCGTTTCTACCATTAGGCAAGACTAGGCGGTCGCCTAGGGCGGCAAGATTTTAGGGCGGCCGAAGGACGGAAAAAATTAATTTTATATATATAAATCAAACAGCGAAATTATTAATTATTAAACAAAGAATTCTGGAAAGAGGCGCATGCGCTATCTCGCGATCATGTGCACATCCCTCCCTCTTGCGCCCTGTGCACAAGGACATTTTTGTCTCCAGCAGGTCATTCTCAAGTGTCGGTTGTATTGAGTGGTGTCAATAAAGGTGGGGGAAGGGGAAAGGGAGGGGAGGCGGCATTTTTCAGTTATCGCCTAGGGTGGCAGAACACCTAGAAACGGCTCTGACCTTATATCAATAGTTTGTGTCATTAAGTTTTTGAGTCAAAGAGCAACATCTCTGCATTTATTTCACCAGGAATGTGGAATTTTTTCCAAAACGTGAAACAATGACTTAAATAAAGAAGAAATTTGAAGACATGGTCTGTTGCAACAAACATGCTGCGAAAGAGTCACACGTTACAATCATTTCCGAAAAGAACCAATACATCATCGTCGCGGGTGAAAAGACCGATAAAGTCGATTCAAAAGTTTGGTGAAATAGGAATGGCAAAATTGACTGAGTCCTACTTGATATACCCTATAAATTTTTAACCAAACATACTTGTTTTTTCTCTAATATAGTTAAATATTTTCTCCTCTGCTTCTCCTTCAACACTCGAGTCACTTAATATGACTGTCAAGTTCTTCCATTGGTCATTTGCTCTTAGTTGCTCCTGAGCAAATGTGGTAAGAGCCAAAGAAAGCTCTTCCATAAAATCAGAGCGCTATATAATGATATAACAAGAAATAAACAAGATTTAAAAAAACTAAAGAAATAATAATTCATTACAATCGGCTGTATTTGCAGCAAATAAATGTTTTGCATAACTTTTCTGAAAATGAACATTTAACATTGAAATTTCAACATTGGGAAAATTCACCAGATATATGAAGAACAGATCATTATGGGAAAAAATGAAGACCTAATTAAATTTTTCCAAAAAATAGATAAATTACTTCATGAAAGAAATGAGGTTATCGGAATATCTAGGAATGTCAGGATCTACATTTGTTACAGAATATGTAAAACCATTAAAGTTACAAAAAGTAGTTGACAGTGATTTGTGTATATAAACAAAAAAATGTTTTGCATTGAAATTATCAATAGGTGATGTTTTGAAGTTGGAGATACAATCAATTGATAATAAGATGGAAGTTCACAAATCTTTAGATTCCAGTTTTGAGTGAATATTGATTTTTATAATAGATTCAATCGCAAACATTTTAACAGTAAGAAATCCTCATATGGAAAAAAAACATCAAACAATGTAAACTATAAGATATTAACTCGCAATTTATCTGTCCTTATTTATATGATGTTCAGCAAAGAAATTATTTTAATCTTTTCACACAAATCTAATGGTGAAATACAGGATGATTATAATTAAAGTTCAACTTTCAAACATGCTGTAAAAAAAGAACCACTGCTCAGAATGACCTCAAATTTGAACTGAATATACTCGAAGAAAGGGGAAATGGTATGGCATAAGAAAAAAATAGTTCCAAATGTTAGCAATAGATGGTGCTTTAAGCGTCATAACGTAAATGGGTTCGGCTACAAGTGACATTTGAATCGCAATGCGATGGCTATGGCGTGAGTTGTAAGTTAAACCAACTGTACTGTTCAATGTGCATGACTGTATCGGTTTTTTTCCTGAAGAAATAACTTCCAAGTCATTCAACAGTTGTGGCGCTGTTAGTTTAAAGCCTGTCCATCACGGCAAGGTCGTACCATATCGGATGGGGAAAATTGGTTTTTAATTGTCCTGAGGCCAAAAACGGTATAAAAAGCAACAATGAAATCTGTTGTTAATTTGCTGTGATATATTAAATTATTCAAATTAAATAATTTCATTACTTTGAGTTCGAGTAATATTTATAAGAAAATTGCTTGAAACAAATTTTTTATTAATTCGTAATGGTAGTGTTCGAAGGAAATTTAAATATGCAAATTGATGACGTGAGTAAGGTGAAGTGTTAGTGACGTCAAAGAGTCCTCCGAAAGTAAGTTGGAAGCAGTTAGTGACAGGGAGCTGAACGATGTTATTACTGAGCAGGAATAGAACTTTAATTCCAATACTAGAAAGTATTTAATTTGGAATGGATGATTTCCAAAGTGTGTGAATGATTAGTCCGAGTTGGACTAAACTATTAAAGAAGAATGATAGGCAGAAGGAACTATGAAGTCTAATGAACCGAGTCCGTTCGAAGGTAAAGCAGGCTGAACCTAAGTCTTAAGGAAAGAAAGACGAAGTTAAAATTCCGATAAACGTAGATTGCGAATCAACTTTAATTAAAAGGTAAATTCCTGGATTAGAAAAGTTCAATCAAAGGAAACTCGAAGGAGTGCAGTGTTTAAGACGCAAGTTAATATTACGTTGAAGGAACTTTGAAGATTCCGTTTCG
Organism: Thereuonema tuberculata; assembly: GCA_023159025.1. Taxonomy (NCBI): domain Eukaryota; kingdom Metazoa; phylum Arthropoda; class Chilopoda; order Scutigeromorpha; family Scutigeridae; genus Thereuonema; species Thereuonema tuberculata. The sequence goes on along the minus strand of JAFIDM010012231.1, from coordinate 11,923,273 downwards.
CAAAGTAGAAATAATTAGGAAAATTATTTCGAGAAGAATTAGAAGTCGGAAAGTAATTTGAAGTGATAGATAAACTATCGTGGCCTAATACCAAGAAGTATTCAAGTAAATTGTAATTTATATATTCGTCCTGATATTACTAGAACTGTTCTCGAATAGTGAAGCTACCCTGAACCCTCATCGAAGGAGTGGAACGCTCCAAGCCTTGAACTGCCAAATCATAATTATTATTCTCTAAGTAAGGGAATAAATGGACTTTGATGTCATTTATTCAAAGGTAATAAATACCGTCTAATATTTATATCGTATATTAAATAAACTATAAGTAATTTTTCGGTTGAAATAAAAAGAAGAAATTTGGATTAAGCCGAGTACCAATAGTGTTCCTGAGGATTTGGACATGGATGTAATTCGACGTCAAGAACGAAGCAATCATATGACGAGGAAGGAACCCGCCATATTTGAATCAGCAAATAATGAATATAAATGTGCTTCTAAATTGTGCTTTGGGAATCTAAGAAGAGAAGTGGATTTAATTCGGTGTCAGTGAGAAATAAAAGGAGAAGTCTTCAAGCGACTACAAATCTGTAAGTACAGAATTATTCTTTATATTACTTTTGGATGGGCCATAAAGCTAATATAAGAAGAAAGAAGCGAAGACAAGTTCGTGAAATGCAGATATTGATTTATCGTATTAGATAACTATTACTAATTCACATAAGGTGATTAAAGCTAAATAATAGATCGTAATAATCAGTATTAATAGTAGTGTGAAAGTGATACACGAGAATTATTATAGCATACAAGTGAATAGGTTATTATAATTATAATTATTTATCAAGTTCCTACAAGTGAAAAGTAATTCTAGTGAAATAGTTTCTAGTGAGATTAAATCGGTATATTCTATAGTGAAATATTATAGAGTGAATAATTATTTAACTGAAAAGTAGAATAGAAATAAATCAGTTAAAGTGTAGTGTGTTGTATAGTACAACAGTGAAACAGTTGTGTTAGTGTGAGAGTCTGACTATAAGAAGATTAGTGACCTAGTTGACAGAGACTGAACTATCAAAGTATTTGACTTTTCAGATATAAGGAGTTAATAATTATCTCCATTGTACATACTCGATTGGAAAATTTTAAAAATGACCCAAATTAAATCTGATGAATTTTATAGTTTGTTTCGTTTTTCATTCTTTGCTCACTACTCTGTATATAAGTAGGGTTCTGCTACAAGTATCCCCAGCATAATTATCGCGAGACTTGCGCAAGACTTGTTCAATGTGCTGTTCACCGCTTCCTGCCACCAGTTGAAATCGAGAAATAGCATGTTCAGGCATGAGAGTGGGGAAAATGTAAAAAAGAGGAAATTATGCGCGAGGTAAAATCCGTCGAGGTCACGTGATCAAAGGGGAGAAAAATTCTTTCGGTCGCTCGCTCGCCCGCCAGTCAACGAGTTGAAAGTTCAGGAATTCAACGAGGAGGGGCATAAAAACATTCGGAAACACGGTGTACCACGAAACAAAAAAGGGAAAATAATAAAAATAAAAGGAAAAAAGCGGAAGTCCGCGAATCTGCAAAAAAGGAAAAAAGCGGAAATCCGCGTTTCCGCGGAAATTTGGCATGCCTGCATGTTCCACAACAGATCAGTGTCTCAGGGGTCACGTTGTGAATGTGTTGCGCAATGCGTGCCTTAAATTCAGCTAAGTTTGCAATCGGACTAAACTCAACATTTTTCAGATAACCGCACAACCAGAAGTCACAAATATTAACATCAGGTGATCTTGATGGTCAGGCTGTTGGAAAATGACAGCTCATAATTCTGAAAGAGGCTGAAAATGCCTCTGGAGCAGCTGCTTCACTGGCTTTGCAATGTGCGGAGGAGCGCCATCTTGCATTAAAATGATGCTACCCACACATACACGCTATTGAAGTGTTGGAATGACGTGGTTGTGCAAAAGACTCTCATAGCGTTTAGCAGTGTCATCTCCTTCAGTGTCAAAAACCTGAAGGTGTCATCTCCTCAAAAAAATACGAACCCAGAATGAAATCCGCGGTGAATCCACATCATGCAGTCACATACTGGGAATGCACCACATGGGGTTTGAGGAACCCCCCAAGCGACAATTCTGCGTGTTCACAGCGCCGTCAAGCGTAAAATGCGCTTCATCTCTCCACAGAATGTTCCAGGGCCACGCATCGTCGAAAGCCATTTTAGCCAAGAAACGAAATGCGTTTGTGGATCTTGCTGCTGTAACTGGTGCAGTATCTGGATCTTATACGGGTGAAGAATAGACCGCAAAATCTTTCACACCGTGGACCATGGAATTATTAATTCATGTGCTACTGCTAGCACACTGGTCGCTGAGTACCGGGCCACTGCTACTGCCACTTCGTAGACAACGTCCTCCGCAATAGGGCGGCGTCCTCTTCCTGGCATCACACCTAACTCTCCTGTCTCTTTGAATTTCTGCATCATCTTTCGTAAACCCCTTGCCGTCATGGGTCCTGTTCCCAATCCCTTCAAACAACGATATTCTCGCAGTGCTGATACATTATTGCTGCTATTCTGGTAATAGATCTTCACCAGGAGCGCACGTTCGTTCTTCTCCAATGGCATGGTGATTTCTGCAGATTGGTCATTCACAGACGCATTACACTTTTCACACAGCACCACTTTTCATCTGGTGGCAACTTTTTGAAGTAATTTTTTTTCCGTTGGAATTCTCTTCCCCATGCTCTACATAGCTTATCTACAAAGTTGCATTATTATCCGTGCAATAATGCGGTCTCCAGACCGCGCAAAAATGGGGAACTTTAATTATAACCACCCGGTATTTATTGCTATCATGAGAAAATGTGGCTCGAGATAAATGCTTTAATATTTATATATAAACAACCTTGATATGTTACAGAAAAAGAATTATATATCTGGTTATTAATGTAATAGCTCTTCATCATAACTGTAGTAAAGAAAATCTGTTACAGTGCCAGAATAATGCATCATTTCTGAAGATGCCATCAAGAATCAACAATGGTTTCAGCACACTTTCAGCATAACACACATTTCAACAATCAATTGTCCCATATTATGCTTATGGAAAAAAATGTTTTTTATATCTAATTATGTACTTTTCATCAGCAGGTCTTTAATGCCCTTCCCATTGCAAGTCACTCACATAACCCTTCTCACTTCAAGTCACTCACATCACCCTTGCAGTCTCCAAGATATCAAACTCTACACTATCTCGGCAAGACATGTTCAATAAAAAATGTACCACAACACCATATATAATAATAGTTTGATTTAACAGATATACACTTTACTTTTGATGTTCAGTTTAATAAGTTAATATCTCAGATTGTACGCCTTTGTCCTACACACCTTCTGCATATATAATTATTTTCTCAGAATCTGAAAATCACAATACAGCATCCATAATGTATGCATCATTTTAATGTAAGTACTATTTTTGTAAAGAAAATAACAGAAGTATCAGAAATAACAAGACTAATTGAATTTTAAAAAATACAAAAAAAAAAAAAAAAAAAAAACAGATTTTTTTCCCTCAGAGTATGTGGGACTGACCACCTTCGTCTGACTGTCTTGATTATTGGGGTCTGTACCTGCAATATACTGAATGGACCTAAAAGACCTATAAAACTAGAAAATTTAATTTCTCTTTAATAACTTATTATAAGTAAAATCAGTTGCTTCATGAGAAGTCTTCTGCATTTTAGTTGTTAATTGAAAGACAAATAGAAATTTTAAGAGTCCAAAGAAAAACATTCACTACTTTTCCAGTTGAATACATTACAAGAAGAACAAATTATTGACCTCAGAAAGATAAGATGATAAACTAGTACAGTAATTTGGAGAAGATGTTGCTACAGTTCATTGATTCTGAGCAGTTTTTCAGAGAAGGCATGGCCTCTCATCAATCTGAAATTGCATCATGCAGGAGTGACTGCAACATAGAAGGAACATTTATTCAGTTATAAGCTTATGCTGCCTTAACAGTGAATCAACCATCAGCAGAATGAGAAAAATATTTACAAAATATCTCACTACAAGGAAACCTTATCATAAAGACTGGCAAAGAAAAGATTCCTGAACAGCATTCATTTGTGCTTGCTCTTAAAGATGGCAATTACAAAGATGATATTCTTGAATTAGATAACAGATTGTATCTATTGTTTTTGATGAGGAGTCACACTTTCACTGGGATCATTCATATATGAAGAAGAAACAGCGAATGAACATATCAAACCGTACGGCCAGCATAATAGCAGAAATGATTTGGTAAGAGAAAAATAACATCATCTGTAACAGCAAATATCTTTGGAAACTCGACAGTTTGTGATAAATGAAAACTGTTCTTTTTCTAAGATGAATACCTGGTAGCATATTTCATCAAAACAACACATAATATACATAACATAGGAAGCATTAACATCAAAAATGTTAATCATGAAATGTCAATCAAAATATTTGTTTCTATTTCCAATAGAATATATCATGGGGAACTTTAAAACGCTGTTGAAAGGATCCAGCTGCAAACAGAACGAGTTTGATCTTCAAGGAGTTAGTTGAAGAAACATTAAAGTAATTTTTTTTACAAATTACACAATACGGTTTGGTAATGCATGATAGAAAAAAAAAACAGTGGAGATTCAAGTATTCTTAAAGATAGTTAATTAAATATTAACATGATAAAGAATAAACATAGAAATTACTTCTTTTTAAGCTCTAAAAAAAATGTATTTTCTTTTTGTAAGATGAAAACATGCAATGTTTCTTGACAAATAAAGACGTATACAGTAAAACCCCGTTATTAAGCTCATCAAGGGACCATGACCTACAAGCATAATAAGCGGGATAGCGCTATAGAAGGGAAATGATTTATGAGATGGGGAAACATTTAGACACCATTTTACAGGAAAGATACTTGATTCTGCAATAGATATAATGCAAATGTGAACTTATTTCCTATTAAAAAAAATCTTTGATTATGGTTTGCCGTGTGTGTGTGCTACTGTTATGAATTATTACATTTTCAATGTGCCATTCCGGCATGGCCGAGCGGTCTAGACGGCGGTCTGCCGTGAGGCCGATTTGTCGGAACCTGGGTTCGAATCCCGGCGTCGACATGGATGTTTCTTCCTTCTTCTGTATTTCGTCCATTTCTGTGGGTATAGCCTGAGCTGCCTCCTATGGCATACCCTGGGCAACGTTTCGACGGATAAATGCTAACTTTTCTCGCCCCTTGTTGAGGCCAATAGTTTCAATACTAACATCTCGGGCATTGGTAAAAAAAAAAAAAAAAAAAAACATTTTCAATGCGGTTCAAGTAACTATTAACATCAATTGATATACCACTAGCAGCAACACTAATATATTTTCGGAACAGATTTAGTGCACTGCCCGCTATTTTATGCGCCTTTTCTTGAATGATTGGGCCACTTAATGGCACTGATGCATCACGGGACTGATGAATCCATTCAATTAGAATTTCCTCGGCATCTTCATATTTTCCACACTTTACTTTTTTACGTTTGCAACCACCCTTCGCTGCATTGGTAATTCCATTCTTATTTTTTATTATTGTTCTCAGATTGGATGAGGGAATTTCTAGAGATTCTGCGAAATCCTTCTGACTTAGTGTAGAATTCTCGTCGTACTTACGGAGAATTTGCAATTTTTCACTTATAGAAAGGGATTTCCGCTTCGACATTTTGCACTAACTTACTGTATCACAGACCCGCACTTCAAAGAGTTCAAAGATTCCCTCCTACCAGGGAAAGAAAAGAATCTTTACAGTGTTACATTTCTTTTCGATACAAAATTTCCGATATAAAAAAAGCGCTACAAGCGGGATTTGAAGCGTTATAAGAGGGTAAAAGTATACAGAGTTATAGAAAATTCCAGGGACCGTATAAAAGCAGCGTAAATATCGGGATAGTGCTATAAGCGGGAGCGTAATAACGGGGTTTTACTGTAGTTTTACAGTATATTTTTTTTTATTTATTTATTACTAATAAAAGTTTCATTAATATTGTTTTCTTTAAACAAATCTTTTATTTTGCTTAAAGTAATTCTAGTTATTTATGAATTACAACCAATGAAAAGGAACTTCTACTCAAATGATAGATAAAATAAAACTTACAGGAGAGATGCAACTCTTATGGAGGACCTCCTTTTCATCTGGAAGCATTCCTTTATTTTTCATTACTTCTTTTTTTTTCTCCACACTCTTCATGACTTCTTTTTGTCGTTTCAGACCTCTGTATAACTTGTTGCGTTGTTTATTCATCTTGCTTCTTGGTGGCTAAGTTGTAAATAGATGAGAAATAAATTTTGGATCTAGATTATAAGACACTAGGACCAATAAAGAAAGGTCAGAACATGTAAAAATCTTGTTTGAGTCAAATTATGAAAGGTCAGGTTTTCTGTTTGACAGTGTAGATCAATTTTATTTCTTCATCACTTTCTCAATCAGACAATGATATTGTTAACACTGATTTGGATTTATTCTGAATAGCTCTTCCAGTCACATATCTCCCAGTGACAGTAGTTTCATATATTACAGCTTTGGATTTACAAAGCTGGGGATTACAAAAATAATTAGTTTTAATGGGATGATTGCAATTTAATAAAATAATATCCAAAAACGATGGGATCGTCTAGCCGCTGAAATTTCTTCAACCACCACACTACTTTCGAATGGGAGCTTTGATGATTTCTTTCTATTTAAGCAGTTGCTGCTAAATCCAAATTTTAATCACTTGTAGACGAAGCGTTCAGGTTACTTTTCCTCGGACCATCTTCTTACGTATGTCTTGGCTTCAACTTCCTTCTCCTCTTCTGTTGGGCCGTCCCCTTTTTAGGTTGTCATCCCAAATCCGGATCCTTCTTTAATTGGGCTGACCCTCCTGGGTTGCCGTTCAGTCTCTGGATCCCGAAACTTCAGTCAGGTTGTCGCCTCCTGGACCTTTCCCAAATCTATTACCTCGTCGCCAGGTGGGTTGTTTCCCTCTCATCAGTCTGGAATCTGGAACCTCCCTCGTCAGGTGGACTGTCGCCTTCTGATCTTGTCCCGGATCTGGAACTACCGCCTTCTGCCAGCTTTTGGCAAGAAGGCTTAACGTGCGTATATTAAAGTAAAGACAAATAGAAAATAAAATGCTCTTACTTGTAAAAAAAGAATAAACAGGATAAAAAAGATGATAAGTAACCAACAGTATTCCGAAACTGAGCATATTCCATTATCAGGAAGGCACAAATATATATAGGGCATCACAAAACACTTAGAACGACACAAGTTGAGAATACATAGTGGGAGTGAGGGAAGTGAAGGAATTAGGAAGGTTTAGCAGTAGTGATGGGCGTTTTGGCTGCGGGTGATGGGGTTGTATAGAAAGATTCATCTAAGTGTCGGATAGTTTATTGTAGTGGAAGAGGGGTTTAGAAGCAGAGAAGTTTTCTGTGGGGGAGATTTTCTGTGTCACTGTATTGTGTTACCGTGTATGAACATGTGGAGTCTGTGTTTGTAAACGCTCGTTTCACAAATTAAACAAGCAGTCCAAAAACACAACCCCCAAACCTCCCTCCCCCGTCAAATACATTGCCTTTCCCTACTATCCACCCCTTGAAAGTTTCATTAAAAAATTCCGCAACCCATACCAATATGCCCTTGACTCAGATCAGTCAACATGAATATCACATACACCAAGCAACTAAAAAATTCTTCCATATTGGATCCCATGTAACCAGTGCCCCTCTGGCTTACATAGGGCTCCTAATCACACGGATCAAAGAACACAAACAGACCCCATACATTCATATACAGTAACACAATACAATGAGGTAGGACCCCCCCCCCCCCCCACTTCTCTGTTGCCAAACCCTCTTCCATCCAACAAACTATCCCACCTGCTCCTAGCTGAATCTTTCAACATAATCCAGCTTAAGGCATACAATCCTATCACCGGCAAAACCGCCTATCACTTTTGCTAAACCTATCTAATCCCTTCACTTCCCTCACTCTCACTATGTATTCCCACCTCATGCCGTCCTAAGTGTTTTGTGACGTCCTATATGTTTGTGCCATTCCTGATGGTGGAATAAGCTCAGTATTCTGAAGCTGTCGGTTAATTTCCATCTGTTTTAATCCTGTTTATTGTTTCTTCACAAGTAAGTGCATTTTATTTTCTATTTCTCTCAGGTATTCGGTTCCTGGTGCAATGAGTTACTATCTTCTATGCGGTGGAGGAGAACCGCTCGTAGTCGACGTTTTGCTGACTTTTTCTCTTTTCTTCAGTGGGAGTAGGACTCCTTCTTTGGGCTGGTTGCCGCTGCCTTTCTCCCTTCTTTCGTATGGTGGAAGAGGACCTCCAGTGACGTTCTCTCTTTTCCTGGAGGAGGCTGAGCTGCTATCCAAAGACGTTCTCTCTACTTCAACGAGAGGAGGTCTCTATGTGCCTGATTGCCACTGATGTTCTGCCTTCACTTGGCTCTGCTTTCCTTTTTATTCTTCATTCCAGCCTCCTTCTGGCTTCAGTGGAGTGGTCGATTGCAATGCAGGGAGGCAAGTCAGGCAAGTCGACTCCAACAGAGAGAGGTCGAGGTGTTGTGGTCTAATCAACAGATAATTTTTCCTCCCTCTCGAGATTCATGCAGCCCTTGCACGAACCTTTTAATTCCAACTTCTTTTACTCCCTTTGAATGAACGATTGAAGCTGCTCAACATGGACAATGCCACTACGTCTGCGATCACTGGAATATCTAACTTGATATGTAAATCTTTCTACATTAGCTAACTCCGTTGCTGGTCCTTTATTCCAGGATAATAACTTTTCGGATCAACCCACAAATCTGCGAAACGAACGCATCATCATATTTTCTCCAACTTCATAATTATGAATTGGTACTGTTCTCGCATAATATCTTTTTTTATATGTGGGTCGTTATGGAAGTCGTTATGGCAACTTTTTTTTTCCAAATATGGAGCTACACTGCAATTCTAGAATGTTTCAATAAAGCCTGTTTGCTGTTCTTCTGATTGGCATTTCTGGATGTGGTCTGGGTCAGTGGAGGAACGTCAAAGGGGCAAGTGGAAAATACATATTTGGAAATCGTTGTTTAATAAGGAAATGCAGGTGGCCCAGAAAGAAAACGGATCACAGAAATACTCAATAGACATTGCTAACACCCCTCCAAGTATTCTCCAAGATTGTCCACTGTACGTTGCCAGCGTTTCGGAAGGCGGAGAATATCATTAGCTGCACGTTAAAGTGTTGGACTTATCGCCTAAACGCCGTCAAAAATTTCATCTTTGTTGGCAAGCATTTCCTTGCAACTTGAGTTTTGGAATAAAATCAAAGTCTCAGGTCTGGTGAATATGAAAGGTGTTCAAAGACTTCCCTCCCCATCAACGTAACAAAGCCTGTGCAGGAGCTGTCTTGTGACATATGGCATTATCATAAAGAATGGTCCTTATATCTTCCAAATTCTGTCCCAGATTAGCTCTCGCTGTACTCATAAATTGGGCGGTTTGTGGTGTGTTCTGTGTTCTACTATTGAATTCCTCTTGATTGCGATCCACATCTTCTATTAGTTTGATCCTAAATGAAGCAGCCACATCCTGATGCTGTTTCTCGGATTTATAAACTAATTCATACGAATAGTTTTCCAAAATAATCTGCCATCGAGCCAGATGACCATGAGAATCTTTTATTGTCTTCAAAGAAACCAATGGGTTATGATCCGTCACGATTCATATCTTTCTTCCATATACATACGCATGAAATTACTTCATTTCCCGTATTATGTTAGTTTGCGAATTGCTGCTTCTGCATCCTGAGTCCAAACAAACTCCAGTTCTACCTATTGGTAACACCAATTGTAAAAATGCAATGTACGGACAATCTCAGCAAAGTTTTTAATGAATCATCTCAAAAAAAGACGCTAATCCCAGAAAACTGTGCACCTCCTTGCAGTTTTTCTGCTATGGATAATTCTTGACTGCCTTTATTTATTCGTCAATTGGTCTTATTCCATATTTACTCACAACAAAACCCGTTCAGTCGAAGTCTTTTAGACAAAAAGAACATCTTACAGGTTTCAATTTTACAATTGGTGTTGGCAGAATCGTTGTAAAACCCGTTTTAATTTTATCGAATGCTCTTTCCACGTGCTACTCACAATAGCACCATCTAAATAAACCACACTGTCCATCCATTCCGGTCCTACCAAAACAACATTTATCATTCTTTGGAATGTAGCTGAAGCATTAACAGATAAAGCCCATCAGGAGAACTGAAGGCTGACTTTTTTCTATTCTCTTGACTCAAAGGGACTTGCCAATAATAATCTGCTTACAAATCCAACAAAGAGAAGTAAGTCTTCCCTTCTCTGAAATCCAGTAAATCATCTGCCCGTGTCATGGGATATCTGTCTTCAGGAGTTAGTTGTTTTATTCTTCGATAATCCACACAAAATCGCCAGGATTCATCTTTCCTCTTAACGAGTAACATAGGGCTACTCCAGGCAACTGTAGATGGCTCTACTACTTTGATCTGGAACATCTGTTCTACCAATTTTCTGATTATTCTTGCTTCTTCTGGAGATCGTGTATACGGAGGTTGATGTATAGGCATGATCGACATGATGGGGAGGTACCTTTGCACTTTCGTATTTTCGGTTGGCCACTGCAAAACAATCCTTATAACTTTTGTAAGGTTACTTTAGGCTGCTGATAATTAAGATCTTTGTTAATGTTCATTTCTTGATAGCCAAACATATCTCCTGTCAAAAATACCGGATGCATAAAATTTTTCGAGAACCACATTGGCTTTCCACAGTCCTAGACTTCGGTTTGATATTCAACTTCTGATGCTTAAAATCCAGTTGAACTTCGTTCTGGACACATCTATCAAATCCGAGAAATTAAAGCATACGGAACATCCTTTATCTCAACATCATCAAACTTATATTGTTTACCGGCGATTTCCATACGTACTCTTATGTACCCTGTGGATTTGATGTATTGTCCACCGACATGACCACTTTCACAGAATCTTCACCGAAGGACCACTTTCCACCTTTGAAAGTTTTGCTTCCTTCCGAACACCGCATTCACTATGGTCACTTCGGTTCTGCTGTCAGTCACTGCTTCATGAACGCATACATTTACATTGACTAGACCAAGATACCTGAAGAGGACATTACCCATACTTCCTCATTAATGCTTAACATCGACGTTGAACCTGCTTCACGATACTGGCACTTTCTTCTTTTGTTTCTCTAACTTCACCATTTCTTCACAAACCTTTGGATAGTAAGCCACCAAATGTCCCACTTTCCCACAAAAGAAAACATTTCGATTCTTTTCTTAAGAGTTTTTTTATTTTTAATTTCTTTTCGTTATTTTTTTGGGAACGGCTGCCGTTGCTTAGTAACGTGTGGTCTTACTTCTGTTCCATCTTGAAGCATCCTTTTCAGATTTCTTCACCTGAGGAGCATTTAAGGTGTTCTCCCCCCCACACACACACCTCGTTTACACGCCTGAGGGCTCAATATCGAAAATGAATCTCAAAAGATTCATGACTAACTTTTGTGCTTCCACCTCAAGCAGTTTTGGAGATATGCAAACCCTTTAATAAAGATCCCCCTCTCCCTTTTACACCTGTTAGGATCCGAATATCAAAACTTCGACTAATGCATATCATTTCAATTTTGACAAAGAACAGGAGAGGATGCAGAAGCGAATTATGCACAAAATATTTTAGTGCTAGTTTTTGTCACCAGGTTATTATGTGGCGCTATTATGCACAACAATAGTTAGTTCCCATTGTCGCCACCAGGTTACCATGTGGCACTATTATGCACAAAATATTTTAGTTCCAATTGTTGCACAACAATATTTTTAGTCTTCCGATTAGTATCAGAAGACTTATAATCCCGGTTTGTCTGTCCGTCTGTAAACAAGTATCATTAAAATATCATTAAATTATCATTAGTATTATTAAATTATCATTAATCGCAACAATCACAATAATCGCAACAATTGCGCCTTTTGCATTCGCAACAATCACATTTATAATAAAGAAAAAATAGTCTATAGGTCCGCTTTTCATGTATTTAGGAGAGGGACAACAGTGACAAAATAAGATTTTATAAGTTGAAAAGCCTTAATTGCAATATTTTTAGCCATTCTAATGTGATATAAGTTACATTTAGACTTTCTGCATCGTTGGATACCCAACGTTTTGCAAGTTTAAGCCATTTTTTTTTATTCATCAGAAAGTGCTACAGAATCTTGTGCCCATGGTAAGCACCTCAACATGCAGTTGAAATTACAAAAGATGAAGTTCAGGAATTTAATTATAATGATGAAAGTTTTACTATGAGTGGATCCATAAGGAAGATAAAAGAGTTAAAGTTAATTAATAAAAAGAAAGGAAGGAGATAAAGAATACTTTAAGGTACATAGCAAAGAAAAAAATGATGCAATGCAAGGAAAATTCACGAAAACTATAAAGTAGATCACACCTTGCACAACCATTAGGAATATTCCAAAAATCTTACAGAAAACATTGATAGTTCCACACCAATAATAAATGGAGATTTCTCGGAAAACTATTGAGATATCAGACGGAAATGTAATCTGTCTATTTTGGTGAATCTAGGAAACAGTTTTCTCATCCTAACGGAGTTTATTATGTTTTAGAAGATTCTAATGCAGGTTCAGACAAAAACAAAACAAAATGTTATTTATTCTGTATTGTTTCTGAAGATCTGAATACAGCTCCATCAGTGTTTGTCATTTAGAACCAGTATTGAAGTTTCTGCAAAAACGAGGCAAATTTTGATCACCTTCTGACCCTATCCAGAGCACTACATTAAGGAATAAAGAGGATCTATGTCTTCCAATGACACACCGCTCTCATTGCTAGTAAAACACAGCAAATTGCTAGTAGATGGCAATAAATCCTTAGTGGTAAAGATGAATCCATTTCAGTTGGTGATTGGGTTGGAACACTCTTGGAACCCTGGAGAAGTCAAAAGCTGTAATATGGTCGATGAAAGAAACCTTTTGAATATCAAGTTTCTGGTTCTGTCTTAAGAAAGTAATTTCCAACTCATTTCGCTGGAAAGAAACACGTGAAAGTGTGCAAGATATATTTTCTGATGAAATTATCTGTCAAATTTCGTTACCTCAACCACAGGGAAATCTAAATGTTCTTTTTTTTTATTAGAGACTTTAAAGAAATTGAGAAAATTGTGTCTGAAAGTTAAAGCTTATTCATGATAAAACTATATCATTCAATTTTTAGAATGTAATATTTTTGTTCACAGTTTTTGCTTCAATATGTAAAATTTGAACTTTGTACCAAATAAAACTTTGTTTATTTTCCTAATTTGTCTTTTTTATTGTTCAGTTTTTATTAGTAAATTAACATAATGTGCATATATCATTGCTGCCCTGCCTTGTTGTCCTGTCAGCTGTCACTAATTGTGTCACTGGTGTCACTAAGACTGTCACTGCTGTTCCCCAAAAATTTTCCTTCTTCATGTGAACTCTATTATTGCCATTGTTACGAGAAATATATCTATTATCTCTTATAAATATTTATATACAAGAAACAGGAAAAAATATTAAACTTTGTTTTTATAAGAGTAGAAAAACTTTTAAGAAGTTAAAAAGTTTATTTTTGTGGTTTAAGTTCCAAAAAATATGATTTTTTCTCAAAATTATACAACAAAACTTAAGTAGTAATAATAATTAAATATAAAATAGGTCTTTTAAGTTTATTTAGCCAAATCAGGTGCATTTTCTAGAAATATATTAATTATATAAGAGAATAATAAACGGGACCAGCATTGACCAAATTGCATGTTTCATGCACAAACTCTACCATACTGCTCGACCAGTATCATATTTAGATACAGTACAATCAAAGTTTAAACAAATAATAAACATACTTCCACCCTTCCCCCCTTCAAAAAAATTACTGTTATGGAATCAAAAGTCGAAGTTGACAGAGAATCACCCTTATATAAATGTATTCAAATAGATTGAGAATTGTTGGATAATTACATGATTTATATATAATATATATTTTACTAACCACACCATCAATTGCAATGTAGATAAGTTTCTTGGGTCTAAATGTATTTATAACATCTGAAATGAAGTTGATTATAACTTTGAATATCTCCTCTGAAGACAATGGACTTCGTCTGAAAGGGAAGATAAAAAAATATAGAAAATAATACAATCTACTATTTAAATTCATTCATCTGAAGTGTAGCAGTCTCTTAAGAGTGAAATCAAATGATAATGGGAAGATTAACGCTTTCAATTCTCAATTGAGTAAATATTTTCAAGCTCTTTAGATAATAACCCAGAAAAGCTATGTGTATATAATAGAAAAATACTGCAATGAGGATATTACATCAACTCTCTCATAATAAAAATTACTGATTCAGAGAAACTGTAATAACTGATGATTATTATTATTTTTTATTTTCATCCAGTCATCAATAAAATGAAATAAACTAAGCCTGGCATTATTTAAAATTCCAAAATTTTAAACTTTGAAGTTTAACAAATAAAGCAATTAATGATCACATCTTAATATATCATTAAAAATATTAAAACAAACTTATGGCAATCACATTACTAATAGTTAATCAGCCCTATTCTGTAAGCATATTGTTACGTGATAACAACCGGTTAAACGATCGTAACGACAATTCGTATTCTGTAACATTCTAACGAGGTAGTTCAATCGTTAGGAATAACAAGTTCTTGTTACGAGATATCAAGCAGCAGAGAGCTGCGGTTAGGACAAAATGATGGCGACCTTTCTATTCGTACAGACTGAGTTGGAAAGAGAAGAACAGCAGGAAATGAGGTAAGAATTGGTTTGTTTTCTCACAAATTAAAACAACACTATAACAATTAGTAAGGGAAGCGTTAGGAAATAATGAAATAATTGCAAAATGAATCGTAGGTCGAATCAAAGTTCCACAAATCGTTGCTTTGCCACCGCGTTTTGAGTCCGATGCCGTCGGCTGTCCTGCCGACCTCGGTTTTCTAGGGCTTCAATAACAACTTTTAGGGCAAGTTGGGAATTTATTTTGGAATTGTTTGAATTCTACATGTCTCCTTGATTACCCCTCCAAATTTGGACTCATTTCGATCTATATTGAAGAATTTATAGGCATCTGGCACTTTATAAACAAAACTCTGTTTTGAGTGTGGCTTTTTCAATTGGCCTAGGCCGTTCGCCGGTTTTCTAGGGCTTCAACAACAACTGTTACAGCATGTTCAGAAATTTTGTAGGTATTGTTTGAATACCACATGTCTTCTTGATTACCCCTCCAAATTTGGACTCATTTTGATCCATATTTAAGAATTTATAGGCATCTGGCACTTTATACACAAAAATGCCTATAAATGCCTGTGCTGTCCTACATAACTTCCTGATACCAATAAATGTTATATGGGATGAACCTATTATGTACGAGTTGGAAGATGTACACGAAGACAAGATAGGTAATTATATGTAAAAACACAGCCATCATGTACATGATATGTGTTGCAGTAATCATGCTAAATAAATATAAATACATGAATAAATTACACAGATATATAAAGCATAGTGTCCAATGGAAGATGAAAATCCAACAATACAAATGTACTATGCAAAACATCATTTACAAGCATAACTTAGAATCCTTGAAAACAAATCACACATAGGTAAATCAACATTGATATGTGTTCAACAAATGTACAAATATCAAACATTCATTACATCTGAAATAGTAATGAAAGTGTGCAGCATATGAATTTCTGACCTCCTCAGGGACTACCGCCTTAGCGTGGCGAGGAGGTTTGCGCTCCCCAATGACCTTGAGAGCTTTGCTGGCGGGAGCGTAAGCTCCTGGTAGGGCCACCCAAGCCAGACAGGTCGACAGGTAGGGGACAGACAAAGAGTAGTCCACTGGTCCTCTAGATTAGGGGTTGGGCGTGGGGCTAATAACCCCACACTGTAAAAATACTATATTACGAAACCTCAACATGAGCCTCGGAAAAGGCATGAGATACATGGAAGACTAGGACACGGAAAAGGAAAAAGGACTAAAGATTTGGTATTAGCGACATGGAATATACGAACAATGATGAAACCGAGGAAAATGAAGGAAATAGCTGATGAGATTATTAAGTTTGGGTACAATATAGTAGCACTGCAGAAGGATGGAAGATAATAGGATACCCAAACGTATTATGAATGCTAGATTGCATTCCACCAGAAGGAGAGGCAGACCAAGAAACAGATGGCTGGACAATGTGCTGGCTGATCTTAAGGTAATGGAGATCCGAGGATGGAAGATGAAAGCTGCGAACCGAAGGATGTGGAGAAAGATTGTTGAGGAGGCCAAGGCCCACCAAGGGCTGTAGTGCCAATGAAGAAGAAGAAGAATATGAATTTCTGATATTGAAAATAAGGTTTATGTTAAACTTTGGATTAGTTAGTACAGGAAATTATCATGTTTGGTCAGTAATTCCTATAAATTTATGCAGTACTGTGCAGTGTTGATAATTAGTGTTATACACAACCAGACATACAGCATTGATAACATGTAAATCTATGGTAGCCATCACTAATAATAATAATAAATCATATCAATACATGAAACCTATTACTTATATAATAATGAAAATATTTTTTTTTGTTTTAATTTCACAGCTGATGGTGAACAATATACAGATGTCATGTTGCAGGGCAGAAATGTACGAGGTCGAATCATCAGGCAGTACTTTACTTAACAGATGGATAGTCGTTTCAATATTACATTTGAGTACAGCATCATTATGGCTAGGACATGCCAATGAACATCCATGTCATTCTACATTTACATAAATTCATTTCAAGTTAGTTATCATTAAATTTTATGTAAGTTTTGTGTAATCCCTATGTGTTATGAGAGAATATTGTGTTATTAAGTATGTCATTACTATAACATAACAGTTGTTTATCTGTCTGTGGCACTTGCAGAGTTCATGAATCCTCTTGACACATTCATATTAATTGTAATAGCTAACAAAAGAATGCTGGTATGTCACAATAAATCATTACTTTCACAATTATGTTTGACATGTCGATACATACAAATCTGAAAAGCCAAACCATACTGTGACAAGCCATGATTTCAGCCCACCTATTAAATACTGATTCAAATAAATATATCTCCAATTCAATACCTTACAATGTAATATGATTAGACTATGTAGTTTACATAGTCTCATAACTGTACCAATTATAATGTAATGTACTGTGTAATATGTGATATGGTAATTGAAAAAACCTATATAATTTTGTTAAAATGCATTGTTAATATTTTTCAAAAAGAAAGAAATTAAAACTGCCTATTAGATACATAAAAGTTGCTTCAAAATACTACTAGGTCATATTAAACTATTATGTCATGCTTGTAACACTTGATTGTGTCAACTGTTGCTCAACATTCACATGCATAACATAGTGAATTCACTTAATGTGCACAATAAATATTTCCTGAAAGTTCATATGTTTTTGTCCCTTTCATATAAACATTTGCTGATGATATGGCATTGTTAGCAGAAGAGGAGATGATACTAAGGGAAATGCTACTGCAGCTGAATGACAGCTGTGAACAATATGGAATGAAGATAAATGTAAACAAGACAAAGACTATGGTTATCGGAAGAAAGACAAAGAAGATAAACATAAGTATTCGGAATGAGACATTGGAACAAGTGAACAACTTTAAATACTTAGGGTGTACTATTAGTGGGGATATGAACTGCTGCCAAGAAGTCAAGAGGAGGATAGCAATAGCAAAGGAAGCTTTTAATAGGAAAAGGAGCATCTTCTGCGGACCTCTGGAAAAAGAACTAAGGAAGAGACTAGTGAAGTGCTTTGTGTGGAATGTGGCATTGTATGGGGCAGAAACATGGACATTACGACGCAATGAAGAGAAACGACTAGAAGCATTTGAAATGTGGATATGGAGAAGAATGGAGCATGTGAAATGGACAGACAAAATAAGAAATGAAGCTGTGCTAGAAAGAGTGGGTGAAGAAAGAACAATGCTGAAACTGATCAGGAAGAGAAAAAGAAACTGGTTGGGTCACTGGCTGAGAAGAAACTCCCTAATGAAGGATGCACTGGAAGGAATGGTGAACGGTCAAAAAGTTCGAGGCAGAAGAAGATTTCAGATGATCGACAACATTAGGGTAAATGGATCTTATGTGGAGACGAAGAGGAAGGCAGAAAATAGGAAAGATTGGAGAATGCTGGGTTTGCAGTGAAGGACCTGCCCTTGGCAGAGAACTATGTATGTATATATAAACATGATATCACATGAAACATATTAATCATCAAATTACACCTTACCATATGTTAAGCACTATATGTTACTGACATATCATAAAATATGATCATCAGTCCGTGTAAAAATAGACATGTCTTATGCTAATAAAGGAGAATGTGTTGGTATGTTTACAAAATAATTAGTTATAATTGAATTCACTAATCATGTACTTATTACACAGTTCTTCGTTTCTACTGTCGGTATAGTGGATATTGTATGAATGCATCGAAATCATCATTTAAAACATTCAACAATACAACATTCTGCCATATCCCTTTACAGTAATTTTAATTATATACAATCTATGTGTTCATTTTATAATGTATTGTAAAATTTATTGTAAAGTGCATAATACTGTTCCTGTTGTAGGCTGCAGTAATTAATTCTAATTTGACAGCAGATAGTCAATAAGTACCTATGTAAGCATGCCCCACACATCAAATTCCTGTCCCAGGTACCAAATGCAATACTGGGCCTTTCCCCCCCCCCCCTCCTCCCCCCATGTTATGAACAAAATCATAAATTTTTAGCCAAAAATATCGCAAAAATACTACATGATTTTATACTTCTATAGCAGGGATGGGCAGACTTTTGTAGATAAGGGCTACCTCAAGTATACTCCAAGTGCCGAGGTCACCTGAAGACTAAAAAAAAAAAGGAATCTCCAAATTTACAATCTTAAAAACAAAAAAAGAAATCTCCAACTTGATAACCAGAAATTAAAAAAAAAAAA
>JAFIDM010012231.1:11860070-11891049 GCA_023159025.1 Thereuonema tuberculata | reverse complement strand
CTACCTAAGAAAATTTATTGAATCATTTTTTATCTTGAAATACAAATGTATAATACCAAGGTCTCCGTTGAAAACATTTTTTATTATGATATTCAGTTTTAAATATTCTTGGGCCTTCTTCCCCCTCTGACGGTATAATGGCATTGGACTTGTGAGCTTCACAATTATTGGTTCGCCTCAACGAGTGGAGTCAATAAAAATATTTTTTTTTTTTTTTGACGAGGCCATATTTTGGCGGAATAATTCCTTCTCCTTCATTCCGTCTGAGGATGATTAGCGGAAGCTAATCGAAACATGTTACGGTTTTTTAAAGTTTTTATAATTATTTTAAGTGTGTCGTCGATTTATATGTTCACGTTTGAGTTCACACACGTAAAACCTTTTAACTAAGACTTATTTAACTTCCTCAGCGAGAAATTGGCTGAAATTACTACTGGTGCTGGATATCAACATTTCACCACAAAGGATAATCAGGTGCTAAGCAACAGAATGAGTGACATATCAACCATGTCTCCAAACCAGCAAGAAGAAGCAGATACCAGAATGATGTTGCACTTGAAAAACGTAGCTGAGCAAGAACATGCCAAAGCGTATCTCATCACAGTGGACACAGACGTGGTTGTTCTGGCCATCTATCACTTCAAACAGTTGAATATGTCAGAGTTATGGATAGGTTTTGCATCGGGAAAGACCTGTACATTTAGCTCTTATGATGTAAAATAATCTTTTTTAATGATATACAATAAACTTTCGAAGAAGTACTATAAAGCTGCCGACTAGTAAAGGTATTACTTTAGGCTGCAGTATTTATTATTTTATTATAGATTTAAATTTGTAATTTATAGTAAAAATAGTATAAAAATAACAAAATAAGATAAAAGATAATTTTAGTGAAAATGCAAAAATAAAAAATTAATAAAAAATAAAAAAAAATCATTGATATCTTCATTCAGTAATAATTAAAAATGAGAGAAATAAATATTAACAATTAACACAGCTACATTATATCAGTTAAAGCTCTCAAAACTTACCCAGTACATCTGGCAAAACATCTATGGAGAATGTTGTTTAAGTCAAAGTAAATATTATCGACGGTTTCTTTATTGTCTTTTGACTAAAATTAAAAAAAAAGTTTATAAACTCGATTATATGTGCATTTCTTTGTTGAAATAATATATTCTTCACTAATTCATTCAAAAAAAGCAAAATAAATAGTAAATAAAATCTTTGATAGTTCAAAACTGCTTGGCATTACTTTGTTTAATGAAAAAGATATAATTTATGTCTTCGTTTAATAGTAATTAACAATTTGCAAATAAATAAATAGCAATGCTAATATCTGAGGTTTCTCTAAAAGGAATTAAAAAGGGTTGAGAGAGTTTTTTTTTTTATTATTAGCGTAATACTGATACAAAATTATCGATGAAATCTCTAATGAAGATATTCAGGATAATTTAAAGTTCTTGATCAGCTTACAAGTCTTGTCTTTAAATAAAATATTAAAAGTTCACTTGAGTCTTTAATTGCTTCACTGACGAGAGTTAACACAACTTGTTCCAATTTAATGAGCCGTCCAATATTCCTATAATATCGGTGGTATTTACTATCTTAAAATAAATACTTAACTTGGCTTTTCACTTTACACGAATGTATTTAATTAATACATTGTTGAATTATATCTCTTGACGTCATAATCAATTATTTCGACGCACTGCACTGACGTCAATTCGAATACTAATAACTTGACGCACTATATTCACTAATAGTAATATTTAACTATTATTTGATGCACTATAATAATTCACTGTATTCACAACTTGTAATACTTCACTTTTAATCATAGCGCAAATAATAATTTAACTTAAATTTCACAGCTTGTAGAAGAGTTCACTAAATAATAATTCACTAATTAGTCCAAACTACTTCACTTAAGTAGAAACGGTAAATGAAATTAAACTTAGAATCTTCCTTCTAAATCACAACTAAAATAATTTACTATATATTAGATGTTAAAGTGTCTAGGCTGTCAGTTAATTTAATCTTCTCTTCAGACTACAATTCCGCTGATAGTCTTGTGATTTATAGCTGCTCGTGACTTCTGATATTCGCAAATTCCTTTTGCCTTATTTTATTCAAATGCACGATAGGAGACTTCTATTATATATCTTTAAATAAGTTGTCTACTCACAGTTCATAAGAATGCCGACTTTTGGTTCAAAATAGCCCGTAATGTTTATGCGAAGCTCTTGTAGTAACGAACGCCTAACTTCAGTCCACACTTGCTTAACATCTCATCTCGAGGTCGCTGCCCCATCCAAACTTCACTATATAGTCCCAGTGGTGACGTCATGCGCTGAATTGCTCTTTGGCGTAATGCTCTTTGGCGATCTCGCTTCCACATCTAATGTCTCTTCTCATGACTGTCAGAATTACTCTGCTGTTTACTGTGTTCTGTGTTACGGTATTCAAAGCGAGGCTTGCTCCCGTGTTTTATACTTTCTCATACTGTGACATATTTATTACGTTTCGACATTTAAATTTTCTTCTCCATTAATTTGAATATATTTTAAGCTTTTAATAAAATAATATTTATTTATTTAAATAAATAAATAAAATCTCCTACATTCTCCTTAATAATTTCAAGCAGTTTTGGAATAGTGAAGATTTTAGTTATTAAGTTAAAATATTTGATCTCAAAAGTAGTTTTGTGCTAATATCAAAGTACAGAGTTTGCCAAAAAAATGATTACAGACTTCATTAAAAGAAAAACCTATATAAAAATTAAATATAATTAAATTAAAATTGAATATAAGTTATCTCTGACTTATATAATTACATGAGGTGCTCAAAGTGGTTACCATTAGCGTCCAGTGACTGCGAACTACTGCTTGAGCAACATTGGAGAAAGTGGCCAATGGGATTGCTTAGCATGCCGTTTCAATTTTATTGCGAAGGGCTGCCAGTGTAGCTAGTTTTTTACAATACACTACATCAACCAAATCTTAGATCTTCATAAGATATCACAAAACTTTATTAAACTCCAAAATACTGCACCACAGACCAATATTTCGTCTTATTTTTCAAAGACTTCCTCAAGGTTTTTTGGTAAACATAATAAACCAATAAATAAAATAAAAAATAAAGATGAAAATGGAAAGAGAAATAACCTTCTCAAACCTTACAAATCAATAAATAAATTCTATGGTAATAAGTACATCAAATGATACTATTGTCATATAACAATAAAACAATAAAACATTCAAAATATTTTGAAAACAATCAAAAGATTTGAAAACTTATTATTACATTAAATGCTACTAACTTACTGTTATCTACAACAATACTAATTAAATTTTAAAATTTTACTTAATGTCACTGGACTTCCCTGAGATAGTAATGAAGAACACTCAAGAAGTCATCAACTCGATTAAAGAATATAGAGAGAATAATGTTAATAAAAAATGTAAATTATACACATTAGACATTGTATCTATGTACACAAACATTCCTCTTCTAGATACTATGAAAATAATTGAGTCTAAATACAATGTTAATTTACAAACTAAATTCAATATAGAAAAAGATCATTTTGTAAGGTTATTAAATTTAATTATTGAAAATAGTTATTTTAAATATAAAGATAAAGTTTTTAAACAAATAAAAGGTTTTCCGATGGGTAGTCCGGTTTCGGGAACATTATTTAATATTTACATGAATTGGATTGAAGCTAATTATATTATGAAATGGACAGAAGCAAAATTTCTTTATAGAAGATTTGTAGATGACATATTGATTATATGGGAGGGTACAAGCAGACAGTTCTCCAGATTTCTAAATTATATAAACAAATTCCACAAGGACATAAAATTCAAAAGTGAAGAAAAAGTAGATAATAAAATCAATTATTTAGACATTACATTAAAAAATGAAATTACAGGTTTAACTTATGAACATTACAGGAAATCTTTTCAAAGCAACCATATCCTGAATTTCACTTCAAACCATCACATCTCCACGAAAAAGGAAATTATTAAGAGTCACTTAAGAAAAATTACAAAATTTACAGAAGACAAAATTTATGCTATTGTCATATTTTAGAGAATACTAATAGATTAGTTCTAATTTCTTTGTTGTTGTTTTTTTCTGGACTTCCCCGTGATTTTTAAAATGGTCTTTTTTTTTGTTCGTTACTGGGCAATTCTTGAATGCACCCTGACATAAAATCCTTTATACATCCTTGGGTTTGTGCATAGATACGCGCTACCTATTGAATTCTGCTCAGCTTGTTCTGTTCGTATGAAGATGTTTTAAATAAAACATTTAATATGTGGACGCTTTTAATAAAAAGTAGGTACAGTGTGGTGTATGAGAACATATTGAAGGGAAATGAATTGGAGTTTCTGTTTCATAGAAAATATGGCGTTCTAGAATGTAATTTAGATGACGTTTGCCTTGCATTTAGAGGAGACTATATCAATGACCTCTTCGAAAAAAATTCTTTTCCTTAAGGATTTAACAGTTAAAAAAAAAAAAACTTTACTTTTTGTGCGAAAACTACTCCTAACCTATATGGACAATTGATCTAATGTGGGTGAAGGATAGGTTACAGATGAACCATTTTTTTATTATTATTTTAATGAAAGCTCTTTATTTTTAATTTCGATTATATGTGTTTTCTGTATGTTTCTCATACGTTATATTACACACTAGCCTACGAATAATAAAGGTTTATGCAAAAAAAATTGCATTTTTTGTTTTTTTTGTTTGACAAGAAAAAAATTTCAACAGTTTCCGAGGTTTATTATTACTATTATTGCTTGGGGTGAATGTGGGTGGCAGGAAAGCCAAGCACTGCGACCTGAAAGAGTTTCTGAGGTTTACTGAAACAGTTACAGCATTTATTCCAATAATGCAAGGAATAATTTTTTAATATCAAATTAAAGCTGAAAATATGAACTGCTGAAGATAAATTTCCACTTTTTGATAAATTAATAATATTTAAAATAGTGACTTTTTATATATATTTTTTCCTATATTCTTTGTTCTGTGTGTTTTGTCTTTTAGATTACACTCATGCGTAGTACTACGTTCTTGTACTGTTAGACAACTTGATGCTCTTCCAAAAGAAAAAAAAAAAAGATTTGCTTAAATGTAAATGTAGTTCCAACTCCCGCTGACAATTGAGATGTACAATACGCCGCAGTTATTCACACAAACCATTCTATTTAGGAGCAAATAACTGAAAGAGATCCATTGTATGTCACCAGATACGTTTATAATAAAAACATTTGTAAAAATACAATAAAAAATAAAACTTTTTAAGTTTTATCTGCTTTTTTTATGTACTTTCAAGTTTTTTAAATTAAAAAGGAATGAAAATTAATTCAGATTTATTGCATCTGATCAAATCATTACGATCATCAATCCAATAGCAGATATTGCTCTCCATTAGCGCCAACATAGCAGCTCTTCATCGAGGCATAGACTTGATGAGATTTCGGAAGACAGGTGAAGATATGATATACCAATGTGTCAACAGTGCCTGTTGAACCTTTGCCTACTCAAATTATCATATTCATAACAATGATCTGTAACAATGAACAAAAAGACAGTTGCTGTATTAGGGAAACTGTCTCCGAGAATATCCTTCAAACCATGACATCTCCTCTGCCGGCTATCTGTGCACCAGTGTGTGTTGTAGAGTTTCTTCTATCCTGCATTGTCCATATGCCCCAAATAACTAACTCATTAGAAAACCTTCTGCCAATCTACCACGATCCAATGGCAGTATTCCTTTTCAAATATAAGGCGCTTTTGTCAATGGGTACTAGTTAATATTGTGTAATTTGCTCCGATGGCCCATGCAGAGAAAGGTTCTGTGCACGATGACCTGTGACACATTAGGTATTTATCAACAAACTGATGCGGTAATATATGCTGCACTCCTATTTATATGTATTGGTCATATAATGGTTGATTTTGAGATATTCCACTGGGCCAGGGTAAACTGTACTATTTGATAGCAATGTAAATTGAATAAACATTACTTATCTAAGTATACTTTGTCCGACTAAATTTTAATTTAACTAAATAATTTTAAGTATTAAGAAAATATCACTTGGTAAATTTAAATTAAAAATCAATACTTCTTAAGT
Organism: Thereuonema tuberculata; assembly: GCA_023159025.1. Taxonomy (NCBI): domain Eukaryota; kingdom Metazoa; phylum Arthropoda; class Chilopoda; order Scutigeromorpha; family Scutigeridae; genus Thereuonema; species Thereuonema tuberculata. The sequence continues at coordinate 11,884,894 of JAFIDM010012231.1, read as the reverse complement.
AATTACGTAAATTTTAAATGAAATTATATAATTAAGTAAATTTAAATAGATTATATTAGAAATATAGAAAAGTTAGACTGTTTTACATACATTCTTATTAGAAAGGGTCTAAATAATAAAATAATGGGGCGTAACATGCAAGGTAAAACATCAAAACTTTGACTGTTTCTTTTTATACTTTGTATAAATGATTTGTGTGTCAAGCGGTTAAAAACATAATCTGTCTTTTAAACAGTGGTTCCAAGCTCGGAAAATTTGCAGAAAGGATAGCAAATTGTCATTGAAAAATGAATTTGAAATATAGAGTTTCTAATAGTATTATTTTACATTAAAAAAGTTTCTATACTCGGTTTCTCCAGCTAAGACAACATGGCGAGTCAAGGACCAAAGCACATCTTGCCAAATGTAAAAAAGGCTGCAAGGAGGGCTAGAGATGTTAGGGATGTGCAGTTGTGTCTATAAATTTCCTAACTATGCGTGTTGTGTTGGGTATCAAAGCCTTCTGGATTGTGCATAAATGTTTTTGTGAAGTCCTAGTGTGCTGAGGCTGTGGTATAGTGTGTGAGGCACCAGACCAGTGGCGGATAGGACGATGGATACAACATGTACTCGATCTTGCCGCCACTGCTTCTGGAGCTTGTGTGCTAATTCAGTGTACTTACTTATTCTTGTCTGAAAACAGCAACAAGACAAGTTTTCTGCATGTTGTTGCTGTTGGCACTGCAATATCAATGAAAAAGGTCTGTTTGTTGGCCTTATCAAGAAGTGTGATGTGAGGTCTGTTGTGGTGTTTGGTTTTGTCTGTGTTACTGGGGAAGTCCCATACAACTTATATGTGGGTAACTAACTCAATATGTGGTGTGTGTGCCTGTAGTATTAATAAGTGAGTGTTTGTTTGCTAGCTGGTGATGGACGATCGATGCTGTCTGATTGTGTTAGTGTTGGTAGTCTATTTGGGAGAGAAGGGACAGCCTGATATTAAGGTCGTTCGTCTCATGTGTAGTTGACACTTCCTGCATGTGTTTCATGTAGAATGTATTTCTTGTAATTGTGACTTGGTCCTGTATCGTGATCAGGAACCCTTCGGTCTCCTCGGACAGCTCACTACTCGTTAACCATATGTTCGACACTTCCATGTCAACATGACGATTTCTTACAAGCCCATAATTCACGCAGCTGTGAGTGCTGGCAAGGGTTTTCGAGGTCCAAGGGATAAGGTGTGTTTCAGTCATGACAAGAGCTAAGTGAGGAGCGTTGTGTTCTCTGGTGGAGGTGTTCTCTAAGTATATATAGTTGTTTTTCGTGTAGGATAAGGAGGTTAATGACTCCACTGCCACCCTCCTTGCCGTGGAGGGTCATCCTTTTTGTCGTGGACTTGGTGTGGTGCATCTTGTGCGTTGTAGTGCTTCAAGTTTAGTGTGTCCAGGGGATTTTATGCCTGAGGACTATGTTAGTGCCGGGCAGCAAAAGCGTTGATGGCTTTAATTTTTTTTTTTGGCATTGAGTTATATTTTCAGGATGTTGTGAACGCGAGCACTGTATGTGTACTTAGAGTGCAGTTTTAAGGTTTGTGTAGTCTGATGCGCGCTTGCTGGAAGCCCAGGTACTTGCAGCTCTCTCTCTCTTCCATGGATTGGATGGCCAACCTACGGTCCACTTCAAAACCTCCAAATTCGAGCTCTTCCCGCATATTATAAGTAGCGTGCTGCATTTCTTGATTTCAAATTCCATTTCAGTGTCTTTGGTAACTGTGTAGTGGCGTAGAGTTTAATGTCATCAATGTAGAGTAAGTGTGTGATTTTATATTGTGCCATAATGTAAGCCTATAGCCGTGTTTTGTGTTGTCTAGAATATGGCTCAATGGATTCAAGATGAGGCAAAACCAAAACAGATTCTTTTCTTTTTGGGAATGAGAAGCGTATTGATGAAGGTGTAGGAGGTGCGCAGATATAGTGTTGTGTTCCAACTATTCATCAAGTCATCCAAGAATGCTGCGATCTTGGGGTGTATTTTGTAGAGTGCGCAGGAGCTAAGAATGTGGCACCGAATGCCATCTTGTAGTCTCTGTATGCAATGGGTAAATTTCTATTCTTCGCGAGCGCCTGCCCCAAGATTTCAGAGTCAATAAAGAACTACTCCTTACAAAATCCTGGGAATTCCTGTGCTAGCTCAATTGTTATTCAGAAAGAATGTTATGTGTCTCGATGTTCGAATGAAAGAATGTTATGTGTTTGTAGATTTTGTCTCACCTCCTGCCATAGATAATGTGTGAAGTGTGGAGAGTCAAGTGATTGGGTGGTAGTTTGCAGGGTCATTATTTCAGTGTTCTGCGTGAGAAATAGAGGCATTTGTTCTGGGTGTTGGATTATGCTAGTGGGTGTAAGAGCCATTCAGGGACGTGAATTTCTTGATCCACCGTCTGCAACAAGGAGCCTTCCAGTTGTGTGTATGCTTTAGTACTGCCGTATGTCTGCGAGAGTAATGTCATGGAAACACATATAGGGTAAGGGTTATAAGGGCATACAGTAGAGGGAGATGTAAGGGAAATTTAGAATTTTTTCTCATTGTATTGAAAAGTGTTGTTCTGTTGTTTGTGCAGAGTCCACTGTTTGTATCTTTGTAATCTTTTTATAAGAGCACTCAGTTTTTGTTTCACTACATAGAGATGGTTCTAAATCTGGGTATGATGGTTTGAGTGTGAGGAGCGAGTGTTTATGTGCTTGAATTTCTTGCATTCTACTGATTGCGCAGTCGGAGATACGTAATATTGCTTGATTCTAAGTACCCAATTGGTTACCTGCAGTACAGTGTTGTGTGTATATCTTCTAGCGTTTCAATATTGTCAAGGTGTTGTGGAGTAGCGTGTGGAGTAGCGTTAAAATGGTATACGAATGTAGAGAGTTGTTTTGTTGTGTGTATTTTGGAGAGTTGCGGCCTGAGTGCGGGGTCCTTGCCTTTGTATTGTGCTAGTACAGTGTGCAAATGATCATGTGTGGCTTGTGATATGACAGTAGTTGTACTGTTGGGACGTGTATTGTGGGGGAGACTTTGTTTCTGTGTTTGCCATAGAGGCTTTGTCTTCCAGTGGAGTGCGTTGTGGTGGTGACCTGGAGAGATTCAGCGACTTCATCCCTAATGCTAGTGTCGATGGGGAACAAGATTGCTAATTTCTATGGAAAGTCGCTGATCCACTATCTGCTGATCGCTAAGCCCTAACAATAACGTGAAGGTGTGATGTGAATGCGTGGTGTAGTGACTGTCTGTATCCTTTCCGATGAGTCCCTAAATGTTTAATGGTGTATTAGTCGGGCATGAGATCCTGTTCATCTGCGATGATAATTGGATACGCTAGCGCGGTTTCCCAGTAGTCGCCTGCTAAAGTGGAAATACACTAAAGTGGAATAAAGACGAGACACTTCCGACAGTCCGGGCACGATGGTGTTGCTCGGGCATTGCGGTCGCCATACTACAAAATGAGGTCCCACTTTCTCCACCACTACCTACGGGAGACTGTAGTCTGTTTTTCGATCGGAGGCCATGCCTAACCCATGAACACGGATGACTTTATACTTCGCCACACTATGCAGCATTCTGACTACAACAAGACCTCATCATAGATGATAGGACCCTTTAACCTACCTAAAGCCAGGATAGTCCCCGCCCCTACCTTGAGCAGGTAGGGTCCATACGTGATAATTATTATTATTATTATTATATATGTTTTTATCTCAGATAAAGTCCGGAAGCCTTGTAGGCGGAGAAATTCATCTCAAGCCATCTGTTGTGGAAACCTGCGGGTGATATGACGTGTTTGTAATAATACACTTTTCTGGATATTTTTGATAAGATTTTGTTGCAGCCCAATTTTTTCTAAATTATCAATAAAATTCTTTGAAACAATTCCGGTCGCCGATATCATCATCATCATTATTATTATTATATAATAATAATTATTATTATTATTATTATTATCATCTCAACAAAGTTTCAAACCATGGGTTTTCCCAGCTAAGATAAAATGGCGGGTCAAGGACCAAAGCACATATTGCCAAGTGTTAAAAAAAAAAAAAAAAAAAAAAAAAAAATTTGGGAGAATAGTTAAGGATGGGTGCTTATGTCCATAAATTTCCTAACTGCGTGTTGTGTTGAGTACCACAGCCTTCTGGAGTTGTGCGTAAGTGTTTTTATGAAGCCCTAGTGTGCTGAGGCTGTGGTGCAATGTGTGAGGCACCAGACCAGTGGCGGACAGGACGATGGGTACAACACGTACTCGGTCTTGCCTCCACTGCTTCTGGAGCTCATGTGCTAAGTCTGTATATTTACTTATCTCGTCTGCGTTAGTTTTCTGCATGTTCCTGCTGATAGGCACTGCAATATCAATGAGATAGGTCTGTTTGTTGACCTTATCAAGAAGTGTGATGTCAGGTCTGTTGTGATGTATAGTTTTGTCAGTGTGAATGGGGCGGTCCCAGTACAGCTTATGTGAGGTTGACTCTAGTACGCTTTGTGGTGTGTACTGATTGACTTTCAGGTACAATAAAAAAAAAAAAAATATTGATAGAGCTTTCAGCCCTGCTACCAAACATAAAATAAAAAATATAAAGTAAAACACCTGTAAGATCTTCAGATTAGACAACCAGATACCTAAATGGAGTAGTGGGTGACTTCCTGTCTACGATTCCTGGGCCCATAGAGTAAATCGCAGCTAAGGAATCCCTCCAGATAGAAATGGCTTAATAAATGTACAAAACTGTCTAATCCCTCATTAAAGATAATCCTTAAAAACATTAGTTTTAGTAAATATACTAAGTTCCTTGGTATGATTTTCACTGGATTATATTTGTCTAATGTAAGATAAGTTAAGCACAAAACACTAGTTTGCTAAGTTAAGTGATTAATGAAAGTGTTTATCGTTAATTTTAATCCTTGGTAAGATATTTATAAACAGACAAAATTGAATGAATTAAAAAAAAGGGCGATTTATTTTCATCCCCGTATGGTGTCCCGGGGAAGAATAGCACCACCGTAGCTCATACGGATCGTAAGAGACGATCAAAATGGGCACCCAGTGTCAGGGGGTATAACTGGACCACCCTTCCCATGGGGGATATAAATACATGGGACTGGTCCTCCAGGTTGGGGGTTGTGCCAAGGGCTAGCTACCCCTCCACTTAAAGCTTATTTGCTAAAAATGCTCAACATAGGAATGATGGATTGATTAACTCGCCTTGTCCGTCTTAAGTTAAACAGAATAAACGAGATTTAATTAAAATTGGAACTTGGAACATTCTTACATTACTGAGACCCGGAAAGATGCAAGAGGTTGCTAATGAATTTATGAAATCTAACTTACAGATAATTGCTATTCAAGAAATAAGATGGAATGGATATGGTCACATTAAGAAAAAAGATTATTCTTTATATTACAGCTGTAATCCTGATAAAACTGGTCATTTAGGCTCTGGGTTTCTTATAAAACATGAACTGGAGAAAAATGTATTAAGTTTTTTACCTTATAATGATAGAATTTGTAAATTACATGTTAAAGGCAAATACCATAATTTTTCCTTAATATGTGTACACGCCCCAACTGAAGATACAATTGTAGAAGAAAAAATTCAGTTCTATGAAGAACTACAACTGCTTAAAGATCAGATCCCTAAACATGATATAACTATGATATTGGGAGACCTTTATGCTAAGGTGGGCAGTGAAAATACATACGCATCGGTAGCTGGAAAACATACTTTACATAATGAATGTAATAATAATGGAGAATTATTATGTGAATTTGCTATTAGCAATGATATGCTTATCATGAGCACGAAATTCCAACATAGATCAATACACAAAGGAACTTGGACTTCTCCAGACGGATTAACTGTCAATCAGATAGATCATGTTATTGTTAATATGTCCAAATGTAGCATGATACAAGATGTCAGATCCATGAGAGGTTATTGCTGTGATTCAGATCATTTTCTTGTACAAACTATTGTAAAACAAAAACTAATTAAGAATAATAGGAAACAAATGCAACAAAAAAACCTGGAATAAAAAAACCTTACAAGATCCCCAAAAACAGTATCTTTTTAGAAACAGTTTACACCGTAAATTGCAGGAGAAAGAGATTGAAACAGACATTAATAAAGAATGGCAAAATATTAAGGAAACTGTACTGTACGCAGCAAACGAGACCTTTCAATTTCAGAAAAAGGATTTTTATAATGAATAGTGGGATAATGAATGTAAAATTGCAGTTGAGGAAAAAAATAAAGCATGAATGAAATGCATAAATAGAAAAACAAGATCAAATTATGAAGACTATATCCAAAAAAGGAAAAATGCAAATATTATCTGTAAGAAAAAGAAAAAAGATTGGATAAATGATAAATTTAAGAAAATTGAAGAAAATAGTAAAAGAAACAAAACTAGTAAGTTTTATAAAGAGATGAATTTTTTTAATAAAGAAAAAATTTCGATGGTACCATTATGTAAAGATGAAAAGGGAAATTTATTATCTGATATTAATTCTGTCTTAGAAAGATGGAAACAATATTTTACTAATTTACTTTTTATGGAAGATGAATTTACTGTTTTTGATGTAGACTCACTCGATATTCAAAATAATAATGATATAGAGACTCCGACTTACCTTGAAATAGATAATATTATTAAAAAACTTAAAAACTGTAAAGCTCATGAAACTGATAACATACCTGCCGAATTCATTAAATATGGTGGACCCACATTAAAGAAAAGAGTTTATAATTTCATTTTAAATATATGGGAACATGAACAACTGCCCAATGATTGGAAAGAAGGTATAATTTGCCCTATTTTCAAAAAAGGAGACCGTAAAGATTGTCAAAATTATAGGCCAATAACTTTACTAAATGTATCTTATAAAATTTTTGCCATTTTATTATATAATAGATTAAATGAAATTATTGAACAGCAAATTGGTGACTATCAAATGGGATTCAGGCCAAATAGATCAACTATTGATAGTATATTTATGATACGTCAGATTTATGAAAAATGTTATGAGTTCAATATTGATCTGTTTAATATTTTCATAGATTTTGCTCAGGCCTTTGACTCTATTAAGAGATCACTAATATTCAAATGCTTAAATAATTATAACGTTCCAATAAAATTAATCAAATTGATACATTTAACTTTACTTAATACAAGAGCTAAAATTAATAATGAATATACCGACTTGTTTTATATAAATACTGGTGTAAAACAAGGAGACCCTCTATCAGCCCTTTTGTTCAGCTCTGTAATAGATATGATAATATCTAAATTGGAGTACCGTGGAAACATCTCTTTTAGATTAAAACAATTAACTGCTTATGCAGATGATATTCTTATTACAACTAGAACTAAACAATCCATGATTGATGCTTTTATAAATTTGAAGAATGAATCAGAACAATATGGACTAATAATATGAAGACAAAACAAAATATATGAAATGCAGCCGAAAACAAAATGATGAATGTCAATTAGTGGTTGATTCAATGTGTTTCGACAAAGTCGAATCTTTTTAAGTATTTAGGCTCAATTGTTAATATTAATAAAACCATTGAAGAAGAAATAAAGGAAAGAATAGCTGCAGGAAACAGAGCCTTTTAGGCAAATAAAAAACTATTGCAAAATAAGATTCTCTCCATTAAATCCAAACTTAAAATATATTGGACACTTATTAGACCTATTGTTACATATGCTTGTGAAACTTGGGTTTTAAAAGATAATCTTTCCCAAAAGTTATTAATTTTTGAAAGAAAAATATTGCGTAAGATATTTGGACCTACTAAAACTAAAGATGGCCTTTGGAAAATTAAAACTAATGAAGAATTAGATAAACTAATAAATAATAAAAATATTATTCGATTTATAAAAGCTCAAAGATTAAACTGGATGGGTCATATCGAAAGAATGTCTGATGAAAGAAATGTCAAAAAAAATTTTAAATGGAAACCTCTTGCTACGAGACCTTCTGGCAGACCTAAATTAAGATGGATAGATGATGTAATGAATGACATTAGAATGATGAAGATAATAAATTGGAGAAAGTATGTACAGGATAGACGACAATGGAAGTCTATTGTTGAGCAGGCCAAGACTCAAAGAGTTGTAGCGCCATTTAAGAAGAAGATTTATTTTCAAGATAACACTCTTAAATCAATTACACTTGGGTTTAAAGAATAATGCACATCCCTCTTAAGATTCCGCTCACAAAATGGTCAAAATACAACCCCACTTCAATTTCTTGTCTAAAAGTTGGATAATGATTCACCAAATAATTATCAATTTCACAACAAAATAATATACCTCCCTCCAAAGTTACACATTGTATTTAACTACCAAAAATAAACAACAACCCTTCCTTTCTGAATTGCAATTCAGGCTTAAACACCGTTGACCCAATTCTTGGAGTGCTCAGCTGTTCTTTCTGACCTTCCCCCCTCCGTCGTGAGATCATTGACCTTTCCCAAGGCTGTCTCAACAGCCTAAACTCTCAAATAAGAGGACAAACAAGTTATAATTATTATTCTATTAAAATATTTATCACACACATATGAGCTCAAAAGATTATACCTTAAACAATTAAAAATATTAATTATTCGAGTAATTATTTTCTTTTCTTGCGGTTAAACTTCTTATTTTAATAAAGTCAACTTGAGTTCTTTTCCTAGTTCGTTTCTTGAACACAACCAGGATATAGTAAATGAAATTACACAAAGCTAAAACACACAAGTTTGTATTCTATCAAAATAACAATGTCTGTCGTCTTAGGCAGTTAACCACTTCCATAACGTTGTTGACACAACCCCTTAAATAGTTCGTTGAACAACTTGAACCTTTTTTTCTAATAAAACGTCAATTCATTAAACTTTTAGTTTAATGGCTACAGTGGCTGAAGCACACATATCTATTTTAGAGTTTTGCCTTTAACGCACGATAACGGCTTCCTACCTTATGGCTAGAGTCGGTTGATTCACAACTCCCCTTTTCTTTTACATTTGATAAGGAACACAAGTTTCTAAGTTCGTGTTGATTCTTTTTCTCTCACTCGTTTCCTTTGTCATTTTTGGCAAAGTTCTCGGTACGGAGATTCGGTCTTCTCCCGCCTGTTGGTATTGATACAAAAGGGTTTTACTTACAAATTAACGTCTCTTTCGTTGAGCGCCTGCCATTGACCTCTCCGGGCGAAGTGCGGTCCGCTGCCTCCCATGGCGTTCCGTAGATGGGTTCCCCGTGGTGGCAAATCCGTAACAGCAGAATCCATCGCAGAAAAGTTTTGCACATCTTTCGAACACAATCTCGTCGATCGATTGAGCTTGATTTCGCAATGTTCATGGGACGAAATGCGACACTTTACACCTGAAGCCAGATGACAACGCATCCTTCATTGTAAGAGCGATGTAGTTTTCCGCTCAGACATCTCGATGTCATCTCTTTCAGGAGACGAAGTGAAGTGTTTGAAAACATAACGGTTATTATTCTATCACACTACACACACTTTTTCTGAGCTGACCTCTACTAATTTCAACCAATGGGGTATTTTCAAGGAGTTCACGTGACCCCTTGACCCCAAGTCTTGGCGCTCGGCACTTCCTATACGAAACTTTATAACGACTTTTTATGAGAACGTAGGAAAAATAATTTTCCCACGGTAATCCTCTGTTGGAGTGTTTTTCTCAAAAAGAATTAATTTTAATAAAACACACCATATTTGCACAATAATATTTCGATATGTGTATAAATATTAAAAGTCACCATTATTTCTTTCAATACTTCCATACAACAAATGCTCCCTTATGAAATATAGAAATTTACTCGTAAACATTATGATTAATTAAATAAACACCTTAAGACAATAGTATAACAAGTGAATATAATTTAGTGCTAAAGCATAAATTTAAGGGCGACTCAATAATAAAAAATTAAAATAATAATAATAAAAAAAGAAGTAAATTAACGTAAGGAAAAATAAAAAAAAGTTAGGAAAATAAGAAGAAAAAAAGAAAAAAAAAAACCCCCGCGGTCTTTAAGAAAAATAAAGATTAGTGGCCGAGTGCACCAAACTTCAGTTAACATTGATGGCTGCAGTGTGGACATAGTTAAAATCACGTTTCTGAATAAATTTTCTTTTTATACATGTTTGTTTCCTTTCACACAATTTTAAAACAAAGGCTAAAATTTTTCTGAAGCAGCACCCCCCACTAATTTTAGCTACGTCCACAATGCAGCCATCAAAGTTAATTGAAGTTTGATGCACTCGGCCATAAGAGAAGAAAAACAAATAGTAGATATACGGATTCGAACCGACAGCATACTGAGTCTGAGAACTTACCCATCAAGCTATAGCTGACAACTGAAACGAAATGGTTGCATATCTAACATTCAAGTTAATAGCGGAAATCCAATTGAAACAATGTAAATATCTCGAACCTTGATTTTCAGTGTTGGTTCCTGAAAATACCCTATACCTACATTATTTGGGCCTCTGAACACGATAGTTAAGTCCGTTTGTCGATCCGAACTTACGTTCAGTAATTGTTAAAGGGGGACATATACAGACGGACAGGACAAAATCGCTATCACAATAGCTGCCAAATCGGGTCGCTAAAACCCAGTGCGAAAATTAGGCAATGAAAAAAATATATATTTATGCTGAACCATAAATTATAAAAAATGTGTACTAAACTGAGAAATGACAATTTCTTGATTCATACTCGCTTTAAGCTTAATGCTGTTCTTCAGCATCTCGGCTAGAATGACTGCTTTTTAATCAATTATATTTCATTGCATTCTTTTTCAAATCCGAACATGTATGTGTGAACGAATAGATGTAATTTAACCAGAAATTTTCAGATGCCAAGCAATTCTTGTGACCTATCTTTAAAATAAATAGTTGTCCATAATTAAAGTATTTCTATTCAGAGCTCCCTGTAACTCAACTGTTACGTAGAATGCCACTAAAATCATCAGATTTATTTATTTTGTAGTTCCTCCAAACGGATCCTAGGGCCTATCCAGCCCTCTGTAGAATGGGTACCGGGTTTCTTTCCAGGCAGTTAAAGGCAGGCGAGCGTCGGGCTGACCACCCGACCTCATACTAGTCCCGTTGTCAAGAAACGTCAGGAGCCTTACCTCCCGCGCATCCGTGGGCCTGTATAGCCTGCTTGGAGACAGCTTTAACTTTTTATTTACAATGTAGTTATAGCCCGTTCATTATATACGTGGAGGCACGTGATCACAGCAAACCAATCGTTATCATTTCCTTTCTTTACTATGGTTATTGTTTGGTCGCTTCTGGAATGTCGTTGTGGGTTACTCTGTTTACATCGTAACATTTTGTTGGTTTTTACAGAATTAAAATTCAAGTTGAAATAAAATTCAATAAAAACACATTTTTAAGTTTGAAAAAAATATATTCAGTATTAAAGAAATTTGGTATATATTACATTGCGAAAACCAGTTTTCAAGCCCTTGCACAGGGCTTTTCATTATCATGAATACAGTAATTTTTAGTTTGCAACAAGTTTGTTTTTAATTTTTTTTAAATTTATTTCTTTCTGATTTGATGAAAAGTTTGTTTTTAGGCATGTGTAATTGTAAACGGAACTGCGCGGAATAACTAATGCAATTTGGTGAATGATTGGAGCTGTCACGTGCCTTCACAGAAATAGTGAATGCACTATACCAGATTTTATGAATTTTTTTATTTTATTATGATTTTAACTTAGAACAAAGTGAAGATGAAATTCCAAATTTTTTTTTTCTTCTCAAAAACTGAGACAGAAAATGAATTAATGTGTTAGAGGAATGCTCAATCACAGTCGCTGATGAAGAAGTTGATTTTCAGTGTGATTTTCAGAACTTGGATTATAAAAGTGTGCTCGATTGCAGATTACAGCATCTCGGAAGAAATGTTCTTCATATGCTGTGTTATGTTGTTCTTTAAGATATCTAGGTCAGGGACACTTTCTTGATAAGATACTGACCTTGAGGTAATCCCACAGCCAAAATCAGAGAATATAAGGTCAGGAGAGAGTGATGGCCACGCAATGGGAAAGAAGCGATAATGACTCCTCTTCAGTAAGACGAGGTTGAAATAGCTTTTCTATTGGTCTTGCAATATCAGGATGAGCCTCATCTTGTGTAAAAATGGTTTCATCTAAGTATTCTCTTTGCTGCAGTTGAGGAAAAATGAAACAGCACAGAATATTATCTTTATGCTGTAAATAGATGCAATTTCACGAAAAAGAACGATTCTAGACAATAAATTTCAAGTAAAATCCCATACAAGACATAAGTTTCGGTGTGCCATGGGATTTGTTGCTTCTGAAGCCATATGCGACAGTTTTGAGTGTTAAGTTCCGTCGAGATAAAAATTGACCTCATCTCCCCACAGAATGTTCCATGCCCAGAGCTAACGTACACCTATCGTCCCTTTTCATTCCGGCTAAAAATGTTACAGCAATGACACTCAAGCATCTCCTTGCAGCTGCTTCTGGCGACTGATCTTTTATGGATAATAATGGATTAGTTTCAAACAGTGAAATAAGGGACATTCAATTGCCTCGATATTTGCCGTGGGCTGCTAGTTCCAGCATCATTTTCCACGGATCAGTCGACTACAGCAATTGCGACTTCCTTTGCTATCTGAGTTGAAATAGGCCTCCTTTCTCTTTCAGGCTTAACTTGTTAAGGATCCAGTTTCCTAAAATTTGCTAATCATCCACAGATGATAAAGGACTCTTACACAAGCTCTCATAGCATCGAAATTAACTGACAATGGCTGCTGTTTTGCATCCATTAAGCTAAAAGAACTTCACAATTAAAGCACGTCCAGAAAGTGTGAGATTCAAATACGCTTGCGATATTCCCGCTGTGGTTTTATAGCTCCGCTGCAGTAGAAAATTTGCATTTTTTACTCTCTTAAATGCAGTGCGGTAATGTTTTCTTTTATTATTCTGAAATTAACATTTCAGGCTAATTCAGTTCATGCCTCAGTTTTTGAAAAAAGCAAAATAAAAATTTGAAATTTCATCTTAGCTTTGTCTTAGATAATTATTTATTGATACTTGGCTATAATTTCCTTGGCTGTGATAATAAGAATATATTATAGAAGCAAATATGCAGATAGATAACGCTTAGAGACTTGAAAGAATGGCTTCAATATAGATATTCGTACTCAACTGTGTCATACTGTATATCGTATTGTAAAACGAATAAATTATAATGTGCACTTATTTTTTAAGCCTTGTAAACGCATGAAAAAAAATCATCAAACTTTTTTTTTTAAAAAAAACAGCCTTTGGATTGCAACCTAACAATAAAATAATACTTATACTATAATCTACTATATTCACCTTTTCCTGTATATCCGGATATTTTTGAGTTAATAACTTGCTAAAGTTTTTTAACCCCATTGCATTTGTGGCAGTTTTGAAAAGCTCTATCCGTGCTTCAACAATCACATTCGGGTTCTTTATTAAGTCTTTTTGTTTCAATAATGTTGGACTTGTTTCAATAATGGTGTCTATAAGAATTAAGATGCCAGACGTCCCATAGCCTTCTGTTATGCTATTATCTATCCGAGAACGCGATTTTAATAATTTTCTAACAGAAGAAATCAAATATATATATATATATATATGCTCAATTGCTATAATATAATATTGTTACAGAGTACGTTTATTAAATCTGTACATTTTGCATTTGTTAATATTGCCACAGTTAAAAGGGTCCTATGTTTAAATTCAGGCAAGGAAATATGAATTTTTTTTTAAAAATTTAACCTTAACATTATTCCTGTTATTTTTTCCTGTAGTGGAAAGTTCCAGAATATTGTGTAGCTTTCTATTGCTGAATTGTGTAAAATCTCCTGACTGACTAACCCTAACAGAGCAATAACTCTAGTTTATAAACAGAGCAATAACTCTAGTTTATCATCCAGTATATAACCAGCCCAAGTAAATAAACTTGCTTGTGTAAATAACTGTACTAAGTGATTAACGGTTTGGTTAGGCAACGTGATAGATAATTTTGAATTATTTAAAGATGAGTACACTGTGTTTCAAAAAGATAGAGAGAAAGTTATAAACCAGTAAGAAACATGGCTATGGTGTACTTACTGAAATCAAAAAAACAGTTTGAATCTTCCAGAATATATTACCTCGAAATCTTCGAAAATCTGTGACGATCTGTGGTCAAATTAAATTTAAAAACAATATCAAACCTTTATACATTTGTGCTTTCTATTTTCCTCCTAACTCTAATCTTGCTTCAACAATACACTTCACTCTTACACTTAGGGGGCTTGGCTAACATAAAATATGATTACTTCAATCCCATGGTAGGGGCCGCCATGGGTGAAGACTTCTTGATTCTTTTTAATTTGGGGACATTTTGTCTGTTAGGCTACTTGAAATATGGGTAATTTCTATCTTAACTTTCTGACCGATACCCATCCATTTGGGTTACTAGCATTATTTGGTAAGATAAATTAAGAATATCCTTCAACTTGTATACTCACAATTTTCACTTGATAACAGACCTTAGGCAAGTGCAGATCTCGCCCGATTTACTCTGCTTCAACCAGCTCCACTACTGCGGGAAGATTAGCACCAAAGTCTGTCACTGTCTCTGACCTCTTTCAGTGAATGGCATGAGTAATGCACTGAGAAAAGAATAGACACCAAATAGGGTTTTTTTTTTATCCAATTTTAACTTAAAATACAGCAGATAGAAGAGGAACTGAAAACTGACCCCATAATAGAAGAGATATGGACGCTTAACTTCACTACTCCACAGAACCACAACATCTATGCTCCTGTGTATACAAACAGTTTCACTGACTAATAAGTTCAGTGTAGGATGAAATGTAGTATGAAATCATTTAGACATCATTTAGACACGAAATCCTTCTTCCACTTTAGACTTCCGTTGAAGCTTCAAAGGATCTAGCTGTTTTATAACTGTTGTTGACCTTTGTATGGCACAATAAATTACTGTTACACTTCTACATGTCTAATAATTCATTTCGGCTGAGTCCTTCTAAAGATGTCATCAGCAGTCATAAGGTATATTCATTTCTTATAATAGTTTCAAGCTTACCTGTGGCAGTTCATATATAGAAAGAAAAAAAACAAAAAAAAAACAGACTTGATGTGGCAAAATCAGTGAAGAGCAAATACAATGATCAAAGGAGTGAAAGTATTCACTCCCCTTAACCATTTACGCATCAATTCAGATAAATAGATTCATTGTTCCTGTTTTCCAATGTTGTTGAACAAAAGCTTGAAGCTGAAAAAAAAGTTGGTTTGATGAAACAAACTTCAAGAACAGTACTTTGACCTTTTTTTTTTCCTGTTCTTTCCCTTTCAATGTAGAGGGTAAGCTGAAGGTCTCTTGACATCATCTTGAGTAATTGGGGCAAGTTGAGAGTGGATGGTCAGCCAAAAGCTTATTTGTCTTCAAGCCTTGAGAAAGAATCCTGATCCGTATTTTACAAAGGGCTGGATGAAATATCCTGGAAAAAATCTGCAACCTCTGACAGGAATTGCACCCAGCTCATCCAATCTGCAGTCCAATGCCTATATCATAGCACCATCGGATCCTGTCCAAATCCAAGGACAATCCTAAACAAACGGAAAAAGATTTTTATTGAAAACAAAAATGAATCTGGATCATGTTTAGAGAATAAACAAAATTAAAAAGAAAATAGATGGAGAAAAAAGTATTAATCTTAAATTTAGATTATGTTGTAGCTATTATTTTGTAATTCTGTGTTAATGATCTAAAATTTTCATTTGGGGATAGTGTTTGCGTCCATCATGTTCTCTTTCTATATAAATGCATAGAAAGAGTAAGCAAACGTCAATCGGTTTAATGTAATTGAAAGTCATTCCTTTAATTATGCTATGATCATAAGAAATATAATAATATTATCATTTTTTTTAATGGTATGTAACTTATAATACTTTAATGCATTGAATAAAATGACGCAATACTGTATTTTAATTCTGTATTAATTTATAAGACAAATACTTGTGAACTTTAATTTATTTCACTTCTCCAGTTTAACCGGATTTTCGCTTAACCGGCCTACCCTCGGTCCCATTTAAGCCGGTTAAGAGAGTGTCTACTGTATTTCTTTTTGATTTACTTTCACAATAAGCTGTTAGGAGGTTTGGCAAGAGTATTTCAAAAGTGTCGTAAATTATTGGAGTTATTGGATGCTGGTTGCTCAAGATCTTTTTCAAGAAGATTATCTTACAAGGGAACGTCGCGAAGTGTTACTCTGAATTTGATATTGGTTTATGGGCCACTTTTTAGAATTTTCATCGCTGAGTCCGAATTTGATATTCATTTTCATCTCCGGTTAATAGTATTCGAGATACCCGCTTGGGGGCGTAAAAAACTTTAATTTGCAATAACTTTGTAACAAATTGAGATAGAATAAAAATTCCAACGCATTTATGTTACTTACATACATGACTACTATGTGTGTCAATATGAACTAAATCCGTCAACTAATTTCAAAATGGTGGACCCAAAAACCTAAATTTATCGCACTTTCAATGGAAAAGATAATTGTAAGTAATTTTTTAGTCAAATATGTACATTGTATACTCATGTAAAAATTAAAGTTGCTATTTGAATTTTATGTAAATTTGTCATTTAAGTTATTAATAAAATTACAGTTATAGTGATGCTTTCCTAGTGGCTTTACTTCTTTATTATTCTGTATGTTTTAATTTTAATTCGTATTTCTGGTTAAGGAGATTTCAATAAGTTTATTGGTTTTATTTGGCTGCCCACATAGGCGCCATCTATTATCAAATTGCTGTAACTGCCTGTCTTGCCTGTCTTGCCTGTCTTGTGCTGTCACCTATTAATTGGTTTTTGGGTTAGGGTTGGATGAGCCTATTTTCTATTGAAAGTGCCATAAATTTAGGTTTTGGGGTCCACCATTTTGAAATTAGTTGACGGATTCAGTTCATATTGACACACATGGTAGTCATGTATGCAAGTAACATAAATGCGTTGGAATTTTTATTCTATCTCAATTTGTTAAAAAGTTATAATAAATTAAAGTTTTTACGCCCCCATGCGGATATCTCGAAAACTATTAACCGGAGATGAAAATGAATATCAAATTCGGACTCAGCGTTGAAAATTCTATAAAGCGACCCATAAACCAATATCAAATTCAGAGTAACACTTCGCGCCGTTCCCTTGTTAGAAACTAAATCCAAATCTCATCTAAGGACTTATACTAGTCATTCTTTTTTGAATCGTTGACAAAGAAACATCGATTTCACAAGTCTCATGAGTGGGTTTACTTCAAAATCCAGAAGGCTACTTGAGCACTAGACCAGCAGGTAGTATTATAAATTCGAACTTCCATTTGAACAAGGATTTCTGGTAAGAAGTAACTTTTTCAACTTCATATTTTATATATATTTAAAAACAAAAATTATTATTGCAACTAACGATTCCTTTGTTTGCGGTGACGTCATTGTAAGCAACTCCTTCGTAAAGAACTGCCTTGATAGCTGCTTCCAAGTGAAAAGTAAATTATTATTGGAAGTTAATAATTTTTAATTTGAAAATGTGAAACTTCGCATTTACATTTATGGCTATGAGGCGATCTTTCCGTTGAGAATTTCGGTAACCCTGCATCTCAGCATGACTAAGCCAATGTTTCATCACTGAATAAATCCAATTTGTTATAAGCATTGCTTGCTAATAAGAAAGCTTCTTGTTTATTTATTTATTTATTAATATCTTTTGATAAATAAAGAAACATATAACCAAATCAGTATCAGACTGACATCATTCTACTTTGGTGGAGTGATCCTAGAGGGGGGGGGGGCAACACATACACCAGGAAGTGTTGAAGATCTCAAAGCAATGATTGATATAATCAAGAAAAACAGTGCTGCATCCGGAATTAAGCTGAATGTGAAAAAGACGAAAATTATGTCAACAGCAACCTGCAAAACCTCAGGATTGGCAATGAAGAAATTGAGACGGTGAAAGACTTTATTTTCCTGGGATCACAGATTAATCAAGATGGAAATTGCAGTCCTGAAATAAGAAGACGGCTACTTCTGAGGAGGAAAGCAATGATGAGCTTGGACAAGGTAGTGAAGAGCAAGAATGTTCATTGACAACAAAGATACGAATCATCAAAGCTATGGTCTTTCCTGTAACTATGTATGGATGCGAAAGTTGGACAATCAAGAAAAACGATCATCGAAAAATTGATTCCTTTGAACTTTGGTGTTGGCGAAGGCTTTTGCGTGTTCCATGGACTGCTAAAAGAACAAATCAGTCAATTTTGGTTCAAATCAAACCAGAACTGTCATTGGATATTAAGAATGATACTAATTTGAATTTCCGTGATCTAAAGAATGCCACCATTGATCGTGAAAATTGGAGGAAGTTTGTCCATCGGATCGCCAAGAGTCGGACACGACTGAATGGATGATACAACAACAACAAATACACATGCATACATATATATATATATATATATACAGGGTGTTCATTTTATCTGAAGACATTGAAATATCCCGAAAACTACAAATCGGATCAAAAAACTTTATAATTAAAATTTGTTCGTCTCGGAGGGAGACATCCAATGATACAAAACTCGATCCCCCACCCCCACCCTCTATGAGGTGAGGGGTTGGGAAGAAAAACGTAAATTGGAACCCCCATTTTTTATTGCAAATTCGGATTCTCCAGAAAATTTCACATTGATTTGATGTACTGTACGTCGGGGTTGCTCGCAGATGGCGCTGTAATCGACAAAAATAAAAATGGGTAAAACATCGTTGAAAATTGGGGATATCCCAAGAAATAAAAAATCATATGAAATCAGAGAAATAAAATGTAGACGTATGTGATATTTATCAAAATGCTATCTAATGACACGTGAATTAATCCCCCACCCCCATGCTGCGAGAGTGGGAGAGGCAATTATTTCATAACTTGTAATGGGAAATCCCATTCGCAACGTTGTATTCCTCCGACAAAACGAAAAGGGGACTGCTCTATCATAAAAGGCAGTGCAGTGCGATCAGAGCTCACTTATCTTTCAGAATTAGAACTGAAAGCATCTCTAAAACTTTCATTGTACGTGAGTAGGTTTTATTGCCTGCACATCTACCCTTCATTTCTACAGTAGAACAGAATTGCAAGTGGACAATGAATCGTGCAACCGTA
This sequence comes from Thereuonema tuberculata, assembly GCA_023159025.1. Classification (NCBI taxonomy): domain Eukaryota; kingdom Metazoa; phylum Arthropoda; class Chilopoda; order Scutigeromorpha; family Scutigeridae; genus Thereuonema; species Thereuonema tuberculata. The sequence goes on along the minus strand of JAFIDM010012231.1, from coordinate 11,865,631 downwards.
GAAGAAAAAATTGAAATGATTCTGATTTATGGTGAATGTAGGAGAAATGTTGACGATGCTGTTGCCTTGTATGCTGAGCGGTTTCCCGATAATGTTCGCTCTCGTTCTTTTTTTTACAAAATTGTGAATGCCTTTATCTCTGATGGCAGCGTACAAACCAAGAAAAGGAAACGAAGAAAAACTGTTACAGGAGAAGCTAATGAAACAGCTGTACTAGCAGCTGTTCACCAAAACCCACAGATAAGCACTTCCGGAATGTCCCTAGGTAGTATTGTCAACGTATTGCATCGTTATAGGTATCATCCATATCACATTTCACTGCATCAAGAAATTCCTGGCGAAGATTTTCATAATCGAGTAGTATTTTGTGAATGAACTCTTCAACAACTGCAAACTAATCCCAATTTCTTTCCTAATGTACTATTTTCAGATGAGGCTACATTCACAAACCATGGTAGCATTAATCGGCATAACATGCATTACTGGAGTGTAGAAAATCCCCACTGGTTACGACAACTTGAACATCAACGTCCTTGGTCAGTTAAGGTTTGGTGTGGAATCATAGGGAACAAATTCATTGGCCTTATTTTATTGAAGGTACTTTGAATGGAATCAGATATCGAAATTTTTTGGAACAGGAACTACCAATACTACTTGAGGATGTTGCCTTGGACGTTCGACTAAGTATGTGGTATCAGCATGACGGTTGCCCAGCGCATTACTCACGTCATGCGCAGGAAGTATTAGACCGTGATTACAATGGTCGGTGGATTGACAGAGGTGCCCCTACTAATTGGCCTGCTAGATCGCCTGATTTGACATCGCCGGATTTCTTTCTGTGGGATTATCTAAAAGATAAGGTTTAAGTATAAGTGCCAACAGACCGTGAAAAGATGGTAGAACGCATAAGAAACGCCTGTGTTGAAATTCCCGCAGATATGCTTCTGTCCTATATACAGTCATTTGAAGACAGGATCAATAAGTGTATTGAAGTTGAAGGTTGTATTTTTGAACACTTACTGTAATTGGACAAAACACTCCGATATGTGAGACAAGAAAAAGAAGAGACACAGTGGAATACATTACAAGTTATGAAATAATTGCCTCTCCCACACTCGCAGCGTGGGGGTGGGAGGTTAATTCACGTGTCATTGGATAGCATTTTGATAAATATCACATACGTCTACATTTTTATTTCTCTGATTTCATATGATTTTTTATTTCTTGAGATATCCCCAATTTTCAACGATGTTTTACCCATTTTGATTTTTGTCGATTACAGCGCCATCTGCGAGCAACCCCGACATACAGTACATCAAATCAATGTAAAATTTTCTGGAGAATCCGAATTTGCAATAAAAAATGGGGGTTCCAATTTACGTTTTTCTTCCCAACTCCTCACCTCATAGAGGGTGGGGGGTGGGGGGTCGAGTTTGGTATCACTGGATGTCCCCCTCCGAGACGAACAAATTTTAATTATAAAGTTTTTTGATCCGATTTGTAGTTTTCGGGATATTACAATGTCTTCAGATAAAATGAACACCCTGTATAACAAGCACATTTTTTATTCATATTATTCCATCAACAAAGTCAGTGTAGAAAAAGTTTGTTTGATTTTTTTCTTTATTATCTGAATGAATAGTATACATTTGTTTTACAAGAGGAAAAGATTATAAAAACATATATTTCTTTAACAATCACTTCAGCTATTTAGAGGAACTTGCAACATCATCTATGATTGACTCAGAATCAACATCCTGTATATTTTCTACATTAATTGTTATTAAACTTTCCAACAAACACTGTCCAATACTAAGCTTTGTTTTAATTATTTTTTGAAAAAATTATCTTTGAAAAAATCTTTTCTTAACTAACTTGTGTTGCTGGCAAGTCAACAAATGTTTGTAAGCACAATAAAGATAACTAAATATATTTTCATTAATGCTGCATTTCATACAACATTTTAAATGAACACCAAATGTAGCCATTTCTATAGTGACGAGTTCTTCTCCCGCTGTTTCTGCTTGATCTTCCTGCCGATTAGAAGGATCGTAGTCGTCTTCAGATTTCTCACTATCGGTTGCCTATTCTACTTTTCAAAAGCTTCATTCAGGTTTTTGAAGAAATCTTTATAGTGGATTGAAAGCATTTTTAACTTACTAGCCAAGTGACTTTCTTTATATACCCTGACTTTCTTTGCCAATGTCAGGAGTGGACTGTGAGAGAGCCATGTTGTACTAATTTCTTTAAACCATTTTGGATCCAAGCACGAGGAGTCTTTTTTGAGGTGCTTGTTTGGAACGCATCTATTCTTTCTAATTGTGATTTCCTCATCAACAAACTGCATAAAAAGTCCCAATTTGAAATTTCTCCATAAGAAGAGACCATATACCTGCCTCCCTAAGAAGAGAAGATAAATCAACACATTTTTCATCAAGTATGTATTTCTTTTCGTTCAGAACGTCGTTCCTGGAAATCAGTGTCAAAATTCAGGTCAATTCTTTTTGCCTCAAATTCTGTGTTAACAGCATTTGCAAATTTCTTCACCCTACAGTAGAACTCATGGAACTTCTCACCATACTGCTCAAACACAAAACCATAGTTTATACCGTCTCCTATGCAGTTATGTAGTTCATATCAAGTGGCAGGAAACAATTCGAGGTTGACGTTGTTATTTCGAATACTTCACAATACATGCATCCAGTTACAAGCATTTCGAAAGTAAGCCATTTATCGTGCAAAGATCTGGATGTGACTTTTGTGTTTGTGAAATCAGTGCTAGTTCCGATCTCATGCAAAGTATTTAAGAGAACATATTGCTGACAATAAATTCATTTTCGTCGTATTTGGCGATCACTGCTTACAAAGCTTCATGCTTAGACTACTATCTTTTCGCCCTAATGGCTTGCAATTTTCTCAGTTTTTCTTGTCCTATATTTTTTATATTCTGATTTTTGGCCCATACAGATATTCGAAGGTTAGATATGAAAATGGTTTCAGCATCTTCACAACACTGCAGACAATCGGTCATTACTAGTTTTAAAACAGGAGCCGTGCAGTGAGTGTAAACAACGGCAGAGTTTTCCTTATTTAACAGAACATGTAATCCATTGTATTTATCTCTCATGTTTGCAGCGCCATCGAAAGAGCATGAACCAAGTTTTTGATTGACATTCCAATAACTTCCAGTTCTTTTTTAATTGTATCCAACAAATGAATCCTTGTACTTTTGTGCAATGTAACAAGTCTCACTAAGCTTTCAAACATTGAATCACGATATACCTAACGACTGGTAATGCAGAGCTGATCAAAAAAATGATATATCTTGACTAAGAGTCCACTTGCAGGCTGTAAATACCTGATGATGAAATCCTGTTCTTCATTCACTTCTGAAACTGCTTTGCTATATAATTACAATAAATTTGTTCACAAACGTTTTTGACAAGAATGTTACGAGAGAGCCACTATCAGACTGCTGTTTGTCAGTTTTCAGTGATTTCTTTTCTTTACTTACGTTAATACAGTTTTCAACATGTTTTTTCAAAGAGGAATCATATTCGGCAATTAACTTCACTAACTCACGAAAACTATCATGATTTACAGTTCTATCTTCCAAAGAATGCGCTCTTTCTCTTTTCCCACGATACGATATACCCTGTCGTTCAATGAATAACAATGACAGTGAGTCCTCGGATCACTTGACATCTCGTGAACTTCTTTCTGCCTCTATTTCGCTGCATTGACATTCATGAGAGTTGTGCAAAGCGTGGCCAAGAGCTTCTAACTTCTGTGGATTGAACTTGCTTCGTGCTTCTAAATATACTGCTCACAAAATTTATAAAACAGAAGCCGTGCAATGAGTGTAAACAACGGCAGAGTTTTCTCGTGAAAACAGACATCTCGTGAACTTCTTTCTGCCTCTACTTCGCTGCATTGACATTCATGAGAGTTGTAGCCAAGTTGTGGCAAAATGTGGCCAAGTGCTTCTAACTTCTGTGGGTTTAACTTGCTTCGTGCTTCTAAATATACTGCTCACAAAATTTATTGATATTGCGAAATGAATAGAATACATCCAAAAAACAGAAACATTTGAGTTTATTTATTAAAGAACATCATCAGAAAAGCAAATTACATGAAAATGGAAGTCGTCTGAATATGCAAATGTGATGCAAAATGTTAATTTGCATGTTTGCCCGCAACCCTATAAAAAGAGGATGCCGCTGCTGGGGTATCTCCACTTTCTTGAATCAAGTGGCAGAATCGTTGAATGTCACCTGGAAATGCACCTGCAACGAGACTTAACCGAATCTGAATCATGGAGAGTCAGAGGGCGTTTTGATGCTGGCCAAATACAGATGACAGTGGCAGCAGCGGTTGCAACACGGGAGAATCCACGTTTCGTGCAAGAAAGACATTCCTTTGGTAGAGGTGGAGTCATGGTGTGGGCAGGCATCAGCATCGGTGATCGACCTCCATGTTGTTAGAAATGGAACGGTGAATGCTGTAAGATATAGGGATGAAATTCTACAGCCTGCAGTGGTACACTACTCTAGAGCAGTTGGGGCCAACTTTCTTTTTATGGACGATAGTGCACCCCCCACCGTGCGCATCTCGTCAACATGCTGCAAGAGACTGGAATCGAGTGCATGGACTGGCCTTCATGTTCTCCAGATCTGAATCCCATCGAACACGCTTGGGATGCATTAGGAAGACGTTTTGCCAGTCACCAATCACCTCCCATAACACTTCCTCAGCTGGATGTCGCCCTGTTGGCCAAGAATCCCACAGCAACTGCTGGACAATTTGATCCTCTCCATGCCTCATTGCTACAGTGTGTTGCAGCAGTCTCAGGTTCCCAAACACCCTACTGAACAATTTGCGACATATTTTTCACGTTTGATATGCGAATGTCCATGTGTCACATCCTGCTCAATCCCAATAAATGGATTCTGCACCTCATTTGCATATTCTGATAACTTTTATTTTCGTTTCACTTGCTGCTCTGATGATGTTCTTTAATAAATAAACTCAAATGCCTCTGTGTTTAGTTGTATTATATTGTATCGCAATATCCCCTAAATTTTGTGAGCAGTGTATATCTTTATATATATATATATATATATTTATATCGAACAGGCAAAACTCAATTCAAGGCCTTTGAGTTTCGCAAAGCAAAGATTTCATCATTTGCAATTTAGAAATTTAGGAAGTATAAAATATAAGAATAAAATTCACTTATATTACTAAACATATAAAGCCGGAAGTAATGTGAAATTTGAAAAATGCCAATATAAAATTAAAATTACTGTTTCCGTGAAGATACGGCCAAATTTATCCTCACGTCATCAGCAGCACAAGTGTCAAAAATAGAAATTAAAATTTAGAAAATTTAGCAAAACAAAAATTCAATAGTTAAAGACTTTACTCTTTTTCATCTTATATATACTTTTTTTTTCTTTTGCTTTTTTATATCCTTTTTTTATTTCTTTTCTATGTTTTTATTTTATTTTATATATGTATTTAAATATATTTCATTTATAAAAAAAAAAAAAAAAAAAAAA
>JAFIDM010012231.1:11836548-11853689 GCA_023159025.1 Thereuonema tuberculata | reverse complement strand
ATTTGTATCAACTTTGAAACCTAATGATAAACTTATATATTTATAATCATTTTGTCCTATTTCTTTAGTTAAACAGAAATTATGAACAAACCATGAATAGATTGTACGTTAAGTCAGTTTTAAAACTAAATAATAAATTTAACGTGCTGTGAATAGTATAAACAAAGCAATAAAAATCAAAAACAGCACAAGACTAAACAAATTGCCATTCTGAATCAATTATCGGGGGGAATTGGGGACGGCCCGTTTCGTCCTTCCTGGGACTCCTCAGCCCAATCCGCCCACCCCAGTTTTAAAACTAAAAGGAAGATTTGTTATATGGTAATCCAGTTATTTACATTTCAATGAATATTAGATTTCTTGATACTGTCATACATCACTACGCATTTTTTACAAGTAGGTTTTTTTTTTAAAAAAATGTACGGACTTAAAACACCTGCTTTACACAATTCCTAAAGCTCATCCTTTTCATATTAAGTACCATACATTTTGATTCCTTGGATTACACAATTACTAAAGCTCATCCTTTTCATGTTAAGTACCATACATTTTGATTCCTTGGATTACATATGTGGCCAGAAACAATCATAGCAGATCCTTTAAAATCATTAAGAATGGATATCACAAAGAATGGACATTGCTTCTGTCATTGATCCTTCTTTCTTCAACTTTTCACGGTACCTTTCCGTTCCGCGTAGTTGTTGTTTGTTGGTGTTTTAATGGCGCAAAAGTAGCAGTGGCTAAGCTGCGCTAAGAAAGGTACAATTGAGAACATTGGAAAATCGAAATAATTAAATTAAATCAAGATAAAATGGACAAAAACAAGGAAATAACTGATAATTATAAAAGAGAGGCAAGGCCACATTGAGAAATGAAGCGGAAAACTGCGGAAATGGATAACAGATCATTATCATTTATAAGCAAGGAAATATGAAAAGGAACATGAAATTTAAAAAGAGGGTAAAAGCAATGACAACGATGTTGAGTAAAAGCAGGACAGTCAATTAAAATATGATGAATAGTTAAAATAACGTTGCACGTAGAACACAGGGGAGGTGGACGATTGAGCAGTAAATAGCTAGGTGTGAGTCTTGTATGCCCGATCCTGAGACGCGCCAGAAGAATATCCTTCTGGCGAGTTGGAAACTGCCGATTGGTAGGAGAGGATAATAAAGGACTGACAAGACGAAGTTTACTGCAGTGAAGAGCATCGCATTCGTGTTGCCAGGCAGATCGGAGACGAGAAGGTATAAGAGCGTAGATGTCGGAGGGCGGAGTGGAGATCCGTCGCAGTGGTAGACTAGCAGCAGACTTGGCAAGAGAATCAGCGAGAACATTGCCGACAATGCCGACGTGGCCTGGGATCCAGCAGAAAATGATAGTGCAATGTTGAAAACGTTGTAAAAAATCTAAAATGGACAAAACAAAAGGGGTGAACCTTCACTGTGTGACTGCAGAGTGCCTGCAGAACACACTCCGAATCACTATAGATAAGAGTTTTGGAAAACTTTTCCTGAAATGCATACTGTAAGGCTGGAAAATGGCATAAAGCTCAGCAGAGAACACCGAAACCTCAGAAGGAAGATGAACAATATTACTGAAAGTCTCAGTATAAAAGGCGGCTCCAACATAAGATGCGCCTTTAGATCCATCGGTGTAAAAAATGTTGAAGTCAGAATGACTTTATATTTGAAGTGATACCTAAAAGTGCTTTCGAGATGAGAAAAGGGGACAGTTTAGACAAAGGTGTCGCAAGGGTTAAGGAGTGCATAATTAGAAAGGTCTGACTGGTAGTACAAGGAGAGGTAATATCGATCATGTGGGAATTGCTTCCCAATGAAGGAAAAAAATTAGGATCCATACACAGGAGAATTAGCTGGGGAAAGTAAACAGTCACCAGTGCAGCTATCCCCATGTCTGACTGGAAGGCAGGAATACAGTGGGTGTCGCCAGGCGATTTTTTTTTTGCCCACAGGGATCGTTCATGACACTAAAATAACCCCGTAGTGCCACACATACATCGGCACGATGCCTTCCACCTTGGATTTGGGGGCGGGCGTTTAGGACCCATGGAGGGTAAAAAAACTCCTCCATGGTTGTCCATCACCATGTAAGGAACCCGCATCGAGGGGGCGCTTTGATGGCCTGCGCTGGTGTCTCGGCATTTCCTCCTTGACACAAAAGGACTATGGTTATCCCGCCAATACTCGGTCGCCAGAGCCTCGTTCGTGAAAACAGGGTCCACCACAGGAAGGTGAGGTTGACATTTGGGAGGAGAGGTTATATTAACCAGCAAGTGGCGTCTCACATCACTCCCCTTGGACCCCCATTCCGCGTAAAAGGCATCTGAAATCTATTGGGTCTTCTTGGCAGGCCCTTGTGGACAGTACAGTGTTCATTATTTTTATCTACATCGTCTTTGGTTATCTAATCATTTTTGAGCTATATGACAGTAACCTTCGATTTGATATTCACCATTGTAATTTCTACGACGCTGTTTTTTAATTTCTGCAGTTTTCCTTTGGCTATATGCTGGTGATGTGCGACTTTACTGTCCCTCATGCATAGCGGACAGAACAATAGATTTCAGATGCCTTTTATGCGGAATGGAAAGGTACCGTGAAGAGTTCAAGAAAGAAGGATCAATGACAGAAGCAATGTCCATTCTTTGTGATATCCATTCTTAATGATTTTAAAGGATCTGCTATGATTGTTTATGGCCACATATTTAATCCAAGGAATCAAAATGTATAGTACTTAACTTGAAAAGGATGAGCTTTAGGAATTGTGTAAAGCAGGTGTTGTAATTCCGTACATTTAAAAAAAAAAACACACTTGTAAAAAATGCCTAGTGATGCATGACTGTATCAAGAAATCTAATATTCATTGGAAGATTTGTTTATTTAAATATTTATTTTATTATCATTGCCCGGACACATTATAACGAGACCCTGCTACAATACTTTAATCCTTGTTTTATTTTCAGGTGGTATTTGTGAGCCTCGTCTGTTCTCCAGTCAGAATAATAAAGCACTGAGTTTCAACACAGGCGTTATCACTGTGATGCTGGAAGGCCGTCGTCTGCCCAAAGCCATTACGTCCATTGCTCTGACTCATGAACTGGGACATTCGTTTGGGAGTGATCATGACCCTTATTATGACGCCGAGTGTTCCCCGAACAAAGAAAGCGGTGGCAAATTCATCATGGCTGTGTATGCGGTCAAAGGAGATAGGCCTAACAATCGACGTTTCTCCCCTTGCAGCCAGAAGTCCATTGATAACGTTCTCAAGAAAAAAGCTACTTGCTTCACCTCTGCCCAGGCTTCCGTCGGTAAGTCTTCCATCTACTTTAGACGATCTAGGGAAAGTGGCGCAATGCCGTTTTAAATATATTTTGTCTTATAAAGTACTTAAAGCACACAAGCCTCGCGAAACAAAAAGATATTTGGAAACGACTACAAAAGGTCATTCGATGGCATCTGACTATCACCAGCAAAATTACTCTGCAATTCCCAAATAAGAAAGGAAAATTCTGTACAAAAATACCTGCTACCCTGAAGTTGATCTCTTAATTTTTTTGTCGCTTCGTCTTCGATCGAATATGATTTTAGAAACGGCTGAAAAATTCGGATTACATTTGTATCCAACTACAATTCCTTTCTCATTCTGATCGCTTTTTTCCTATAGCACAGACAACTAAAAGCCACCCACGTATTACTAAGAAGTAATAGTATAAAGCGAAAATAATTTAAAGAGAAAAGAAGTATGATCAGGAATCTTCAAAAGATACCAAAACAAAATGACACATTATCCTAAGTAGAATTCAAAGAAGCGACACAGAACTGAGATAATCTTCTGTTGAATTGTGGATAGTTGTTGAGATCATTATCCTTAACCATCCTCAGTCAACCGGAGGCCTTCAATCTCAACCTGGTCTTTTTTTGATAAGTAATTTCGAGAAGATAATAGTTTTATTCAGTTCGAATAGTAAAGTTCTTCTTTTTTAAGGGCAGATCGTGAGGAAATCGTGAAACGGAGATGGAATTTACTTACAATTTCAACTATATCTCCTCGGTACTCTTTTGAACAGTATATTCTTTGAACTAAGCACATGCTTTTGTAACATCTGTTCTGACTATGGCCGTTACCTAAGTAGAATACATATGAAATAATGCCTCTTTATTTTCTTATTATTTATGGCCTCTTAGGATTTACTGAGGTTTTATATACCTTGATGGAAAAAATTGACAGAGAAATTAAAAAGAAATTAGAAAATTCAATTTTGCCATAAACGATATTAATAAAAGTCAAACAAAATCAGACATAGCTACTGAATAGAAGACGCTGATGTCTTTAAATGAAAGGTTGGGTAAAACGTAAAAAATGAAATAATGGATTGCCATCTCATTGTAGATTGAGATGAAATCAGCTACCATTAAACCCCAGTAACTGTTCCCTAAACTTCCAAGTGTTTATTCTGATTGGCAGTATTAAATCGGTCATTTCCAGAATTGAGAAAACATAGGTTCTTCAAAACCGAAGATTGTTTTATTGTTGTTGTTGTTTTATGTTGACTCCACTAGCTCTGAGTTGTAAACTTTCTAGTGGTAACTTTCATACCACAAGATAGGATTTCAAAAGCAGTTCAATAACTATGGAATGGATGATAATATTAATTCCCACTTCATTCCCAAAAATAGAAAAAAATTAATTTTTGAATTTTTTACGATTTATTCTTCAGGAAAACATCTTAATAAAATTTTTGTTCATTTTTGCAGAAATACTCATTTTTTATCATTCAGATTCAAAAAATGGGAAATTAACGATTTAAGAAACATTTCCATTTCTTAACGATTTAAGAAACTGATGATAATAGGAAAGTTATAAATTATATCTGATTCAAGTTTGATGTTTTATCCAGTAGAGTACATCCTTCCTTGTTTATATACATCCAGACACTTTTTTTGCTTTGCTTCAAGAAAGAGATAAAATGAACGGGAATAACAAAACTAAATTTGTTTCTTTCTGAAACACTTTTTGAATGAGATAATTTTTCATCAGAGAAACATTGGTTCTTATTTAATTGTACGAATTTGTTTTCAAGTAAAGGGATAGTTAACGAAGGTAATGACACATTTTAGAGCTCTTATGTCATTGAATACGGTCGCCAGGTATGAAAAAGTGACTAGGGGACGAAATTTGGGTCCCCCTACCTTATTACCTTTACTCTACAGATGTTTTTAGGCCAGATATGTTTTCGGAAGATGTCTTTGATTCCATCCAAATAAGAAGGGTTCTCAATCGGCTTCACATTATAAGAGAAGGGACCTTTTTTCTGAATTAATTGAATGGGTTGACACTGGTGATCTGTTCCACATTCAAAAGAGGACATGTTGAGATCTTCGTAGCGAAACATCACTGCATCAAAAGTTCAAAAAACAGAAACAATAAGTATTAAAACTTAAAAGTGTTGAAAAGCAGATGTCAGCTTTACTTATTGTTAATTATTAATTGGACAGTTAGCGGAAACCTCAATATCTCACAAGAGCTGCTATTTAACCTAAGATTGAGGAATTGAATTTGAAATGTTCACTTTGCCAAGTCAACAGAAACTAAAAATCTACTATCCGTTCACAATCAGTGAAAACTTGTCAATCAAGCAAGCGAAAGATTAACTATTCTAGTTAAGGGAATTAGAATGAAATAACCACCGGATTATGTGTTTCGTTTCTCCCGTTAATTATGCTATAAATTCAGTATAACTTTTATGATGAGTTTATATTATTTAGATTTTATTGCATGTAATTATTTTGATCCATTTTCTTAGCAGTGACGTTGCTTAGGACTGAAAAGCGCATAATTTGCCATACCTTCACTATTAGTGACAAATAGTAGCAGAAGTTTATTCGGAAATAAATCTAGCTTCTACGAACATTCGAGGCATCAGGATTTCTTTGTAGCTCTCTCTAGCTTCAAATAAATAGTGATTAGCAATTTCATTAATTTATTAAAAAAAATTTACTAAAGAAAACTTACAATAGCTATTCGAGCTGCGGTAGAATAATCAGCTACAATAATTGTTTGAGTATATGAAGCATTCACTTGAACCTTTGACTGTTTGTCTGTCTATAGGCATGTAATGTTAAATGGCTGAACGGATTCTGTAAATTAAGGTTATGTGGTTATATCCTGACAATTACGTTGTACTTTCTATGTATAACGTCACTTATCCTCTCACTCTCAACACTTCATTTCTAACATACATCTTTGAATATTTGTTTTTAGTAACTATTTTCCTGATCGATGTCCCTGTCTCCACTCTGTACATGGTTCAATAGTTTCTCTTTATTCAATATTGCATTTTTTCTTCCAAAGGTAATCAATGCAAGTTGGTATTTATGATTAATTTCCAATATAATGCTTCCATCCATAGGAATTTGCTTTCCAAGATACACATAACTACTGATATCCTTCCCTTCTATTATTTACCACTGTTTTACGATTATTAATGAATACATTGAACGTAACCTTTCTTTTGATTTATCCAATTTAAAAGCTGTTAGTGGCAAATTCTTCTGTTACTGACTATAGTAGTTATTATACAGTAGAACCTCGATTATCCGAAACTCTTTTAACCGGAACCTCGTTTAACCGACGTTGGTTTCCTTTAGTTTTTTTTTATTGGTAAATAAACAATTTCTCTACCCCATCCCCCTCCTGTCAGAAATTGTATTCGTCTTCAAGACCATCTGCCTTCTGCCCTTTCATTGGCTACTTTGTCCCACTCAGAAGCGTTGGTTTTACCGAAATGTAGAACGTTCATTTATGCCATGGAGCACACTAAACAAAAACGCGTTTTGTTAACAGTAGAACAGAAGTTCCAAATTGTGAGCAGAATTGAAGCAGGTGAAACTTCTAAAATAAGCAACTTCGATGATTTTGAATGTTTTGCTAAAGGACTGATGTGATTGGAGCAACACACTGACTCTGATTCTACAAAACTTAAGCTACTGAAACAACTTTGGAGCAGAGCGGCTAAACGACGTCAGTCATGCTTATAGCAGACCAAACTTCCTTTTAAACCAATTTAAAGTATATAAAGTATGTCATATAAACATTTACATTGTCATATAAACATTTTCTGACTTGTGTGACATCTATTCAACAAATTTATTGTTTATAATTATAGTAATATAATTAAAAACATCACATTTAGTTATTTTGTACATGTGTACATGTTTAAAATCCAGTGTTAAAATTTTTGTGATCTCCTGATGGCCATTTTTAAGTGCTCTCTTTTATCCGGAATTTTCGATTTACCGACGGATGTCTAGTCCCGACCAATTCGGTAAATCGAGGTTCTATTGTACTTAGCATACATCTCCGCAAAGCCACGATAGTTCCAGTAGTTAGTCTCTTTTCCTGAAGTACTTCAGTAAATACTAGTAGTTCAGGAAAGGTGGTTATCTCGAATTCTGAGATATACCTTCACTTAAACTTTTCCTACATTTACATTTAAATGTCGCATCCTAAAAGCACTTTTCAATCCTATCTTCCTCTTGATTAAGACTCATTGTCATTGAAAAGTTTCCAAAAAACAATGATTCAAGTTATTTTTTAGATTGATTAAAACATAATGGCATTCAAAACTTAATTTAGTCAGGAACTGTGGAGAATTTAAGTTAAATTATTGCCAAAACGATGTGTGTGTGTGTTTGTAGGGGGATGAAGACGGGGATAATAAATATTGGAAAAAAAAATACTGTTGTACTTCTTTATATTTTGTTGCTGTACTTCAACCATTTAACTTTTTTAATCTGACTTTGAGTTTTAAATTTAAAAAGAAAAATGAATAAATTCTTTAATCCCTGAAATGTGTAATTATAAATTAGAAAAAAAAAAAAACCTTTGACGGATTACAGTGACGTCACTTTATAACAGTGCTCACTCAACAGAAAAGATCGTTTTATCTTAATATTCTACAAAGCAGATTGTTTGTTTAAGTCTTATTTGAAACGAATTCTAAAAATTTCATTGCGAATCTCATTATTTAAGTTATTTTTTCCTGTTTTCTTTTTAACAAAAACACCCCTGGAAGAACCTAAACAATTCTGCCTCTCAAATTACAAAATCTCTTCAATATTGATAGTTATATTTAAACTTGTTTCAAAAAAAAAAACTAATACTTTAACAAATATAGCAAAGACGTCTTAATTTCAATGAAAAATATTTGTTATGATACATAATAGAATGGAAATTCGCGACTAATCCGTTAGGTGTTAGAAGTAAAAGTATTGGTTTAAATTTACAATCGGGTACTAGCCAATCAGAAGCGATCTTGCCATTCACTGCATAAGGCCGATTTACTGCTTCTGGTGAAGTCTCCAGCGTAGTGATTCAGATCATGTGATCGTGGATCACGTGTTCCGTTTTGAAATTTAAAATGGCGGCAGATATTTCGAACATTGCGTGGTGTCGTGATTCCTTTCAGTTTCTTTATTTTTTGGAAATGACAGATCAACTTCACAGCACTACACAGGAAGGCAGATTCCAACCTGTCATCCTTAAAGCTAAGTTGCATTTTAAACATCGTTGTTCTCAAGGAATTACGATATGCTTCTACTGTCATGTGATGCTAACCATTTAGGCCTGAGAATTTCATCGTGATTTAGGCCTACCGATCTTTTCCGTGGGCCAACATACGATCGTTAAATACATGCAGTGGACCTGAATTTTCCGGATATCCTTCCTTCACATCGTATACTATCAGAAACTGCATCCTCACCAAGTAACCGCCAGCGTTTATTGATCTTAGGGTGATGTTTAACCCCTTTGAAAATAGGCGTACTACGTTACCAGGTAAACCATCATTTTTATTTTCAAACTTTACTTCATGACGTCAAATTTACTCAATTCTAATTTATTATTCTGCAGGGATGCCCCTTTTAGCAAATATAGGCCTAAATTTTATCCATTTTCAAATTTCCACAATTTCTAGAAAAAAATGACGTCAACTTCCGGTTCCGGTTCTGAAAAGTAGTTCCCTTTCAGCCATCTTGTCTTCCGAGGAAAAAAAAAAACCACCGCGATACCCGAAAGTAAATTTTAGCCAAAGTATTCTTCACTTATTCGAATGTCTTTAAAAATGAACTGACAATCAGTATTTATGTTATGTCTCTGATTACCTTCCGTAAGCTCTGATGTCAATCGTTCTCGACCATGGAGTTTCTCGATCCCCTCCACCTTCTTCCACCGTCAGCCGCTGTTTGTCGTCTTTGACGCCCGTAAACTTGATGGGTTCATAGTAAGTGATGAAGTAATTTAGGGGTGGATTGATATTGTTGAGTGGAACCACAGCCGGAAAGAGCCGCTGAGGAGCAGAAGCCAGATTAATAGATCTCGCCGATACATGTTGCTGCCATGTCCCCGGAAAACCCAAGATGGCGACCTTCAGGCCTGAGGCTCGACAGAATTAGAAGGAAGTTTGACTGCGAAATCCTTTTTGGAAATCATTGGGTGAAAGGGTAAGATTGAAATTCACGATCAACCTATGACCTTCCACGGTTTTTAGAAATGCCGGGGGACAACTGCCCGAAGACCAAAAAATTTTGGAATATGGCAGATGTTCTCCCTTGACTTAAGGGAAAGAGACCTAATCTGATGGAATCCAATGAACGAAATGAAAGGAGAACATTGTTGATTTAACTCAAACAATAGCGTTGTGGTTTGAAGTAGCTCGAGTTCATGCTTTCACTACCAGGAACACATGACGTTTAGATCATTGTTAGACCGTGGATTCAAAATAATAAAAGCTTCGAGAAGAAAATAAAAACATATTATTACTAAATTCTAAGGAACAATTTTGTTGCTAAGCATTATTTTCATGATGAAATTAAACCTTAAATTACTTACTTTAGTCACAATTATTTATAAAGTCAAAGAAAAGCTTAAAGTTAAATTTAAAAGAAACAAATACCTGGTATCTTACTACGGCAACGACGTCTTGGTCTCTTGAATATTTTTTTTTTATTTAAATAAAAGTTTAGCATTTCTTTAGATTTCACAATCCACTAAAGATTCCAAAGTCATATCAACATAAAAAGATCGTAGATCGCTTTTTCTTTTTTCTTGGAAGATGGAAAGTGACAATGAAACTGACAAAATAATTTATTTCAGTTTTTATTGAAAATTGTTTTTATAAAGCAAGGTTAGGGTTCGGATTAAGAAGAAATGTCAACAACAAAAGAAATTGCTTTTTGAAATTAAAAATAAAATGATAACTGCAGAAGGAAGATTAAGTCTCTAAAGATGAATGATACTGATCCATTAGCAGTGTTTAAATGAAGTAGTTAAACATTAAGAAAAGCAAAAAGCAAAGAAAACATCCAAAGAATATTCATTTTTCTGTCTTTTTCAGTTGATAAACCTTATCTGACATTTGAACAGAAATGCGTAACAACTTTTTGTAATGTATCGTCCCCTCACAGTACAAAAGAAAACTTAAAGCTGTCAAGTTTTTAACTTCTGCCTTACTTAATAGTGACTTAGTTAATCTTCTTTGTTTGTAGAAATTGTTGTAAATAACGACAAAACAACTAGTAAGCAACTGTAGACCATGAGGCAGTTGCAATTGGTGTCAGACTTTAGCACAAATAGAAACAAAATACAGCGAATGTAAAAAGTATGTAGCAGTTGAGGAGCGTTCATAAGGAGCTGGATATAAACCTAAAATCCTTTTTTTATTATTTTAACGACTTTGATTGAACGTACTTTTTACAAATTCGAGATTCAGATGCTCTTGTCTTTTTTAGACTCTAAAAAACAGATGAAAAAACTATACAAGTTGTCCCAGGAGGAAAGGTTAATATTTTGGAATGTGATAGTATCGGTCATTTTAAGCAAAAACGTTCCTATGAACGAGTGTCCTATTCAGAACGGTTTCCAAGATATTTGAAATTTGGCACTCAATTGTCGCTGCGGGGGTCGAAGGGATAGTCTATGGTCCTACGGGTGCACCTCCTGCTGGTGGAAGTACAACACAGAAACGCCATCTAACCTACCAAGTCCCACACATGCATGTCCACGTCATGACCCCCGGGCAACGAGTACATTTAGTATATACGACAAAGCATGTGAGGACAAAAGCGAGATCTCGACACTTAAATGGGACCAACCAGCTAAGGGAGACAACCCTAACAGAAAAACATCGGTCCTCCAGGATTGCTGAGGGTTGCAGCAAGGCTAGCAACCTTACCCCAGAAAACAAATTGTTGCGAAGCTCCAGGACATGCCTCGGAATGGTAGATTTAAAAGACAACGGACTAGGTTAAGGAAATCGGATTACGTAATAGGAACTTGGGATGTACGTACCCTTCTCAGAGCTGGAGCTCTGAAAATTTTGACTCAGAAACTAGAAGCCAATCGGATGGATATTGCTGCTTTTCAGGAAACAAGGTGGTCTGGAAAAGAGGAGATATGGGATAACAAAACCTGTACAATCATCAGTAGTGGAAAGTCAAAGAACGCACAAGAAGGAGGAGTGGCATTCATTATACGAGCCTCAGCCAAAAGTGAAATACTGCAATTCAAGGCAATAAATGAAAGACTAGCAACACTACGAGTTAAAATGAGATTCTGTAACTTAACAATTGTAAATGCATATGCACCAACGGAAGACAAGGAACAGATGATCAAGAACCAGTTCTATGCTGAACTGGAATGAGTGTTGGACTCTAGTTCATCGAATGATGCTAAGATGGTTATAGGAGATTTAAACGACCAGATCGGTAAAGAAGAGATATTCCAGGGCATCATCGGGAAACATAGTCTACATAATGCAAGCAATGATAATGGACAAAGATTGATTGATCTTGCCACTAGTAGATATCTGAAAGTGATGTCAACATACTTTCCCCACAAAGATGTACACAAACAAACATGGATTTCACAAGGTCTTCCCGTCCTGTAATCAAATCGTTCATGAAATGATGGAAACAAGATGGGCTTCTAACATTATAGATGTTAGATCATTTAGTGGTGCTAGCTGTGGTTCGGATCGCTTCGTAGTAAAAGCAACGTTAAAGAACCGCATCATGAAGACTCGTAAGGAAGTAATAAGATAGATAAATATAATACTAGTGAACTTAAAAATAAAGAAATCTCTGAATCCTATGGAAAGAGGTTGGCAGAAACACTAACCATGAACTACCATCCAGACAAAATAGTAACTGTTGAAGCAAAATGGAATGCCCTGAAGGATAGTATCAAGCGTATAGCAAAGGACACTTTGGGCATGATACCCAAAAGGAAGACAAAGGAATGGTTCGATGAGGAATGCCAGACTGTTATAACTGAAAGAGACAAGGTGTATAATGTTTATCTAAAGAGACCTACAAGGATAAAGAAACAAGAGCTCACTTATTGGAACAGAGAAGTAAGGAATATATGCAGGAGGAAGAAGAGAAAGAATCTAAATGAGAAAATGACTAGAATAGTAGAGGAATTTAAGGAAGATAACACTTATATGGCCTATAAAGAAGTCAAGGAAGTGAAAGAAGGATTTAAGGCAAGAACAATCCTGTGCAAAAATAAAGGTGGATTGATCCTGGAAGACAAAGAAGGAGTCCTGGATAGATGGAATGAATACATTAAACAGCTATTGAACCCAACTGTAACGGAAAGAGACCAACCGTCCACCCTAAGATATAACAATGGATTAAATTAAGTATATGTTGAACTACACTCTATACACGAATTAAAACAAGCTTTACAAAAACTGAAGCATAATAAAGCACCTGGGATAGACAGGATTCCAGCAGAGCTTTGGAAATACGGGGGAAACCACTCTGGAAGAAACAATATATGACCTGATAGTAAATGTGTGGAATTCAGAAGAAATGGCCGACGACTGGCACAAGTGTATTATCTGCCCGATAAAAAGGGGACAAGATGGTATATAGTAACTATAGAGGAGTTTCTCTATTGTGCAAAGCATATAAACTGTTTACTTCTATATTGAAGAGGATACTAGAACCATTTGCAGAAGATATCCAAGGTGAATATATCTGGAAGGGCAGGCTTTAGAAAGGTCAGATCCACCATAGACCAAATATTTACTGTGAAACAAGTATTGGAGAAGTGTTGGGAACGAAATATGTTGACGTGATAAACTTATTTATTGACTTCCAACAAGCTTATGACTACCATTGATAAGAGATAAACTTGGCGAGATCTTAAGAGAATTCAAGATACCGGAAAAGCTGGTGCGACCTGTGGAATTAACCATGAGAAATACAATGGCAGGAGTGAAAATACAGACAGATATAGATAGCTTTTTTGAAGTTAAACAAGGATTAAAACAAGGAGAAAGGGCTTGCGCCACTCCTGTTCAACTTAGAGCTAGAATCGGTGATCAGGAAACTCAGAGTGGACACCAGAGAGACATTATTGTTTAAATCTGCACAATTAGTTGGGTATGCTGATAATATCAACTTGATGGGAAGAACAACCAGAGCTATTAAAGAAGTATTTGAAGATCTGAGCAGAGAAGGGAAGGAGATTGGCCTTAGATTCAATGAGCAAAAGACGAAGGTAATGGTACAGGTCCGGAGAAGGAAATGCACTGATCTACAACTTGTCCCGGAAGGATCCAATATTGATGTGGTTAAAGTATTTAAATACCTCGGTGTGCAACTAACTGACAAAAATGAGGAATTGATAGAAATACAGGCTAGGATACAGGCTGCCAATAGAGCATACTTTGCTGTATTGTCCCTTTTTAGATGTTGGGATCTAAATCAGAGTTTAAAGGTAATGCCGTATAAAACGCTTATACGCAAAATTGTAACCTATGGAAGCGAAACGTGGAAATATGTCGAAAAGATTGATGCTTTCGAAAGGAAAGTATTAAGGAGGATCTATGGACCTGTATGCATACAAGGAGAATGGAGAATTAGATATAATGATGAACTGTATTCCGTGTATGGATAGGTGCCCGTGTCACATGTTATTCGGGCTAGGGGCTCACTTGGGCAGGTCATCTGGCTAGGATGGAGGAACATCGAGTCCCAAAGAAGGTATTTTTAGGAGACTTCGGGGGAGGAAGATCAGTTGGAAGGTCACGTAATAGATGGGAGGATGGTGTACATCAGGATGCGGTACAAATCCTCAAGATTCGGAACTGGAGAATTGCAGTGCGAGAACGACAAGGCTGGCGGAGGGCAACTGGGGAATCCATGACCCAATTACGGGCCGCAGTGCCATAGAAGAAAAAGAAGAAGATTGTCACTGTGCCTGCTGGTCGTTGTTTTCCTTCTCTTCCACGGCACTGCACCAAGATTTCCAGACCTAATCCTCTTGGGTTTGTGTTTATGGGGTTGGATGAAGAGTACAGACGTTGAGTTGTTTACGAGACAAATTGCTTGCTCAAATAATGAATGCTTTTGTGCGCATAAAGAAACAATGCATAAAGGAACGTCATGTTGAACCCAGACAAGCAATACGTCATGTTCTCACAAGAGTTAAGAAATGCATTGATGTTGCCTGTGGAATATTTGAATATTTGAAACTTTATTATAAACTAAGAAATGTGTTACTTGACCAATAAATATTAGAAACAGTAAGTAGTATCTCTTTGTTTTCAATTATTTTGAAACTGTAGGCCTACTTTCAAAATTGCTCTACGGAAACCATTCGGAATAGGACACTCGTTCATATGGTCTTTTTTGTTTAAAATGACCGATACTATCACTTCTGAAAGTATTTACCTTACCTCCTGGGACACCCTGTATTTGATAAGTTATGCTTCATCCATAATATTATTCTTGGAAGACGCTACCCTCTTACCCAAAAGAAAGAAATTATCATTAAAACCTAATAGCATATCATGATTATTTTTTTATTATTTGTATCTTTCTAAATTGTTTTAATTCTACTACACTACATACAATGTCATCTTGTCTACTACTGTAAGGTATATATAGCACTGTTTATAATTATCGGAAATCTGTGTAAGAAGTACATTAGTGGCGACATTGTCATTTAGCACAATAAATATATTTATCCATAGCTTTTATCTTCTCTTAGGTGCAGTTAATTTATATTAAAATTTCATAATCAAAAAGTAATAAAAACTGCGTTTGAACATTGAGGTTTCATTTCCCTACAGTCTTCATGTCTGAAGACACTTTTAGTTCTTCAGTTTAGTTATATATATATACAGGGTGTTTCGAAATTCCTATTACAAACTTCCAGGGCTTGTAAAGGGGACCGTTAGAGAGAAGATAACGTCTTGAATAGACCCTCATGTCCGGAAACGCACAGCGTCATAAGCAAAACAAAATGAAATTCAAGGTTTTCTAAAGCATAAAAATAAATATTCTTGCTTCTGCTGGGTCAAAGAGCGCTATTGAAGTGACTGACAATTCCAATAAAAAAAGTTTCCAGTTTTTCTGTACGGAAAGGGTGTTTTATCCAATGTCATGTCATGGGAAGTCATTAAACAGGTGTCATTTTTGCTTTGCTGTTTCAGTTGGTGCTCAGTATTGCATCCTGGTCCACTACACGAGCTACTCGATGTGCAACTTCATTGCAAACATTGTATCTATGAAGCATGTTCTGGTAAACGCTGCTTAACTATACCTGGTGTGTGTTGAATCCCTTGTGCCGCGACCAGAATTTCCTTCAAACAGATCTTCCTCCGACTCTATAGTGGTCAGGTAAATATGACCCCACAGGAAAACGGAGAGTGAAGTTAATCCGGCGATCTGAGAGGTCAAACCTATCCATCTTCCCCGAATGTATGGTGGAAATGATCTCAAAGTGCAAATTGATTTTGGTTTGCTTGTGTGTTTCCGTACGTGCGTTCCTAATCAAAACGCTCGGTCCCAACTACAACCCATGGGAGTTTCTACTAGGAATTTCAAACTTATATTTTAAGTATGAGGTGATATACTGTACAATATCAAAAGTATGACGCGAAAAAATTAGTCGAAATAGTTCAAATTCCATTGACGGCATTTAACTTTTTTTTTTTTACTTTTACCTTTGATATTATGTTATTTTACTTTACTTTATTTTTCAATAATTATCTTAATTCTGTCCATAGGAAAATTTATATTTGCAATGAGTTGGATTAAAAAAAAATGAATGTAATATTTTGTTTATGAAATAAGAAAATACTGTATATTATTTCTTCATTTTAAGTTCAGCTACCTCTATTTTCCAGTTACGAATTTTGATACAATTTTGAAGTAAAGAAATATAATAATATGGTTTAAACGAGGATCTTCTTCAAATTCATGAGTAAAGAAATAGATTGAAATTGGACTCTGCAGAGTCGTTTAGTCAGATGAATCTTATTAAATTGTATCAGTCGGAAGGAAAAATGCAGGTGTCAGTCAACATCATGAGGTCATGCCTTGTCCTGTCAGGTTGGCTCCAGTAAAGGAGGTGATGGTTCTATGATGAGAAGTTTTCTCATATTAGGTACTTTCGTATGTCTGGAGAGGTCCTTAAATGACGATAACTACCAAACTTGCTGGCTAATCACCGATACCCTTTGATGGCTTTCATGGATGTATTTCAGCAGAACAATGCGCCGCCCCATCAAACCGCTACCACCCAGACATGACTCGAGGAACTTATCTGAGTATGAGACCATCCAGTGCCCCGCAAGATCCGGAATAAAACCCTATATAACATCTCTGGGATGTCGCTGAGAGAGACATCAAATCCATAAATCGGCACCGATGTCTAAAGCGGAATTCTAGACTATCATAGAACAGGCATGGCTGGCACTATTTGGTGGAGTCGATGCCTTGGCGTGCACAGGTTTTTATTTGAGCTACATGAGGACCGACACTCTTATTTGTTAGGTGACTAATGTTTTCTCTATCCAGTCTTAGTTGATCCTCTTTTTATGTAGTTTGATACCTTCGATTCTAACTCCTTTCAAACAAAATCGGTGAAATTAGTCATTTTTTCCCCTTTAATTTACTAATATTTCAGCTTTACAGGAGCAGCTACTGACTTACCTAGTTGTCTACCTTTCATTTTTAAATTTGCACTATTCATGTTTATTTCCCGAAGTATTACGACAGATGATACAAAGGTTACATAAACACTATAATCTTCTTATGTAG
>JAFIDM010012231.1:11811415-11821548 GCA_023159025.1 Thereuonema tuberculata | reverse complement strand
AATATTGGTCATTGCCCTTTTTTATGGCGTTGGAATGCTCATTCATTTATTCATTCATTTTCCGTGTGTTCATCATTTTTCTTTTCAAGGTATTCAGGGCTCATCGGTCTTTGAAAACATTGAATCCCGTAATTTCCATCACATAAATACCATCCGTATTTGAAGAGATAGATACCTTGCAGTGGGTTTTGATGATTAGCTTTCTTCCATATCAGTGTCATTGACTCGAACAACAATGTTTGTTTCTGATTAATGTTGCATTCTGTACTGGATATGCCGCACGAACCGAGTGCATGCTTCTTGATGACCACCTCTGTATAGCAGAGGTAAAGGTGATATTATGAGCCCCCATTTTGTTTTTGTATAATAAGTCTATAATAATTATAAATTTATCCATTCTTTTTACGGAATAATGTAGTCTAATAAGTCTTCTTCTTCTTCTTGTTCTTAGCCAAAGCCCACCCTTGGCTGTTGAGCCATTCGGTGACGCACTGACCAGTTTAGATGGGCTTCTTTAAAAAGATTATTATAGTAGTATTGGTTGTGAACCAGAGCAGGACATAATTGCAGATGTTCAGCATTCATAATTTCATAGCCACACAACAGACACACTGGTGACGACAGGACACGACTCCGATGAAGATGTGCGGCAAGATAATCATGTCTCATTCTCATCCGGAAGATCACACTTACCGCCAGAGGAAGGTTGTGATCAAGGGGACCTCCGATAACGAGGCTCTCCCATTGTTTTCCCGACGATATCCTCCTAAGTCTTTGACAATTCCATCTCTGTAGAGCAACTTTTATTTGAGATCTAGCGGAGTAGAGGGTATTCGGAAGTCTAGGTTGAGGAAGGGTTGTCCCCTGCTTTGCCAATTTGTCAGCGATATCATTACCGCTAATATCAACATGGCTCGGGATCCACTGAAATTTAATAATCTGAAATTTAATAATAGTCTAATAAGTTACTTCCTTGGTTTAATTGTATTTTGTACAGTTTAAATTAGGTGTTGTCCATTTAAAAATAAAATTGTAGCAAGACACTTTTTATAAAATTTGATGTGTGTTGGTAATAAAAGCCCCATAGTAATAACATTCAAAAATACTTATAATTAATTACAAACTATATTGCAAATGACAAAATAAGTTTTCTTTGAATACCAAAAATTGCATTGTTAATTACATTACATTACACGCTGCCGGCACTACTGTAATCGTGCCCCTCTGGATTGGACGGATAAAGGAACACAAACTCGTAGTACCCGGGCGTAAAGGCCATTCATGTGTAGCCTTTGACGAACAGTAGTAGCAAATATCGTCTTACCAATGGCCGCTGCAACCTTCGATGTCACACGTGTGGAGGTCGAGCTTCGATTCCGCTTGGCTACAACAGCAATATATCGATCTTTCGCGGGGG
The DNA here is from genome assembly GCA_023159025.1 of Thereuonema tuberculata. NCBI lineage: Eukaryota > Metazoa > Arthropoda > Chilopoda > Scutigeromorpha > Scutigeridae > Thereuonema > Thereuonema tuberculata. The sequence goes on along the minus strand of JAFIDM010012231.1, from coordinate 11,820,131 downwards.
TCGTAACCCTCGGACGACCGGCTACAGGTGTTCGGACAACTGTTTGGCTGGTTTGGAATTGTTCGTAATCGTGAAATGACGAAAAGATGAACGCCGAAGAAACGAGCAACATCTGTTATAGACTGTCCTGCTTCAATGCGTCCGACAGCCCGCCAGCGCTCAGAATCTTCCATCCGTCTTCTGGAAGCCATAGAAACACAAACAAATCGTACGAACGTTCTAAACACCTTTCATCAGCACTTACATGCAACTTCTGGAACCCTTCACAATGCCTCAAACATTAATTAAAACATTAATTGGACGTAATAATAACATATGATCTGTGTAAGGAGATCTTTCTATAGGTATACGAGACGGGTACCGTCGCTTCGCTCCGGAACCCATGCATATGTAGCATTAAAAAAAAAACTTTATTTATTTTACTCTGATTGAGATCGGAGAATATACGACTTCCCAGCCCATTGTGGCCTTCTCCGCTTAATTCAGGTGTATTGCGGGTTGGCACCACACACATGGGTTTGTCGCCACACTCTTCATGGTCAGTTTGCCAGATTATTCCCTATCCCGTGGAAATTTCGAAAAATCCGGCCTTATTCCTTGTCGACATCATAAAGGGAACCTCTGTGCAAAATTCAGCTTTCTATGTCCAAGAGTTTGGGGTGGGCGTTGATGAGTCAGTCAGTGAGGGAGTCAGGAATTTTCTTTTTATATAGGTAAATTTTTATGAATTTTGTTTTGTTAAACTCATTGATTAGTTCTTCATAGATTATATTTGGATCTGTTATTTTCTCCTTTTCAACTCTTATTATCCGAGATTCGTTCTTTACATATTATTCCTGGTGTTTCGATATCATGCTTATTTACGAAATATGATCTACATTTGTTTTCGTATTTTCATGAATTGTACAGTTGTTTCTTGTTGTTTCGTAAAGACAATTTTTGAAACCATTATTAAACATAAGTTTTAGGTATTTCTGTACTGCATTGTTTTTATTCATTTTGAAAAGATCTACATTTACGTCGTCAATTAGTATAGTTGGACAGTTGTTTAATATATTTTCATTTTTTATGAATAGGTTCCCTAATTCTTCAGTAAATTTTCCTTTCTTTGTGTTTTGTTGGTTTAAATAAGGCTAAAATGTTAATATTTTGTTTGATAACACAAACACATTTTTGATAACGAAACATATTAGGTTTTATTACAAAACTTCATGATAAATAAAGTGTTTTGTGAAAATTTTTGAATCATTTTCCAAAAGATTTCCTTGCTCCGACGTTTTAGTAATTTGGAATTTAACATTTTGCTTATAGAATGACAGACAGAATAACCTTTTTTTATAATGTACATTTTTATAAAATAATAATAATAATAGCCGGGTACCGTCGCTTCGCTCCGGAACCCTTGCATATATAGCATTCAAAAAACAGACTTTATTTATTTAGGAAATTAATGTTGCCATCATCGGAGAATATATAACTTCCCAGCCCGTTGTGGCTTCTCCGAATAACTTGGATGTATTGCGGGTCAGCGTCACACACCGAAAATTCACATTTTTGCATGTATCTTGCAAACGCTGAAGCGTTTGTGAATAAGTGATACATCGTTCGATAGAACTTTCAAATACCAACATTTTCTCAATATAATGTTCTCTTCTATCTTTTATACTTTTCGTTTAAATTGAGAAAAAGTGAAAATTTGACCCTTTAAAAGGCGCCATCTTGGAAACCAAAAACTTTTATTGAAAGATTTTTGTAGCATTTTGTTTGTCTTAAAAAGATCTACATTTTATCCATTTACATGACCAATCTATCTCTTATAGTTTGGTCACAAAATTGGAAAAACGTAAAGTCTTATGACAGACAGAATAAAGCTGCGATTCCATTGCGGGCGCTGGCAGTCGGCTTCTCTGACCTCAATTACAGCCCTCTCCACCCCTTACAGCCACCGGCCTTGAATTTACAATAGGGACGGCAGGCTTCTGTTGTAAATGAGGGTACTAAAGCCGTGCTTCTCCCAACCGCGAAAGAACAGACGCCAGGCGACTGGAAGGGAGACCAGTATAGGCCGGCTTCTGGCGACTGCTGGTTATAGTTTGTGTAGCTGAACATAGCCAAAATATCGAAATAAATCGTGTTTTGAATTCTTTTTTTGAAAACTAGGTAAATACAAGTTGACACTTACTACAGAAATTTATAAAAATAAGGAAATTCAATTAAAATATAGGTTATTTTATTGAATTAATGGATTATAAATCATGTATTATTATTGTAATTTCTTTATACTTACTTTTTCGAAAATATGTTTGACTTTTAAGTTAATATTCAGGACAATTTAATTATGATATGAATTTATGTTTGAGAAATTGATTTTTTTTTTAGTATTATAATGGAATAATACAATAAACTTTTTCTATTTTTTAAAAAATTAATTTCAAGTTAAATCTGAAAAATAGAATCATACTGGAATATTCAAAGAAAACCTAAATACTTAAAAAGAACTGATAATGAAGATTATAAAATTATTTCATGGTAGCTTGGATTGAATATATTTTAAAATATTAGCTTTTTAGTGTGTGTTTAAATTTTTATAAATTTCATTAGAAATAAAGTTTTAATGTAATGTTTTCAATTGAAATTAAATTTTCTTCCTTTTCTATGAAATATAATTGCTATTGGAAAGTCAAATAAAGAAAGCCACATTTTGAAAAAAAAAAAAGGCATAATTTCTATTGCGTAATTTTTTTATTTATTTTTGGAGGAAGCGCATTTTTTTATGTTTCATTCATCCTCTTTGAGATTTTTTTTCCAATTTTTCTAATTCCAATTTTCTCAAGAAAAATATTGTCGCCAGAGCAAAAGAATCCATTGCGACTGAAAAACGCGGGAAAAGCATGTCACCCTCCTTGCCTTGGGCTTTAGCGACGATGTTGAAAAGCTGTTTCAACCGCTTCATAAGCTACACCTTCGCAGTTGCTCGCGCTAACCTCATTCTCGTAGCCTAAAGGGAAACTGCAACTTCGCCGACTGCTCAGCATCCAGCGCCGGCAATGGAATCCCACCTTAACTCTTTTATAATATAAGACTAGCAGCAAAGCCTGTCGGCTGACAGGCATAAAAAATTCTGAAAAATCATTTTATTTTCAACTATTAAATATAAAGCAAATGTAATCAAAATACTGTGCTAACTTGTGAACGAAGTTTCTACGGCAAAAATGGTTTTGAGTTTTGAAATCAGCGTAAACAATTGAGTAAGTAGGCCAAATTTCATTAAAATGGATGCAGTGGTAACAAAATTATTTGTTTTGAACGTATGTTTTGTTAGAATTTCAGTTGTCGAGGTCAGTTCCCAAGAATAAAATTTCATGGAAACAACATGGAATGACACAATGAACTAATATTTTCATCCAATTTGAATACTTTTGATTCAATGGTACCATTGAGAACCGCTGGATCTATCTTAATAGCGTAATTATATCGAGTTACAGACAGACAGACAGACAGACGAACTTAGTCAATTATATGTATATATATATATTTTTGATTCGATTGATGATTTGATTTGAATTTTTTTTTATTTTAATGTTCATCAGACCTATTTAGGTGTACTTCTTACCTGTACACCTTCAATGTAGGTTCTGAGAGTTTAATCTAAAGGATCATTTTCTACTCAAAAAGAAAAACGAAATACCAACCATATCTAAAGTTTAATTTATCTACAGAATAATTATTATTTTTGACTCATAACGCCGAAAGGTATTTAAAACTCACCTTTGTATAATCTAAATATTGCGCTAACTTGTGAACGAAGCTTCTCCGGCAAAAATGGTTTTGAGTTTCAAAATCAGCGTAAAAAACTGAGTAAGTATATTAAAATCGGTGCAGTGCTAACAAAATTATTTGGTTTTGAACGTATGTTTTGTTAGAATTTCAGGTAAAATTTCATGGAAACAACATGGAATGACAAAATGAACTAATATTTCATCTAATTTGAGTACCCTTGATTCAATGGTACCATTGAGAACCTTGGATCTATCTTAATAGCTTAATTATATCGAGTTACAGACAGACGGACGGACGGACGAACTTGGCCAATTATATAAGTTGATATCGTATCACTATACAGGGTGAGACAATTTCCCTTAGAGTTTGTCCATTCTCATTTCATTGGAATTTGTCAACATTGTGCGCCATGTTGTTTCTTTTGTCGTTCAGTTTTTGAATTGAAGTCTTTCGGTGTACACTGTTTTGTGAAATTGTCTGCATTAAATCTCTTATACTTGTGATTAAGCATAGTAATACTACTTATTTTTAAGATTAAAATAACCAAACTATTCATAATATTTAATTTTTGTGATAATATTGTAATCAGATCCTAGTTTTTTTTGGTGATAACAGTAGAATTGCAGCGTTTAAATTGTGATTATATGATAAGTGTACAGTAGAACCTCGCTATTCCGAACTAATGGGGATCGAACACTGTTCGATTTAGCGGGAATTCGGAATAGGCGGATTTCATGAATAAAATCAACGTATTGACTTGATAAGGCGTAAATTAAGTGCTGTGACATCATGGAAATTAAAATTTCATGGAAACAACATGGAATGACAAAATGAACTAATATTTCATCCAATTTGAGTACCCTTGATTCAATGGTATCATTGAGAACCTTGGATCTATCTTAATAGCCTAATTATATCGAGTTTCAGACAGACTGACAGACAGATAGACAGACAGACGAAATTAGCAAATTATATAAGTTGATTATTTAAATTAACTTTGATGTTTAATTTTCTGTTAAACAACTTTTACAACATATTTTTCGAATGTGTACTTAAGGAAAGGAATGGGCCTATATATTTATATTTTTTTTTTCGAGTTTTTAATTATCAGTAACTCAGCTCAAAACTAAACATAAACATCAGTTTACTAGTGATATATTCAGACAGGAGGGTCAGGAGGAAGGGCGGCAAATCTGGATAGCCCATAGGCGGCAATACTGTAAATCCGCCTCTGCAACTGCCGCTTTTGGGCTGCGACTAATCCACACGTGGGTCTGCAGATGCCTATCCACTCACCGAAAATCTCAGTGTGCTGCGGCTTTACGTTATCGTTTATCGCTTATTTTAACGAGGAAACTCACCAAAGTGGGCTAGTGATCTGTTCCGTCAATGCTGCACGATATTCCCATATGCTAAAGAACTTTGTGGTTCCACAACTGCATCAAAGAGGATATCTCGATTCGATCATCTTCATGCTGGATGAAGCACCATCCCACATCGGATGTCCGGTACAGCGTGTTTTGCAGCAACATTTCTCTGACACCACATTAGTCGTGCATTTCCCACATCATGGCCTTTGTGACCTTTGGCTGTAGAGATTTCTTAAACGCATTGTGTATCAAGGACATGTCCCCGATATCCCGACGTTGAAAGATTGAATTACATTACAGGTGCGACAAATCCATTCCATGTTGCAAGCAGGCGTGGAACATGTCGTACACCGATGCAGCCTTTGGAACATCATAATAGTGATCATATGGAACCTTATTTGTAATTACCAATAAACGTTATCTATATTGTTACAAAATTTGATGTGTGCTGTCTCATTTGGCAATTACTCATACGTACTACAACGTTTGCAGCGGCACATTTTCCCCTGTTGGCGACTTTTGGTACTAATTTTTTTTTTTTAATAATCGAAACCGCATGTTCTACTCTGTATGTTCGCCGAATGTTGTTACGCTTCATCCAATACATTCCTCGCTAGAGGGCTCTGAACACCTCACGTTATTTTATGTCCATCCGATACATTTAATGTGAATCTCTGAGCAAAGTTTGGGAAATTCCAAGTTGTGACAGACATACAGGATGATTATAAAAGTTTTGAAAGATTTCAAAAATTTCCTGTAAAAGCGCTATTGCAGTTATGATGCGATTAATCAGGATATAAGTTGAATAATACTGGGTGATTACAAATGTTTTGAACGATTTCGAAAATCTCCTGTAAAAGCGCTATTGCAGTTATGATGCGACGAATAGTACAGTAGGATAGAGCACATATTCAAGTTTTTTTTTTTTTTGTATATCTCAGAACTGTGAACTACGACCTACATTAATCATACGACAACTGGAAACCCGAAATACTTAGTCCTGGCTAAAGCGACAGCAGTGGGTGATTGGCTGTAGCTTCGTATAACAAACGATTGCCTCTGCCGCTTGCCAGGTGGTGGTGTTGACAACTGGGCGTTCACAGGTGAGGAAAACGCATACCGTTTTAGAATATCACGCAACCAGATCGGTGACGGTGGTGCAATGTGGTTTTCGCACCAAATTTCAGAATGACCCACCTGCCAAGAATTCCATTTGTAAATGAGAAGATCAATTTAAGCGACCTGGTTGCTTGATAGTCTAAACCACAGTATGCGTTTTCCTCAACGACCTATATAAACAACATAGACTGGCCATAGCGCCGCCATCTTTGAAGCAAATTGAATACCAGGCGGCCATGTTTTTTGACGTCTAGGCGGGCGGTACATGTGGTCTGCTAACATTGAATCATTACCGTCGATGCTCCGTCATAGGGGCTTATATAAAAAACGTAATTTTTCAGGAGACCGAAAACAAACTTCAAAAGACGTTATTTATTTATTTCTTTATTTCATAATAATAATAAATTTATTAATTTATTATTAAATTTAATAATAATTTATAATATTAAACTATAATATAAGTTAGTAACTAGCAATCAAAACCATGTTTAATCCATTTACTCTGTAAAAATAGAAAATCGTCGAGGTATTAGTATGCCTACAAATAAAAATTACAAAACATTTCAAACTTACCTAAAGTACGATATATCACTAGTTTTATCACTCCTATTCTTACAATTGTACGCTGAACACACACTGGGCATGATGTACGATAAACAGCAATACTTTCATTCTCTCATTCGATCACAAACACGTGTTTTCCGTATCGACAAACCATGGAGTATTTGTTAAAAAACATGGCTGCCAGAAGTACTTATTGCTGCCACTAGGAGCGCTGTAACTCACAGATAGCCTCTCTGTTGTTTATTTACCTCATTGGTTTTCCTCACCTGTGAACGCCCAGTTGTCAACAACACCACCTGGCGAACGGCAGAGGCAATCGTTTGTTATATAACGCAACAGCCAATGACCCACTGCTTTTTCGCGTTAGCCAGGACTGCCTACTTCGTTTCCAGTTGCCATGTGAGTAATGTAAGTCATAGTTCACAGTTCTGAGATATACAAAAAAAAAAAATTGCACATGTGCTCTATCCAACTGTACTATTCGTCGCATCATAACTGCAATAGCGCTTTTACAGGAGATTTTCGAAATCGTTCAAAACATTTGTAATCACCCAGTATTATTCAACCTATATCCTGATTATGGATATGAACAGTGTACTGATAACAATGGAAAGCAGCTTCGTTTAGATTTTTTTTTCTGAGTTTTTGATTAATTAGGTAACCGATTTTCGTAGCTTACTAAACTGAAACCTACTGCATCCTTTTATTTACTAAGTGCAAAGAAGTTAATCTCAACCTTCTGATTACTTTTGTTAGTGGGTGTACAACGATCTCCGACTGGATTCGCGCATTTTTTTTTTTAAGAATCATTCCTCAAAACACGGCTTTTTCAGAAGTTTCCGAAGTACCCTCCATTACATGACCAAATATCATCAGAATCGGTTAACTATTGTCAAGATAATCCCGCCCTCCCAATTTCCATCAGACTGGGGTACAGAAATGTTTCAATTCGTTTTCTTCAACAAAATTGAATACAGTTTCAATTTGTAAACTATTTTTCTAGTTCATTTCTTAAAACTTACCGGCTTTGTAATTTTTGTTTCGTTTAAGAATTTCATTGAAAACCGTTTACTTATATATTAATATTTTTTATTGCTCTTTAGAATAACAAGGGTGTCTTATGTGACATAGAACCTTTACACTTCTATCATTTTAAAATCTGTTTTGCCAATCTTGGGTCTGTTTTCACAGTCTTTTTTCTTCTTACAGTTCTTAAGTTTCTTTTCCTTTTTGAAAAGTATTTCTGTATTAAACTTGGAATTTGGTTATTAGTTCTCTTTCTTCTACAGTCATAAATTTTCGAAAACATAGATTAAATACATAATGGATTCAATGATATACAAATGCACAAAGAATGACAGCAAAAGAACTTGAAGCAAACACTTTTTCACCATTAACTCTGTACAGCTAATGAAGCAAATGCCTGAACAATGTTATTAATCAAAATCCAGTGACTTCAAATGGATTGAAAATAACATTTTCTTTGTTACGAGTTACCATCAAGTACATACATTTTATTCAGTAGTAGTAGATTAATCTTGATGTAAACATGTAGCAGGAGAACACAGAACATTCTCGTTAGAAGATTTGTATATTTATTTGTCTTATTTTAAATGGTTGCTATGAAAGATGTAAAATAGTAATTGTGAATATATCTGTACTTGTGTAGGCTCATACTATGAGAATCCCCCAAGCACTTTCTAGCCACTATTGCTGCTGAACTAATATATTAACACTGTTGAATTTTGAATCTCGACTTCTCATTGGCTATTTTATCGTAGAAGAGTTTTGTCAAATGAGTCATCTTCGTAGACGCGTCTAACCTTCTTGTCGGGCACAACCAGCGGGCATGGATTGTAGCTTTCGGGTCCTAACACCAGGTC
>JAFIDM010012231.1:11772192-11785392 GCA_023159025.1 Thereuonema tuberculata | reverse complement strand
TCCGGAATGTGCAAGCCATGTCAACGGTAAATGTGATAACCCTATGACAGCGCTCCTGAAATGCCTAAATGATTGAAATTAAAACCACTAGACTTCGTGACATACAAATGAAAATTTGCAATGGTAGAGATCACCAAGGGTTATATGAGAAATAACAATAATCATAGAAGAATATTTTTAATCTTTAATGAGACAACATTGCAATACTGGAATTTCAATATTGACTTTCTTAGGTTTTACATAGCAAAACCCAACCATTTCGGGGTGAACTAATAGTTGAAAGAACAATTTGATTTGTTGACTTCAAATAGGATATTAGCATGTTAGCGAGAAAATTGAAGGCGGGTTTGCGATGAGCTCTGTTCAGAAGTAGTCCTGTTGCAAGCCAATGTCGGGTCAAATTTCCTTACTGTAGTCAAATCTTCTGACTGTCCAGACACTGACACTGACAGGGAAGGGTCCGCGCCTGGTGATGCGCGGATCAACCCTGCGTTGTCTTTCCGATTTGCAATCCCACGCCTCGTGCGGGTACCTCCTGTGTCTGGCCTTCGGGCAAGGTCCGATCTGGTGTCGAACGGACCGGCCCGAAATGTTTGGTTCATCCTACGCCTGGATGTCATCGGGTAGGACTGCGTTCATGCCTGGTGAGGCGTGGATGGGTCCTGCGCAGGTCATGTGACCGATTGCCTCATGTATATGTCCTCAGGGCTGGCCTGCCCAGGAGGGGTCCGTGTCTGTGCACACGGATCAGTCTGGAGCCTTGTTGTACAGCCTGCATTGAGACAGAGGCCTTTGCAGGAAAGGGTCCGTGCCTGGTGAGGCGCGGATCGGTCTTGCTTCCCCCATGTCCCTCTCTGCTGCCTCTGCGGATCTTCTGCGGATGCCAGGTGGTTTCCGGCTGTGGCCGATCGTTGTCTTTTGGTGTTGAAGCCTGCTGAAGCCCTCCCAAAAGGGTAATAGCTTGTATATACGGTCTGATGTCCAGACACTGACAGCAACCCCACGTTCATGGTTTAGGTGTTGTTAGACCTGAATGCCAGTCAAATTATGATTGCGTAATGCAGTCCTATTAATAAATCTCTTGCAGTTGTAGCTCGATGTCCTTCAGAACCTGGTCTCCGATGAAAGGCACCAGTCTCCTGGAACCTCCGATAGACTCGTGATAGACTACTGCGCCACTGCTTCAGTTCCTCGGTTGTTGTATCCATCTTTGTGGAGTAATAATGACGATAGGATTCCAATAGAATAATTGACATTCATGAAAGGATATGTAAGTCTTGTGTACACCACAATTTCACGTGTTTCCGAATGGTTTACGTACGCCACGCACGCGAACTTCATACCCTTTCAACAATTACCGGCATATCTCAAAAACTTGTTGTCGTATGATCACATGTTTGGTGTCATGTGAACATGAATTTCATGTTCTTTGTTATTTTATTACTTGTATTTTTCAAACGATCGAAAATCTGCTTAAGGTTCACCATTGCGTTTCAGTTTGAGTCTTTTTCCTTGCACTCGAGTGTATTTAAAATTCATCGTTTTTTATTAGTAGAACATTTATTTATTTAAAAGCACGATTACAGTTTTTTTTTTATTTATTTATGGAAGCGATTAACTATTAAACATAAATATGCACTTTCATTTCTGCTCTAAATGTAATTTTCTTAAAAATTTCTGATTTTAAATTATTTGACAATTAATTCACAGTTCAAAGTTCAACAGTTCCTAATTCATTGCTCTAGTATTTCCTGAGAAATCGTCATTTCGTAATATTTGATTCTTTTACTATAACCTATATTCACTGTATTTCTAGTTACAATCCATCTATTTCTTAATTAATTATAAGAATCATTTCTCTTGTATATCACCTATTCGTAAGTTATGAACCCATTTAACTGTGAAAATATTCTTTTATTGTATATCACTGAATCCTTTGTCCCATATACCAATAATTAATTTTATTTACTTTGAATTGTACAGGGTGTTCATTTTATCTGAAGACATTGAAATATCCCGAAAAGTGCAAATCGGATCAAAAAACTTTATAATTAAAATTTGTTCGTGTCGGAGGGGGACATCCAATGATACCAAACTCGACCCCCCACCCCCACCCTCTGAGGTGAGGGGTTGGGAAGAAAAACGTAAATAAGAACCCCCATTTTTTTATTGCAAATTCGGATTCTCCAGAAAATTTTACGTTGATTTGATGTACTGTATGTCGGTGTTGCTCGCAGATGGCGCTGTAATCGACAAAAATCAAAATGGGTAAAACATCGTTGAAAATTGGGGATATCTCACGAAATAAAAAATCATATGAAATCAGAGAAATAAAAATGTAGACATATGTGATATTTATCAAAATGCTTTCCAATGACCCGTGAATTAACCCCCCACCCCCACGCTGTGAGAGTGGGAGAGGCAATTATTTCATAACTTGTAATGGGAAATCCCATTCTCAACGTTGTATTCCTCCGACAAAACGAAAAGGGGACTGCTCTATCATAAAAGGCAGTGCAGTGTGGTCAGAGATCACTTATCTTTCAGAATTAGTGCTGAAAGCATCTCTAAAACTTTCATTGTACGTGAGTAGGTTTTATTGCCTTCACATCTACCCTTCATTTCTACAGTAGAACAGAATTGCAAGTGGACAATGAATAGTGCAACCGTAGAAGAAAAAATTGGAATGATTCTGATTTACGATGAATGTAGGAGAAATGTTGACGATGCTGTTGCCTTGTATGCTGAGCGGTTTCCCGATAATGTTCGCTCTCGTTCTTTTTTTTACAAAATTGTGAATGCCTTTATCTCTGATGGCAGCGTACAAACCAAGAAAAGGAAACGAAGAAAAACTGTTATAGGAGAAGCTAATGAAATAGCTGTACTAGCAGCTGTTCACCAAAACCAACAGATAAGCACTCGGCAATTACAACGCGATTCCGGAATGTCCTAGGTAGTATTGTCAACGTATTGCATCGTTGTAGGTATCATCCATATAACATTTCACTGCATCAAGAACTTCATGGCGAAGACTTCCATAATCGAGTAGTATTTTGTGAATGGGCTCTTCAACAACTGCAAAGTAATCCCAATTTCTTTGCTAATGTACTATTTTCAGATCAGGCTACATTCACAAACCATGGTAACATTAATCGGCCTAACATGCATTACTGGAGTGCAGAAAATCCCGACTGGTTACGACAAGTTGAACATCAACGTCCTTGGTCAGGTAACGTTTGGTGTGGAATCATAGGGAACAAACTCATTGGTCCATATTATTGGTCCATATTTTATTGAAGCTACTTTGAATGGAATCAGATATCGAAATTTTTTGGAACAGGAACTACCAATAGTACTTGAGGTTGTTGCTTTGGACGTTCGACAAAGTATGTGGTATCAGCATGACGGTTGCCCAGCGCATTACTCACGTCATGCACGGGAAGTATTAGACCGTGATTACAATGGTCGGTGGATTGGCAGAGGTACCCCTATTAATTGGCCTGCTAGATCGCCTGATTTCTTTCTCTGGGGTTATCTAAAAGATAAGGTTTATCAACAAGTGCCAACAGACCGTGAAAACATGGTAGAACGCATAAGAAACGCCTGTGCTGAAATTCCCGCAGATATGCTTCTGTCCTGTGTACAGTCATTTGAAGACAGGATCAATAAGTGTATTGAAGTTGAAGGTCGGAATTTTGAACACTTAATGTAATTGGACAAAACACTCCGATATGTGAGGCAAGAAAAGGAAGAGACACAATGGAATACAAAGTTACGAAATAATTGCCTCTCCCACTCTCGCAGCGAGAGGGTGGGGGGTTAATTAACGTGTCATTGGATAGCATTTTGATAAATATCACATACGTCTACAGTTTTATTTCTCTGATTTCATATGATTTTTATTTCATGAGTTATTCCCAATTTTCAACGATGTTTTACCCATTTTGATTTTTGTCGATTACAGCGCCATCTGCGAGCAACCCCGAAGTACAGTACATCAAATCAATGTGAAATTTTCTGGAGAATCCGAATTTGCAATTAAAAATGGGGGTTCCTATTTACGTTTTTCTTTCCAACCCTGCACCTCATAGAGTGTGGGGGAGGTCGAGTTTGGTATCATTGGATGTCCCCCTCCGAGATGAACAAATTTTAATTATAAAGTTTTTTGATCCGATTTGTAGTTTTCGGGATATTTTAATGTCTTCAGATTAAATGAACACCCTGTATTTTCAGCTTATATTAATATTTATAATTTGTGTCTACAATACTGGCTGCTTGACGTACATTTCTGTTTAACCACATCTACATAAATAATGTAAATTTACTTACATTTAATCCTGATTTAAATGTGTCACTTCAGGATTAATATATTCTGACGCCGATGAATGTTCCTTGTATATTCACTAAACATTTTCTCATGCATCTACTCACGTTTACATTTAGTTTCATCTGCTAGAATAAAGAATGATATATATATCTGGTTTATCCTGTTTGTGTTTATATCGTGTAATTTAATATTGAGATGATATTTCCATTATATGATTTATTCCAAAATCATATATAAACTTATTCGTCGATTGATTCATGAAAATCCTTCACGAAATCCGTTTCTCCGGATCGCCAATATTATTTTCCGAATGTGTGTCAGAAGCTAACTTCAAAATGATTATTATTTTTTATCAATAATACAGTGTCACTTACTTTACATTTCACTTCTTTTTTATTGTACTGTTCCTTCACTTATCTTCTTCAATTTAAACTGTTAATGACAGCAGACTTACACTTTATTTCATATTATTGTTATAATTTTTATTCTGTTATTTTTTTAACAGATCTGCAAAAGTTGCATTTAAGGATCGTCAGTCTTAAGCCTGAAGACGAAAAGCAGATAAGAACTATTGTCTCTAAAGTATAGGAAGACGTTCGTATCCAGAGACTGGATCTTCCAACATTCACATTAACGCAAAATACTAGAGCCTAGTTAGTTATACTACTTAGTTATGCACCATATTAAACTCAATGTTTTAAAATTACAAGTAATATAAAAACAAAAATAAAAATCAGTTTCCAATTTCTTCAAAAAAGTCACCTAATAAATAAATGCTTCTAAATTATGAGTAGCTCTCCTTACATCTAACTGATTAAAAAAAAAAAACGTTGGTTTATTGTGTTACCGTTCATTAGAAGGTAAAAATGATTTACGTATGTATAAACGTCTGTGTATAATGAATGTTGAAATTTTAAATGGTGTCAATTGAATGAATATTCTTAATTATCATTATTTCGTGAATGGTAAGGTGTGTTTCTTTTGTAATTTATTATTTGAAATTTATTTAAGTGGGTTATATCATCGCATATCTATACACACGAAAATCATTTTCAATTGAAATTGGATACGATACGGCTATAAAAATTCCTTGTATTATTCATCTGTCCATCAGAGTAAGTTATCAATAAAAAATGTCTTGAAATCAATGGAAGTCGTTGTCATTAAATTTTAGTTTTAGTATCTTATGTTGAAAAAGCACAGTTAAAGTGTTAATCGCAGCACAAACTGCAATTACACTGTTATTCTAACTAAATCATAACACACAGATTTGTGATTAATTGTCAAGTAAAAATGTAAAAATCATTTGATTCGCCAAATGAATGGCACTCTAAACTATCCGTAGCAAAACTCCAAAATAAGTTTGAGATCAAATTTAATTTCCTTCTTTCATAGGAAATTAAATTTGCGTCCCATTCCTCTCACCCTCGTAATACCTTCTGAACCACTCATCGAACTTCTTGTAAGTTGACATGCCTATTTAAGGACCAGAGATGATCTGACTTACATTTGAAATTTTTTCCATATGGTTCCTCATAGTTCCCACAAAAGTACAGAAATCGAAACAAGGGATTTGTTTTCTTTAAGTAGTGGATATTAATTCACTTATTGATTATCGTTTTTATTTCTTTCGCAGATAATACATTTTTTTTCTGTTTGCAAAATAAAAAGAAAATAATATTTTGACTTTTTTTAGCAGGAATTTACTTATATTTAATGATGTGTCACTTCACAGTCGCATATCTATTTCAAAGGTCTGTCACTTGAGTCCCATTATTCAGTTTTAATTTTGAACTGAGTTTGAAGGAAGGTCATCTGAGAAAGTCCCAACAGGTTTTCTCATAAAAGAACAATGTAATCTATTGGACAAAAAATTAATCAGTTCATCTTTTGAAGTAATGCTAAGTTTAGGGAAGAAAATTCGTGAAAAAAAACCATTGTATGTCAGGCAATTGTAGATCATGCATTTGTGTTTTAATAAAAGATTTTAAGTTTTAAGTTGAGGGCGAATTTAAGTAGAACAGAAAACGATTGGAGATTACAAAGCGTGAAATAGGTCCAACATCAGTTGATATCCAATACCTGGGATGTTATAAGTAATTTCTTCGTTTCCAGAGATTCTTTGAATGACATCTTCCAAAGGAATATTGATCCTGAAATAAATATTTCCATTTAAATGAACAGAGACTTGCATCTATGTCTTTTTATAAGTTTGCGAAAGCCTTTAAATGAATATAAAATAAATATGAAAAACCTTGACATCTAGTTAATAGAAATTACATAAATTGAGTTTAAATGCAAAAGAAATTATAGCCAGTCAGAATACGTTCAAAAATCATCGTCTGGCTCTGCATCTATTACTTCTTGGCCAATCAGACAGTTCATTGCAAAAGCCTTTTTTCTTTTGAGGTATGTATTGTATTGCTTTTCTAATATCTGCAATTTCTTTTTGAGTCGATTACTATTTGTCCCTTCTATGCAAAAGTTGTAGGAGCTGACATTGTCCCAGTCAAAATGTTTCACTTCGCAAACCATCGATCCATTTTAAGGACACATGGAGGATTTGAATTGTACTCAAATATCTCATTCACCTGATATCTGAGACGATATTTTTCAACCCCTAGGAATATTAGGTAGAGATGTCATTGAGAGAGCTGTTTTCTTATAGTGGTCATGTCACCATTTCTTGAAGTCAATAATTTCATGATTATTTACTTGTATAACTTCAGAAATAGAAACGATTTTACAAACAAGTTGCGAGAAGCCCATTGTATAACTATTTCTTTTAAAACCTGCATTTGGTATAAAACAGACGGAACTAAAATTTAGTACGATACACAACTTTTGGCTAGGTCTACTGTGTTTGTATCAAGCGGTAAAGCTTCTACCAAATAATAATAATTACAGTAGCTAATAACCTTTAGTGTATAACTGTTGATTGTAATTAATTATTTTATTAGTAGTTCCCTGCAAGGTTGTCCTATTTTACGAGGTGGCACAAATTTCGCTCGATATTTAACATGGGCTTTTCCTTTTGATTAAGCTATCTTTATCAATTCAGATTTAATCAAATCTTTCTTCCTTCACAATCAAGATAATCTTCACTTTCACTTAGTTTTTGTCAAATGAACTAATAAATAAACCTCTACACAGAAATGCATTAAACAAACGTCATTTGATTCATCATTTGATCCTAGCGTTCTTAGGGTTCAAAACTAAACAGCAAGAACCGGTAGTTCGAAAACACCATTTCGGCAGAGGTATGGCCTTTTGTAATGAAATGGGAAACCATACTATTTCATAAACAAAGGGAAGAGCTAGAAACAGTATTTTCTATGAGGAGGAATACTGAAAAATCACTATTTGTAACTCAAAAACCATCAATATTTGTTACTCAAAAGCCACTGAAAAGAATCAATTAGAATAAAAAAAGAGAATAAAAAAAGAAGCAGTATTTCTATTAGGTAGAATACTGAAAAATCTCTATTGTAACTCAAAAACCACTGAAAAGTATCAATAGGAATAAAAAGAAAAGAGAGCCAAGAAAGAAAGATGCACTATTTCTATTAGGTAGAATACTGCTCAGAAGTTAGACGTCTTAGCCATTAGACCACGAGGCCTATATTCTAATCTCTAAAAAAAATAAAAATATATCATAGATGCATGATTTACACGCTGGTTCTAAAAGCAGTCGTAAATTGAGAGAATACAGACTTCAAAAATTAAATTAAAAAAAAAACAACTTAGTTTTAGTTTCCTTGATGTAATTTGTGTGTGTGTTTTTTTTAATAAATAAAAAGTTGTTTTCCGTTATATAAGCGAGGCTTCCGGAGCAAAGCGACGGGCAGCCGACTAGTTAAATAACAAAAATATTTAATAAAGAAATGCAAGGAAATCCAATAAATGTGGTAAAGGTCTTCTTATCCTCTATCTTTTTTTTCCCTTCCCTAACATTGCCAGCAAATAGAACCAACTTGGACTTGACTGCTCTTCCAATAGTATCTCCAAGCAACACTTAATGGATGAGACTGTTAAGCTGAAGCTGATATTTGCATAACAGCTCATGATTGGTCGAACCTCACAGACTACCTAAAAAGATATAACTTTTTTGGCTGAATGCTTATCCTTCAGCGAAATCGGCAATTTTAATAGTTTGCAACTCTTTTTAATTATGTGTAATATTCTTTACTTTTCAATGAAAGATAAAAAAAATAGTTCTCAAATCAACTTTGACCAAAAAAATGAATCATATTAATTAACAAATCTCCCCTAATACATTTAATCTTGGAGGGGCAGCTGCATTACTTACACACACACACACACACACACACACACACACACACACACACACACTAAATAAAAAAATCGCAAAACAAGTTAAGAAAAGTTGTTATCAAACCCCTTTTAACAATTAATCTTCGTCTCTTCTAAACTCTCCTAAATAATATTTTATAAATAAAAATTAAAACATGAACCATATTGTTCATCCAATTGTTATAAAAGAGAATCTATCTACTCTTCATAATAATGTATTAAATATTAAACAACCCCAGCTTGAACCAGTTCCGCTACAAATCATCCAAAAATTATCAAAAAAATAGGAATTATAATAATTTCAAATCAAATATAAAACTGTAATAGATCCATTGTACAATACACGTCATAAACAAAGAAATTATTGAAAATAAATTAACTACTATAAATTCCTTTTTTACATGAAAGTCATGCTTCACTTAATGTTAAAGTGTTTAACACATTAATACATTACTTAATGTTAAAGTAATGTAACGTAATTTTAATGCTAATGATAATGAGACTCCTTCCATAAAACATCTCAGCTAAGAATATCTTATTATTTCATATAATGAAAATAATCAAATAAATACATAAATAAAAAAAAAACAATGTAGAGATAGTGATTAGTAAACGAATCACAGTGCTTCGCAATGGCTTCAGAGTCACCTTTACTTTAGAATAGACTGCGCCGGGGTGGTCTAGAAAATGTTTGCGCGAGTCTGTTTGCGACCCCATGCTATCTTTCCCACTCCTAATTTTATGAAATAATCGTCATTCTTAACTCAAACCTTGTGAATACTCTGAATTCCTAATAATGATTTAAAAAAAAATACAGTAAAACCTCGTTAAGTCGTCACTCAAGGGACCAAACATTTTTGACGACTTAAGCGGAGTGGGAATTTTTGAAAAAAAAAACCCACTGAAATACAGTATTTTCATGAATTGCTGTAGGATTTGGTTAGAAAAACAACATTTTCAGAAATCAATATATAGAAATGAATGAGTGGAAAATAAAAATAACAATTTTATAGTTACCACATTTTAATCGTTTTAAAAGAAAAGCAATATCTGTCTTTGAAACGTTCCAGCAAACCATTGCTGCCGCTGAAATCTTCAATGTTCAACTCCTTAGCAATTTCCATGGCTTTTTCTTTGAGAATCATGCCAGAAATTGGCACATTTTGCGATCTGGCATGTTTTAGCCATCGAACTAAAACCTCCTCGATCTCGTCAAACTTCGATTTCCTCATTCTCTTTCTTTTGTCTTTGCAGTCAGCTTCTTCAATGACTTGTTTCGATGAAAGAATATCGTTTAATGTAGTCCTGGGAATATGGTGTTCTTTGGCAAAAGCTGTTTTCGAAACATTTGATTTTTCAAAAAGTGCAATTAAGTCTCTTTTTTTCTTGAAAAGATAACGAGGTAAGTTTTCGTTTCCCTGGCATGTTAAAAACGTAATCGAACCAAGAAATTGCAAGAGAAAAAATAGCC
Organism: Thereuonema tuberculata; assembly: GCA_023159025.1. Classification (NCBI taxonomy): domain Eukaryota; kingdom Metazoa; phylum Arthropoda; class Chilopoda; order Scutigeromorpha; family Scutigeridae; genus Thereuonema; species Thereuonema tuberculata. Next base: position 11,775,280 of record JAFIDM010012231.1, on the reverse strand, counting down.
CTTACAGCGGGGCTTACTCGCTTTGAAATGAAATCACACTCAGGAGCAGTCAAGAAAAACGTCGACACTCGACAGAGTTGCAGCGAGAAGCGTGCTTTGAATGATTAGCAGGGAGATTCCAAGAACCCAAATCCTCCGAAGGGGTAGGAAAGGAATGAAATGACAGGCGTGGTCGAAAATTCCCCGTAAAGTCTTGGCTTTCTTAAAGTGAAGGGGTGGGACTAAAAGACAATACGATGACATGCAAAATGGAGAAGAAAGATGCTTTTGGCCATTTTTGAGGGTGACGAGTTATCCGGAGTAAATAAAATTTGGTAACGAATAAAGGAGGGTTATTTTACATTATTGTGTATGAGACCTTGTCGGGACCAATGGAAAACGACGACTCAAACGGAATGACGACTTATCCGGGTGACGACTTAACGAGGTTTTACTGTAGTTGAGAAACTGTGAAAAGATTTAAAATAGGGAGAAAAAAATAAAGAATAAGAATTGCCCATGAGGGAATCGAACCTACGACCTTCGCTTTATTAGTACGACGCTGTAATCAACTGAGCTAAGAAGCCACTTTCGTCATTCAACGTTCAGGCCACCTACAACTGAGCTAGCAGTAGCCGTTGCGAAGCATTCTAGGATATGTGTCCACAGACAGGAATATAAGGCTCTTTCAGAAGCCTAAAACATAAAAATAATATTTCAAATGAAAGTAAATATCATTAGTTTCAATAGTTTAAATAAAACATGGAATTTGTAAATTTGAATTTGGGCTCCTTTAAAACACAAGACAAAACTATATAGACTATAATTATTTATTCATTATATTTCATGAACTCTGAGCGAGATGACTTCTTCAGATGAGCAGGATAGGTATAACGTATCCCTCTTCTTTAAATTCATTATATAGAAAAGTAATTCTTAATCTAAATAAACATTAACTATCTGAAGTTTTAGACAATAGATTTATGACAATAAATATGATAGTCATTACTGAATTATGACGTAAAATATAAACACTTTGAAATTTAGATAATAGATTTGTGATGTATAACAACAAAAGTGATAGACATTAGTGATTGACAATGATTTAAGTTATAAGAAACAAAAAGGTCGTGAAACCAGTAAGATAAAATAAAATCATAAGAAAAATATTTACTAGAAAACATATGAATTTACAAAAAAGCATTGTTCGTTTTTAATACATTCTTTGAATTTATTTAAAGTAAAACTATTAAAGAAAAAGAAAAAAGAAAAAAGAAAAGAAAAAAAAGAAAAGAAATTTAACGTGCTTTGAGTATAAGTAAATAAAGCAAAGGAAACGCAGCACTTATATTTATTTATGTATTTATTTAAAACTATAAACTTTAAGAAATTTATCTTTATTCATACAAGGAAAGGAGTTTATAATACAAGATTAAACCATGAACCTTTCCTTTTCATCGATAATGTGATATAATATTGTAAGGATTGAGTCGGACTTATGATTATAAACTTGGCAGTGATCTGCCCAGTCAGATATGTCTGTTTTGTTTCTGTTAAAAGCTCTGACATGTTCTGAAATTCTTTCTTTGAAAGTTCTGCCTGTGCTCCCAAAATAAATCTTTCCACAATCCCTGCATTTTAATTTATAAATAACTCCCATAGTATTCAAATCATTATTATGATATTCATTTTTATAATTTTTATTAACTTATTATCTCTATAAAACAATCTGAATATCAGTTTCTTTACGCACGTTTTTAATTGATTTATCTAATTTAATACCTAATGGTAATTTCATAATGCTTTATAAACATAACCCAATCGTTACAATATTATATCACATTATCCATGAAAAGGAAAGGTTCATGAAGGGCCCCTCCCTTACATTAGGACTTTTTGCGTCCCTTTGCGTTAGGTTAGCTGTGTGATGTGTGAGAGTGAACCTCTTCTTCTGCCCCCTCTGCATGAATGCGTCAACTCCTTTTATTTCTTTTAATTGTACTCAAAACTCAAATTCCTTAGTATTTAACTGATAGTCAGGCCGTGCATTCGGCCTTTTATTGATTACGTAGGGTTTCATTGCCAGTGTTTAGAATATCCGTTGCTCTGAGTAATGGGAATCCCCATTAGACCTACTTAGAATGATGGCGTTTTGCTGACGGTAGTGAACCCTCGTTTTTAGAGATGGGAAGAGCACGTGATAAAGAAAACGCTCCCAGCACTCTGCCTCTTGGGTAGTGTGGAAATGAGTGCAGTTTTCATTTATTTCATAAATATCTTTAGAAACATAAATTTTAGTTTTTCTTATTACAATAAGATATTTAAAGTCGAGCATCTTCCAAGAAGCAAGACTCATGGACATCATGAAGATTGAAATTTCTGAAATATTTTTATACAGAACTTGTCATAGCTATAATCTGTATAAGAAAAGGCTTATACTAAATTGTTGTATGTATTCTCATTTACTTTCATATTATACCATTTTTTAAAACAATATAATACCATAAATATGCACTATTCTATTTGGAGTAGCGTATTCGAGTTCCTGAGTTTCTATTAGTTTTATTTTAAAGTCTTACTTTTTTCAGAAATATAATGAAAACAAACAAAAGATAAAAACAGAAAGCTCAATAGACGATAGATTAAAGGCGCTGATTTCAAGCATTAGTCTATTTGGAATCGCAGGTTCGACTTTAATGTCTTAACTTTTTTCAGAAATAAAATGAAAATAAACATAGTTGATGGTTAGCAAAATTAAGACAGAACAGATGTCCTATTCCCTTACTAAAAGTAGCAGTATTTTAGAAGGTGTCATTATGACTTCCTGTATCAGGATCCAATGAATGAGGAAAGAAGCAGAAAGGAAAAGGAATGTACGTTTCCAGTTTTTGCAGTTTTCGCGATTGAATACATTTGTAGAATTGAAAAATATAATGCCTTAAAGGTAAATAATTGTTTCTTAATTATGATGTGATATATCGTCAGGTTAACGAAAAAAAGTTAGATCGTACTAGAATATGCAAACCAAGTTTCAAGAAGATCCATCCATCGGTTCCAAAGTTATGAGGATAAAGAGACACATGTACATGATCTCATGAGACTCACTTTC
>JAFIDM010012231.1:11745636-11772182 GCA_023159025.1 Thereuonema tuberculata | reverse complement strand
GAGACACATCTACATGATCTCATGAGACTCACTTTCCTATTGGAAGTAGAGTGAAATTAAAATTTCAGTGAATTTTGATAAGGGATGTGAGAACCAATTAGTAGTGAAGTTGAGAACCACTGGAGTTCATGATTCTTTCTTATTCATTCAATCAAACGAAGAGAATTTCTTATTGTTTTATCATTACTGAAATTTAATAAAAAAAAGTTATTGTAATTACTTATTTATTTCAAATTAAGAATATTTCTTGTATTTATGATCTACAATTATATACAAAATTACTCAGCATAAAAGCTTTTGTAACAAGACAATCGTATACAATAGTAATAGTAATAATAATAATGTTTAATAAAATGTTTGTTCAGAAATTAATTATTAATTTTTCTAAAGCGATTAAAAATTTCATTTATGGCTAACTTCAAGACTAGGAACATGAATTTTACTCTTTTATTACAGGTATTCAATATTTGTTTTTTTAATTCAGGGAGTTACCACTGATATTCTTATAATTGTAATAATTACGAAGTGCTATGTACTACAATATAAAAGACTGACATTACGATCACATCCTAAGCGCGTGACAATGTAATGTTAAAATTTGAAGAATATGCAAATATTCTAAAAGTTGAATTCTTATCCTCCTAGATTTGTGCAGTTGAACCAGGTTAGTAATGAACTTATTTAAAAATAATTTCTTTTAGGATTAAAATATAAAATTGAGTTAAGAAATGTTGAATGAGGTATAAATGTCATTTCAACGCCGAACCGTAAGTTAAAAAACAATCCTCTTTGTTTATTTGGTCTCCGTTAGTCTTAACTTAGTCCCCCCTCTATTTTAAATGAAAGAAAAGTGATTCTAATATACGAGCAACTGAAATTGAAAAACTTCATTAAATAAAATTGGTTTTTGTTATGTAAATACAATTATCAGCGACAGTATATATAACATATATGCTTCTGATATCTATTTATGTTGGAATACTCACTGGAATTTAAAAGGTTTTTTTTTCAAAAAATTTAAAAAAAAAATATATTTAAATAAAATAAATAAATAATTATTTAGTTCATAGGTATGAATTTGTATTATAATCAAATATATATATATATATATATATATATATATATATTTGAAACAGTTATTAAAACTAGTTGCAAAGTATATTTCTGTACAATATACTAGATTTAGTTTTATTGTTTACTACAAATGTTTTATATATATGTATATGAAAAAAAAAACATGAATTCCATTTAATTGTTTAATTTCTTTCCCAAAAATTCCTAATCAGGCATTTGGAAACTTATTTTTCTACTTCAACTGAGTAAGAATCTGAAAATTACTCTTCCAATTATTTTGAACGTTACAAATTGTCCTTCCTACCCTAAATACCGAATAGTGTACAAGGAAACGATTAGGGTAGAATAATAATAAACAGCTATATTTTTTAAAGTTGACTTTTTTTCTGGCGCTATCTCCTCCAAAACCATAAGACACAGAAATACAAATAAGATGGCGAATATTAGATATTGAGAATGTTTACATTTTCATTGTTATCAACATGGTCACCCGGAAGTCACGTGTCTTAAAACGGTGTGTCCGAGACGCTCTTACGGCTGTGAGAAAGCGGTCACAGGCGGTGAGAAAATTCTCAGAATCCATCATTACAGGTTTGCTAGTAAATAAATAAAATTATCAATTCAAAATGGATATGTTTCCAAGGTCGCCTTCAGATTCGAGTTAATATTGAGGTAATTACTATTTAAACTGATCTGTTTTTACTGATATTGTTCCAAAATACTAATAGTAAACTGAGCCAGCGAAATTAGTTAGTAGTTGAACAGATCTGTTTATAATTATTAAATAAGGACCAAACATACACGATAAGAAAAATAAATAAATACCATGTAAATAAATATAAACTATAATGCTCCGAACACTGTAAACTATTGGATTATTACCTATTATTGCTTTGTTGAAATTCTTTTATGGCATGAATATTTTGTTCGGAGCCATATAGTTTTCCTTTATATTATGTTTATCATCTGAAGAGGAGGATTAAATATCCTCGAAGCATGTAATGAAGTGTTTATATTTATTTATTTTTCTTATCGTGTGTGTTTGGTCCTTATTTAATGTGATTACACACATCATGACTGATAATTATGGATATGTTTATAATTTACCCCAAACCAAAAAAAATGTTTTTTTTTCTTTTTTTTTTTCAGGAATATGGAGAGCTCCTGGGCTCATTTGCCAGATTTGGTCCTAATCAAAATTCTCTCCAATATATCGGTATCAGATCGCACCAATGCTGGTCTTGTCTGTAGACAGTGGTACAAAGGATACTGCTCTTCAGGATTGTGGAAGCGTTTACGGATCAACTTCCAAAATTGTGAAGTTAAAAAGTGTTTCAAAACATTAAATAAGCAAGAATTCTCCCCAGTCTTGGAAGGAAAGTCAATATCTTGTATACCTCTTGATTTTCTGGCACATGTGAAGGAAGTTCATTTTATGTTAGGACAGGATGAACCAATGATAACAAACTTCATCAACTTCATTAACAGGTAAAGAAAATCTCACTATTTGTAATCAGATGTTTTGTTTTACTTATTGTGTTACCATTTATTTAAATATCAGCTGCAACGAATTATGTAAGTTCGGTGAAATGGAAATGATAGTAGATGTATATATTATTAATAATAAGATTCTGTACATAGGGATATCAGCGACAGTTAAATGAAAACTTTCTTTTCCGAAGCTGGATTGGACTAATTCGGAAATCAAAAATATTTAATTACCTGTGAATCTATCTTTATCATAAATAAAGCCATTGCACAAAGGTACTGTCATATACAATTTAATCTAAAATACATTGACACGCGACATTTTCATAGCTCATTCAAGGCTATATTATCAAGCATTACAAATACAGTCAGAAAAGGGGAATTTATATAGGCACAACAACTTATTCAGCATATTCGTCATGTGACTCAGGAGTCCATGGGAAGCGCTTGATACGCAGATGTAGTGAGTGGAACGTAGTGGCGTCGAGTGCCATCCTATGGTAAATGCTTGAACCGCCTATATAAACAAAACCCTGTTGTCCAATTCGCTTATGGAAATGTTTCTGTATGCCATAGATCGTAAACAAAAAGGCATTTACCACAGGATGGCAGTCGACGCCACTACGTTCGACTCGCCACATCTGCACATCAAGGGCTTCCCATGGACTCCTCAGTCACATGAAAAATATGCTGAATAAGATGTTGTGCCTATTTATATTCCCCTTTTTTAAATGTATTTGTAACGCTTGATAATATAGCCTCGATTGAGCTATGAAACATGTCGCGTGTAAATATATTTTGTATTAAATTATATACTAAAGTATCTTTGTGCATTGGCTTTATTTATGACAATGAACTATAAGTGTGCACGTAAATCATATGTTAGTATGTTAATCTATGTTGCACTTATAATTTCCAATAATGCACTTTGCCTCAAGCATGCAGGCCGATTTAATGGACTCTATTTTAAATCATTTTATTTCTGGTTTATATTAGCTTAAGATAATTATATTCCGAATTAAATGCCGATATTACGAATTAAAATAGTCTTAAACATTTCTATAGTACTACATAAGTTTATCCATTCGATTTTGGCGCTATTTCCTATAAAATCTCTCATTAAATGTCTTTTCTAATTACATAAGAAATATTAAAACCGGTTGTAACTTCTGAAGATACACGTTTCAGATGCACTTGAATACAGAGAAACTTTGATTAGCATCACTTCGATTATTTTAATTTTTTTACTCTTTTCTTTCCACACATTTTCTGATACTACATAAAAAGGGAAGAAAAGATCGAATATAAGTGTTTTTTTATTATTATTTCCTTTTAAGAATCGAAACGTCCCAGTGATATGATGATTTACTATTGTAACAGCATTTATTTTAAAGATCGAATTAGTTGTCTTGGCTTATATAGTAATCATTCTTTTCACAAAAATGGTTTAAGAAATTTTGACGCCAATCGGACAGATTTTTTCCAATTTCAACAAGCCCGATAACAGTAATTGTTTGTTGATATTGTACCTGAACTTCTATTTACCCTAAAAAGAATGATTACGAATATTATCAAAGAAATTCTTTAACTATTCTTGTCTATTAACTTTTTGATTGCTAATTTGCCATTTTCTGTTTGTTTATGGCTTAAGACTGTAGTAAAATAGTGAATTTCTTCGGTCTAGGATTCTATATTTTGTTATATTTTGTATATTTTGTTATATTAGTAAATAATCGTTTTTGTTTTGTTTCCTTGTTGAAGTTGGGTCTGTTATACTGGATGGTCCAGATAAGTTTCACTCCCTAGATTTCCTCGTTTTTTTGGAATGATGAAGACTGAGATGACAGTTTCTAAACGAAACCATGTGTGGTAATGTTTTTTACTGTTATCAATCAAATGGTCCTTTGAATTTTTGGAAAAACAATCATAGAAATCAATTTTCACCACTGACCCTAGGAAAAACAATTTAAACAGAATTTCAAAATTTTTTACAAAATTTGTTCAAAATGGTGCCTGTTCACTGCAAACCGTGCAAATGGGATAAAGGATCTACGAACTAATGGCAATGCAGTTTTGCGGAACTAATTAAGCTTAGCATTATGGATTTTTCCAAATGCTGTGATGTAGTAGTTGGTATGGTCTACACGTGATCTTTCCCAGATCCAAAAAAATAAAAAATAAACCAAGAGCTATCATATCCAGCGGCTGTGAAAGCGATATTCTAGAATCTTCAACTGCAGGAGGCATAATGAGCGAACGTTTGCCGAAGACTATGTACTGATCTACTTAATCAATCAGGGTTAGGTCCACTTACCTCAGTTCATTCAACATACATACCATCGTAGAACAAAAGTCCAAAAATCTGGGTTTCAATAATCCCACATCACTTATAGATGCCCTGATGATTTGCCTATGAAAGCTACTGCGCGTTTTCCTCATTCCAGTAATGAACTTTGTGGAGATTCACCACACTATCTCTTGCTTCATCAGTGACAGAATACGCGATATTATTTCTGGATGTTCGTCACACGTTGCTAATATCCGATGGTAAAAGTCTTTAACTGGTTGGATAATCCTGCTCTTTCAACACTTGATGGCAATGCTTGTGTTGCTGGTGAAACTGGTTAGATATTCTTAATTAATGTCCGATTGCCCTGCTGTTTGTATGTGGGCTTGCAGCACATGATGCCAGGATCAAGATAACAGTCTCCTCATCTGTTGCAAGTGATGGCCTGAGATAACACTTTTAATCTCCAGGAATTTTCAGAAAATTAGCATCATTGCTTGTCTTGATAGATTCCTTCTGTAAGGATATGCTAGGGTTTACATCTTGACTGCAAAAAGGTCAATGGTCCATAACAGGAAGATGTCTACAAGCCTCTGAATGGATATGAAACCATCCTGGTATTCAAGAGCTTGTGTGGGCCAATTTGGCAGCTATCCTACTATCCATTAACAGGAAATATATAAAATAATCTGCGATCATTTTGATATTTCCTACTGGGAAGGGGATTAGCCTGATTTGTATAGTTCAACATTCACAATTTAGGCTGCCCAAACAAAAATTATGTAAATAAGATTTTCTTTAGAATTTGTCGTCAAAGTCTGTATCATTTCTAAATTGCGTAATACTTAAATGCGGGGGAGATAACACTCATCCTGTACCGCCCTGTATAGATAGAACAAAATAATATATGAAGAAGAACCTACTAATGATTTTTTGCTTTGTTTAATTTTTTAATACCTCAAGGCTCCAGATTTCAGGATGTTCTCTTCGCCGTTTGAAAATCAGTGGCAGTTTCCCTCAGCCATCTTGGCCTCAATATTGCCAGAACGGGTTTGCTTGTTTTGCTAAGTTTCTTGAAACGCAGAAGTGTTTGCAAGATTGTGATCTGGATTTTCCTCTTCCACCCAAATTCTCCTTCATTCTTAAAGGCTTAGGTCGAGGAAGTGGATCGACATTGACCACGTTCAGATTCGTCTTCCATACTTTTCCTAAACAATAGTAAGCATTTCTCTTGATTTTATTGTAAACCCTTATCAAATAGTCGACAAATACTACCGAATTTATAAATAGCCATTGGATGTCATAAATTATAACAATCTTAATTTTATCGTCGGAGGTGATCTATCATTTTTTTTTATTAAATTGCAGTGATCTCAATCTAAAAGTGTTAGAAGCATCTTTTTCTTTTCGACATAATTTTTAGTTTTATTTAGCTCGGATTCTGTGTTTCTAGGAAATTTTTTTGTGATTTCCCGGTTCCTTTATCGCGAGCAACAATGGTCGGAAAACGAGAAAAATGCTTTTGAAGCCACAATGGGAAATGAACACCACTATTCGTAATGGATCTGTCAAAAATTTTTCCTAATTATTTTCCTCACTATAACAAACAAATAGTTACTTTGCTAGCACTGCTAGAAAACAATTCCTGGGAAACACTCAAAAACATTCGATAAGTTTGTTTGAAACCTACTTCTAATAAAACAGACCAAATATTTGCTTCTCTAAGGAAGGAAATGAGCTTCTATGAAGCGACGTATTCTCTCACCCCCAATTTGAAGATGTTTTAAGACACACATAAAACAAATTTAACACAAAATGAAAGAATTTGTTTCTAATCTGATATATTTTATTAAAAATCCAAAGATCACTCTTATCTGATAGGGAAACTGAGGAGCTTAGTTTCAAAACCCGTCATCTCCAAAAATTGCAAATTCCGAGCCAATGGAGTTTTTGCTAAGTTCAAATCAAAATCCGCCGTTTGCATACAGTTTAACTTCAAAAACAATGTATTGCGATACGATTTCGAGACGAGTGCTATTTCAAAGCCTGCCATGCCCAATGCGAATGGATTAACAAATCCCTATTTTCCGAATATTTAATTTTGGAGATGGCGGGTTTTGAAACTAAGCTCCTCAACTAATGTATTATGTCTGAAAATTATCAGAAGTATTTCAATTTTAAAACGAATAATATTTGCATTTTATTTTTGTTGTAATGTTTAATTTCAGACTAAATGAAATGTAAATGAGATTGAGAACTTGAATATACTTATGATTTCGTATAAAGGTACTGTACATCATAAGGTATGCTATAACGAAGTCTCTATTCAGTACATTGTTTATTTTGAAAAAACCCAAATGTATCCAAGACGATTCTCTGTTTATTAGCATTACGATCAACACTACTGGTGATCTACTAAAATTAAATAAAAAAGATGATTTCGGAAATTCCCGAAAATTCCCGGAAATACAATTTGTCGTTCCCGATTCCCGAAGGTTCAAAATGTCGGGAATTCGGAAACCCTAGTAGTAACCATAGCTATTGGAAGATTTGGTCTAAAACCCTGAATTCACTGGAGAACAAAAACTAAATTGAAATCCAATTGGTGATCACAAGTTAAATATTTTAGGAAGAAACTTTGGTGGAAAGTGAAAATGCAATGAAAACGAAGATCCTTGCAGATATAAAGCTTACTTTAGAAGGTAAGAATTCAAAAGGCCAAAAATTCTAAATTATTTTACCATTACATTCTGTAGAATAAACTAAGGAAAATAAACTCTTGCTTCTTTCTATCAGATTCAAAATGTTTCTTCATTTTCTGTTCCTTCTATAATTAAGACCCCAAAAATGTCCTACAAGCATTGTCATTAAATCCTTACAGTGCTAAAAACTTTCAAATAAGTCGAGGGATATTAACTTCAGCTTCCTGGTGATTATTTAACAAATTGGATGACAGTAGTTTTTAGAGACACGAATCCTTCAAAAATGAAATCTTCTAGAAATCTCAAAATGGTATTACGATAAAAAAATGCACCGTTTAGAAGTTTATCGTCATTTTTAAGATTGAAGATTTGCTTGAAAAAATATAAAAAAGACCTTATGGATTAGTTTACTTAACATAATAATAATAGTACTAAAGATTTTTTTAAGAAATGACACTTGAATTTTTTCAAACATTTTTATTACTTTTCTCATGAGTGTATTTTTTTTTGTAATTGCAGTATAATTCCATATTACTACGAGGCAATGAGTTTGTTTACAAATTTGCGTTACCTTACTGTAAAATTTAGTTCATTGGACACAAATGTTTTCAGGATTTTGTTGGAAAACAATCCATCTCTTCAAGAAATGAGAATCCATGACATTTCCACATTACCTTTTCCGTCTCTTTCGCAAGATGATTGGAATCTAGCAAGATTGTCTCATCCACATCTGAAAGTAAAAGCAGGTATCTATTCCTTCATTGCTTTAGTTATTTTGAGATTTTTATTTTCGTAGTTTTGGTCTTCTGAGCGTCCATTTCCAATGTTGATGCGTAGTTAAATGTTGTAGATTTTAATTTATTATTAGTTTTTATGAACTTTCAGACAATCATATAAATGACAGGCGAAAATAAGGAAAATAGTTTTTCCTTCTACTTTTATATTTTTTGTCATAAAAGAATTTATATTATCAATAGTTTATATCATTGGTATAAATAAAAGAAAAAAAGTAACTTTGAATGCTTTTTCAGTTTTAGTTATGGATGCAGTCAACACAAAGTTTCTGAAACGTTGGGTTCTGCCTAAAAAATTATGGTTTTCTATTATTAAACTAAATCATCTCTTTTAGTTTTCATTGTTGTCATCATTATCACTCATCAAAAGATTTTAAGGAAGAAATTCATGATTTTAAAATATCTATCTATATTTATAAGTAATATATTGTTTAGATATCTAGTTGATTTACTCCTTTAATTATTCTAAAATACACAGTATTTCTTTTCCTTTACCAGTAAACTTCTTCAGGTTTTTTTTTGCTTTGAGGACAGGAACTTTTTCTTTTCCTTTTAGGATTGATTAAAAGTATACAGTAAGAGTTTTTTACATCACTTTTGAAAACAAAAAAAAATTAGAAATAGCATCTGTCACATTATATTATTTTCATTATTATATTAATTTAATTATTTATAAAAATGATGTAATGTCATATGTACTATTACTAAAATTTAATTGTTTTTTAAAAATAATATAATGTGATCGATGCTATTATTAAAACTTAATTGTTTCCCAAAATGATGTAAAAAAAACTCTTACTGTATACTTTTAATGAATTCCAAGAGGAAATGGAAAAGTTTTTTACCCGTCCTCAAAAAGCCTGAGGAATTTTCCTGTTAAAGGAAAAAAAAATGTTGTGTATATTAAAGAATTAAAGAAGTATATCAACTAAGCATATATGTATTAGATTTCAAATTCTTAGTTATAGTTAGTGGTTAATCCCTAGGACTATCACGATTTCACTGAATTGTAAATCTTTTGAGATCTTTTTTTTGAAACAGAAGAATATACAGTATTTCTATAGAAATGCATCTCAGGTTTCAAGAAATCAGGTCACAGATTCGAAAGTTATTAGGGAGCAATAACTGTCCCCACTCAATAAGGTGGTAATCTTATAAGACATTCTTACCTTTATAGAGATAGTAATGGAAAATCATGTTCATACTCCAACTTAGCTATCAGTGGACCTCTATAGCAGTTATTTAGTACTAATTAGCACTCGACAGCAAAGGTAACCAGATTACGCGGATTATGGAAGTGACATAAGGCTATTGTAGTCATTTTGGCTATGCTTAAATTAAGTGCCTTTCCATACAGCTGACAAAAAATATAACTGCCACATTCAGAGATGTTCTGCCGCTGATGTTTGCGTTTCGAGAAACCATGGCCTCTTAAGGTTTGATTCGCAGTGATTTCAGTCTTTTATGAATTGAGTAAATCTAGCTGAAGAGTGTTAATAAACACAAAACAGATACTCCATTTCGTTGGGTGCTACTGAATATTTGCATTTTTCTACAGGTTAATTCTCTTATTGTATTCAATTTTTTAAGACTTTCTCAATTATTGTTTGACTTCGTTTGGATTCATTGCAATCACACTTTTTTCTATTTCCATTTAGATCTTTCTGCATGGTTTCCTCAAGTAATTGCTGCACTTCCTCCTGGCATGCCTCTCACGGCGGTTTCTTTAAATATGCGTTGGAATTCTTCTCGTCGACAAGAATTTACTATACACCAAATTCTTCGACATATTACGGAAACATTTTCAGAAACCTTAGGTATTTTTTTTCTCTAACAAAGTTGGTTAATATTAAGTCCAGCATGAAAATTGTATAGATATACACTACATAGGGAATTTGTTCTTAAAAACTTTCCCAGCGGTAAAAACTACGACACATTAAATTTTGTCTGCACTTTCCTTTCACCAAATGCAATAATGAGATGCTGACTGTTTCCTCAAACCAATCTGCTACTTTATCTAAAGTTTAGCTTATTAACTGTAATTGTGACATTAATTTAAATGAAACAAAATGGCAATAAAAGCAAACACTATATACAGGGCGCTACAGAAAGTAGGTATACACTTGACGAATATTTATTTTTGCCGTTATTACAATCAAAAACAATAGTGATGCACTTCCATATTCACAAGCAGAAGATTTTACTTCTTCAGGTGCTCCAACAGGCAGCCGTTATTCTCACAATTCCGATTGTCTAGCAGACTACTACACAGTTTATAGTTTGCATCAATTTTTTTCTATTAAATCATCAGTGATGAAACATTATCTCGTTGATAGTAAAAAACTTCGGACATATAACTTCTTTTTAATGAATTATAAAAGAAATTTTATAAATTCTAGTGACCATGATTACTGTTAGCCTGACAATGGCACTATGCAGGTTTCACTTTAGTTTAATTAGCCCTCGTTGACCTAACTATCTTTGGGGAAATTCCTGTTTCAGAAAGTCACTGACGTTATGAGGCTGTGTTCCTTTGTGCTGAAAAAAAATTCTGCACTTGTGGTATGATAATTATTTAGTCCAGATAAGTTAAGAACTAATACAAAACTTGTCATATTGTAAGGTCTAAGAACTCTGTTCCAATCGCACTATAGCTTCTAATTAGTCAACAGTACCTACTGTGACATTAAGAATTTCTTTGGCTTAATACTAACAATACCAATTGGGTGAAGCAAGCTTCGTTAGTCCTGAAAAACTTTTTTCTTTGCCTTATCTTTATCATTCAGTTTCCTTTCTCAACACAAGGGTTGTTGATCTAGATCGCTTGGAAAAACACCATGGATTAGCCTCGGGTGCTAAACTTTACAATACCGATATGTTGCATCAATCACATGAAGTTTAGCTTTGTGTCCCTTCTCTTTTTTTAATTCCTTTGATTTAGTTCAGTGATACCTAAGTGTTCCCTGTTTCTGTTCGGAAGTTATAATCATTGCTTCTTGATATTTCCACATTTCCGATCTTCCGTTATCAATTCAGTACTTTTGTTAATCGATAACTTCTCATCCATTACAATTAAAGCCCATTTCACAAGAAAGAAAATTTGTTAAAATAATTGCCTGTTATTAATAAAATGGTAATAATTTTTTAGTTTTGTGATTAATAAGTGATATTTATCCGTTAAGATTTAAGATGATATTTCAGTGAAATATCAAGGATCTCGGCTAAGTTACTGAGACAAGGAAGTTTTGCCAAAGAAGACGAAAATAATCCCAACAACAATTAGAAACATTTTTCATTCCTTGGACTATTCCAGCAGTGCAATAATTTGACTAATCTTTCAATTAACTAAAACATCAACATTGTAATATGAAAGACTTCTTTTTCTCCTACAGCTTTTCCCACTTTTACCGCGTGGGGTCGCTGATGAGCAAGATGCGCTTAGTCAATAATAGATTTTGGCAAGGGTGTTTTACAGTCGGAGGCCCTGCGTAATATGAAAGACATAAAATTTAAATCCTTTACATTTCAGAAAACATAATTTTGTACTTTTGTACTTTGAAAACATTTAAGGGATTCATTAGCGGCACCTAGGTTGCAGCTTCCCTGTAAAACAGGGGGGGACCACTTTTGCTTTTATGCTTGCTGGATGTCACATTCTGTAGTGCCCAAACGGTTAGAGATATTAGAATGAAACTTTCACCATTGTGTTCAGCATCAAAAATTAGGTGACCACGTCCACAAAATTAGACCTCCCCAGACCTAGTTTTACATTCCGCAAGCATGGTCGACTGAGATGCTCCGCTATCTCACACGAGTGAGATTCTAATTTCCGCGCTAGCTTTGCTTGATCTTTATGAGAATAATCTACTGCTTGCATTCAAATTGTATTTCAAAACAATAGAATCAGCATAACATTCGAACTTAAAATTCTTCATTTAATTCAACTAAAATGAGAACAAACCAACGGCTTAATTATCCAGTTAATAACTTTTCTGGTTATTGAATAAGTCACTTAATGATATTTTACAGAATTTATTGAATCATGCAAGAGCTATTAATAGAGTTACTACAGCAACTATCTCACGTTCATATGGAGACATTTTATGTGGACTAATAAAAGTAAAAAGTCAGGAATATTTTTGAAAAATTTAAAATTAGGGTAGCATCAATGGTGACGAGTAAATTCTACAAACACTGAAACAAATTAGATAACCCAAAAATCCAATAAACCTCAGCCTAACAAAAACTAAAGCTTATAAAAAAATATTAATTATTTTAAATATATTATAAATATATATTATTTTGAAGTGAAAACAAATATTATTATTATTATTATTATTTCAACATTTCTAGAAGAGTTTCGTCTTTGGAATGCTATTAAGCAACATTTGGGCGAAGACATAGGTCGGGGTGTCAGGGATCTCATTCGTGGTTGTCCCCAACTGAAACGAGTTCTCATCACTGCAACTATGTCCTTGGTCAGTGTTAGAGAAATTTGTGAACTTCAAGAGAGTAAGCAAATTGGTGAGTAAATTTATCTAACAATTACTAAGAAACATCATAAATCAAGTTTCTCGGAACATAATGTATGAGGAATGTTAATTACATAGAACTAATTAAATTAAAATTGAAAAACAAGAAAACATTGCACGCCAAATTAACTCAAATTATAACCATGGTTATTGCAAAAGCTTTGGTGATTATTTAATATTTTGTATCTAATGAAAGTTTATATTACAGTTTTGATTTTATTATAGATTTGCATTCAGTAGCACCTGTCAAAACAAAGAATACTGCAAATAAATCAATAACAAGTTTGAGAAAGATTACTATTTTACTCATGACATAGTTAGAAATTATAAAGGTTATAATTAATACACAGTTGCTGATCGATAACCACATATCACTGTTTCAGCAAAAACAGAAGTGAAAAAACTGATCGTTCAAGGTAAAAAAAATATAATGAAGATTTAAAACACGATAGGGTTAGTACAGAAAACTAAATAAAAAAACAGAAGAGAAAAAAATTCCTCAGTCACTTAACTATCTGAGTACCACTTTTCCTGTTCATTACAAATCATCAGTTGTAATAAAACCAACAGCTGCAATATTGAAGTGGAAATTTACTAAAGTAGCCTGATTTACTAATGTAATACTCTTGTAATTTAAATCCGGACTGTGCAAGCCATGATAGAGGAAAATGTTACAACCCTAAGACAGGTCTCCTGAAATGCCTAAATGATTGAAATTGAAAGCACTAGACTTCGTGACATAACAAGGAATATTTTCAATAGTAGACGATCACCTAGGGTTATATGAGAAATTAAGAATAAGCTTTTGAGAATATTTTCAATCTTTAATAAGACAACATTGCAATACTGGAATTTCAATGTTGACTTTCCTAGGACGAACTAAGAGTTGAAAGAACAATTTGATTTGTTGACCAACACACAGGATGTTACGGTTTGGTAGTTTTTGCTTTACGATCATATTGTTAGAATTCTGAAGTTAAAACATTGTGCTGGAGTCCTCTCCTTTTTTGACAGTACACCAATGATATACTTTAACTACACGCAAGTGAAACTGAAATGCAATGTCGTATTTCCCCTTAAAATGTCGCGACATTTGCGACATCACCTTAAAATGTCGCAAATTTTTGATCGTTTGAAAACTGCAAGGAATAAAATAACAAAAATATGCCATTCCCGTTCACGTGACACGCAGAACGTTCCGGGTGAATCCCATTTGTAAAACGTGATGAAAGCAGTAATATAGAAAAGGTGTAGTACCAAAAGAGTTCATCTCATTACAAAAACAAGGCCACAAATTGAGCTGTATTTAACATTTATTGCAAGTCAATACATGATGTTGCCACCTCGAGCTCTGATAACAGCTTCCATTAGGCGTCCCATTGATCGGATTCCATTCCTCTTCTAACGCCCTCTTCAACTCCTCGATTGTTTATGGAGCTGGATTTCTACCACGAACCCTTCTCTGAAGCAGTTCCCACAGATGTTCGATCGCATTCAGATCAGGACTACGTGCAGGCGACCGCTTACACTCAATGCAAACTGCATTCAGATAATCCCCAAAAAGCAAGAGCGTCGTGTGGCGTTGCTTTGTCGTGCTTGAAAATGAAGTTTACTCCGACGAATCAGCGTACATATTGTTGTAGCACTTCCGTTATATACCAGTGAGCCATCAACCCGCCTCCTGTAGGTCCAGGGTCGATAAACACCATGTGAGTTTTGGCTGCAAGAGAAATGCCTTCCCTTAGCATGCAGAAGCCTCCTCCATAACAGACCGTTTCCTGGAAGTAGAATTGCGCAAAACGTTCAACAGGCCTTCGATAGACATGGTTTCGTCTGTCATTGCCATGTAAGCACATTCGAATTTCGTCAGAGACCAACAATGAACCCCATTGCGCTACAGACCTATCAACATGTTAGCGAGCAAATTGAAGGCGGGTTTGCCGATGAACTGTGGTCAGAAGTGGTCCTGTTGCAGGCCTGTTATTAGACCTGAATGCCAATGAAATTACGATTGCGTAATGCAGTGCTATTAATAAATCGGTCATATCTTGCAGTTGTAGCTCGATGTCCACCTGAAGCTGGTCTCAGATGAAAGGCACCAGTCTCCTGGAACCTCCGATAGACTCGTGATACTCGTGATAGACTCCTGCGCAACTGCTTCAGTTCCTCGGTTGTTGTATCCATCTTTCTAGAGTAATAATGACGATAGGATTCCAATAGATAATTCACATGCATAAAGGATATGTAAGTCTTGCAAACACAACAATTTTACGTGTTTCGTTTACGTACCGTCACGCACGCGAACTTCATACCCTTTCTAACAATTACCGGCATATCTCAAAAACTTGTCATATGATCACACGTTCCGTGTCATGTGAACATGAATTTCATATTCTGTTATTTTATTACTTGTAGTTTTCATACGATCGAAAATCTGCTTAAGGTTCACCATTGCGTTTCAGTTTGATTCTTTTTCCTTGCACTCGAGTGTATATTCATCGTTCATGTTAGTGGAACATTTATTTAATTAATTAGCACGATTACAGTGATTTTTTTTATTTATTATTGGAAGCGTTTAACTATTAAACATAAATATGTAGAACTTTCATTTCTGCTCTAAATGTATATTCTTTTAACTTCTGATTATAAATTATTTGACATTTAATTCACAGTTCAAAGTTCAACAGTTCCCAATTCATTGCTGTAGTATTTGCTGAGTAATAATCATTTCGTAATATTTCATTCTTTTACTATAATATATATTCACTGTATTTCCAGTTACAAGCCATCTATTTCTTAATTGATTATAAGTAGCGTTTCTCTTGTATATCACTTATTTGTAAATTATGAACTCCACTAAATTTCCACTTAACTGTGAAAATATTCTTCTTTAATTGTATATCACTGAAACCTTTGTTCCATTAATGCAATTAATTAATTTTATTTACTTTGAATTATATTTTCAGCTTATATTCATATTTAAAATTTGTATCTCAAATATGACTGCTTGACATTCTTTTCATTTCTGTTTAACCACATGTACATAAATAACGTAAATTTACTTTCATTTAATCCTGATATAAATCTGTCACTTCAGGATTAATATATTCTGACGCCGATGAATGTTCCTTGTATATTCACGAATATTTTCTCATCCATCTCATCACGCTTACATTTAGTTTTCTTTCTGCTAGAATAAAGAATGATATATATCAGGTTTATCCTTGTCTGTTTATCATCGTGCAATTTCTATTATATGATTTATTCCAAAATCATATATAAATTGATTCGTCGATTGATTCATGAAAATCCTTCACGAAATGCGTTTCTCCGGATCGCCAATATTATTTTCTGAATGTGTGTCTTTCAGAAGCTAACTTCAAATGATCATTATTTTTTGTCAATAATACAGTGTCACTTACTTTACATTTCACTTCTTTTTTAATGTACAATTATTTCACTTGTTGTAAAGTTGTAATATTGAACACGATGAACCTACCAATTATTGATGTAAATATTCTAATAGAATGACTTTGAGAAAGCAGAATAATTAAATTCTGTGAAATATTGTCCATAGTAATACAGAAGAAGTTTCAAAATACAGTTGAAGCGTTATTTGTTAATGCTGTACTAAAACACTTTATTCATCTTAATATTATTGTTATTATTATAATTTTTATTCTTTTGTTTTTTTTTTTTGAAAGATCTCCAAACTTTGCATTTAAGGATCATCAGTATTATACCTGAGAACGAAAAGGAGGTAAGAACCATTGTATCAATGTATAGGGAGACCTTCGTATCCAGAGATTGGATCTTTCAACATAATCTCATTGAAGAGAGATATGTTAATTGTACGCTAATCTAGTTAGTTGTACGCCATAGAGAACTCAGTTTTAAAATTGTAAGTAATATAAAAACAAAAATAGAAATCAGCTTCCAATTTCTTCAAAAATGTTATCTAATGTAAATAAATACTTCTAAATTATAAATAGCTCTCCTTACATCTAACTGATTTAAAAAAAAAAAAAGTTGGTTTATTGTGCTACCGTTCATTTCAAGGTAGAAATGATTTACGTGTGTATAAACGTCTATGAATAATGAATGTTGAAATTTAAATGGTGTCAGTTGAATGAATATTATTAATTATTATTTCGTGAATGGTAAGGTGTGTTTCTTTTGTGAATTACTATTGGAAATTTATTTATATATGTAATCTGTATATACATACCTATATATACGAAAATCATTTTCAATTGAAATTGGATATGATAAGGCTATAAAAATTCATTGTATTATTTATCTGTTCATCACAGTAAGTTATCAATAAAAAATGTCTTGAAATCAATGGAAGTCGTTGTCATTAAATCTTAGTTTTAGTATCTTATGTTGAAAAACCACAGTATAAAGTATTAATCCCATCAAAAACTGCAATTACAATGTTATTCTATTTACATCAATAAAATAGCAAAAGTAAGGATAAAACTTCGTTTTAGTTTTATAGCTTTAATTTTTTTCAATGCCACTTCATAAAAAGCACAGTGCAACTTAACGTTAAAAACTGCAAAATCTTGCTTAATCTTGAAATATTTCGCTTATACCACTCTATCAACAATGATGTATTATGGATTTAATAAATTAATCTTTGAGAAGGAATGGAAAGGTCCACAGATTTCCTTATAAATCACAATTCCCATTGCATTATAATTATAAAAACAAAGAGTTTTTCTAACATTTGCCACAGTATTTGTATTTGTGTCCTATGGTTTCAGAGGACATTTCGGACCAGACAAAAAATCAACATTAAATACTAGATTCCACAGGAGAAAGTTATAAAAAAATAAATTAGATCGTTTTACTTAGGCCTATTTGTACTAAGCAAGAATAAAAATAATTTCGGTTGAAATAAATCTTAACACAAAAATTTGTGATGAATTGTCAAATAAAAATGTAAAAATCATTTGATTCGCCAAATGAAAGACACTCGAAACTATTCGTAGTAAAACTCTGGTTCAAAAATAAGTAATTCAAGTCAGGAAAAGTTGGAGATCAAATTAATATCAAATTTAATTTCCTTCTTTCATAGGAAATTAAATTTGCGTCCCATTCCCCCTCACCCTCGTAATAACTTCTGGACCACTCATCGAACTTCTTGTAAGTTGGCATGCCTATTTAAGGATTAGAGATGATCTAACTTACATTTCAAAATTTTTCATATGGTTCCTGGTAGTTCTTACAAAAGTACAGAAATCCAATCAAGGGATTTGTTTTCGTAAGTAGTGGATTTTTTTTTTTACAAATGCCCGGGCTCGTAGATTAATCATCTTTGTTTAGGACAACAATAAGGGTCGAGATACGATGCCTTTAACCGACGAATCGTTGCCCAGGAAACGCCATAGGAGGCAGCATCAAGTGCCACACGCAGGAACGGACAGAAGGAGAAACAAACATCCATGCCACGACCGAGATTAGAACCAGGTTACTGGCGCACTGGCCGCTACGGCAGACCGCCTTCTAGACCGCACGGCCACGGCACGGCAAATAGTGGTTATTGATTGACTTATAGATCATCGACTTTATTTCTTTCTCAGATAATGTAATTGTTTTTTTTTTCTGTTCGCAAAAAACAAAAACAAAATAATATTTTGACTTTTTTTTTTATCAAGAATCTACTTATATTTAATGATGTGTCACTTCACAGTCACATATCTATTTCAAGGTCTGTCACTTAAGTCCGATTATTCAGTTTTACTTTTGAACTGAGATTGAAGGAAGGGCATCTGAGAAAATCCCAACAGGTTTACTCATAACAGAACAATGTAATCTATTGGATAAAAAATACTAAATAGTTCATCTTTTGAAGTAATGCTCGTAAAAAATCTTTTGTATGTCAGGGAATTATAGATCATGCATTTGTGGTTTAATAAAAGATTTTAAGTTTTAGGTTGAGGTCGAATTTAAGTAGAACAGAAAACGATTGGAGATTACAAAGAGTGAAATAGGTCCAACATCAGTTGATATCCAATACCAGAGATGTTATAAGTAATTTCTTCGTTTCCAGAGATTCTTTGAATGACATCTTCCAAAGGAATATTGATCGTGAAATAAATATTTCCATGTAAATGAACAGACTTGCATCTATGTCTTTTTATAAGTTTGCGAAAGCCTTTAAATAAATATAAAATAAATGTGAAAAATCTTGACATCTAGTTAATAGAAATTACATAAATTGAGTTCAAATGCAAAAGAAATTATAGACAGTCAGAATACGTTCAAAAATCATCGTCTTGCTCTGTACCTATTTCATTTCTTAGCCAATCGGACAGTTCATTGCATAAGCCTTTTTTCTTTTGAGGTATGTATTGTATTGCTTTTCTAATATCTGCAATTTCTTTTTGAGTCGATTACTATTTGTCCCTTCTATGCAAAAGTTGTAGGAGCTGACATTGTCCCAGTCAAAATGTTTCACTTCGTAAACCATCGATCCATTTTAAGGACACATGGAGGATTTGAATTGTACTCAAATATTTCATTCACCTGATATCTGAGACGATATTTTCAACCCCTAGGAATATTAGGTAGAGATGTCATTGAGAGAGCTGTTTTCTTAAAGTGGCCAGGCCACCATTTCTAGAAGTCAATAATTTCATCTTTATTACTTGTATAACTTCATAAATAGAAACGATTTTACAAACAAGTTGCGAGAAGCCCATTGTATAACTATTTCTTACAAAACTGCGTTTGGTATAAAACAAACGGAACTAAAATTTAATTCGATAAAAAAAAAACAACCTTAAAGTATTCATCTAGAGGCCTGGACAGGCCTTTGGGGGACGAGAGGTCAGGCTACCAGCGTTTTGTGACCAACGTGACGAAGTTGAGGTCGGGTGGTCAGCTCGACGCCCGCCCGCCTTTAACTCCGGAGAAAGAAGCCCGGTACCCATTGCACAGAGGACTGGGTAGACCCTAGGACCCGTTCGGAGGTGAAAAGAGCGTGGAAAAATTCCCGCCCTCCGCCGAGGCCGGGAATCGAACCCTGTACCTCCAACCCGCAGGCAAGCGCCCTGACCACCGGGCTACCGGGCCCATAAAATTTAATACAATACACAATTGAAAACTTTTAGGCTAGGCTAGACAAAATCAAAGATTTCAAGTGTACTTTTTGCATTGACTCAGATTGAAAGACTTACACAAGGCGACAGAATCAAAAATTTTAAGTGTACTTTTTGAAAGACTTTTTTTCCTCTATTTTGTACGCATATTTAGTATTAGGACTTAGGCATGTAAATCTAGCAGCTTATAAAATACTGAATTTAGTCATAAAGTGTTAAGTGTCCTTTCAACCCCTGGAAATAAGTGTGGGCCACATTAGGTTCACCTGCTCCGAAGGTGGACCGGAAGTAACTTTTTAATAAAATAACTGTAAAACAAACTATACTGCTGTTTGTAAAAAATGCAACACCATGAAGGAATCCTCAGAATTAAATGAAATTTGCAGCAAATGTCAATTATCAGATGTTATGCAAACTAGTAAAGTTTCAGAGCCACCGCGCATGCGTGGCGTGCGCAGCGCCCTCTGAATTGATGCTGAATGCGTATAAATAGAGGGCTGTAGCGGAACGTTTACAATAGTTAATGATTATTTGTTAGTGGCGAACGTTTAGTGAGACCCAAGTATGCCTCCAGGACGGAAGAAGGAGAAATTCCAAGAACTTATGGAGTTTGAACGGGGGAGGGTTATCGGCCTTCGAGAAGGAGGATTTTCCTATCGCGCAATAGTAGCTCGTGTGCAGCGGCACAGTTCCCCAGTGATGCGAGTTTGGAAGCAGTGGACCGACGAGCACTGAACAACTCGAAAAACTGGCAGTGGACGACGGAAGGTGACGTCAGCGCGCGACGATCGACCGCATGGCGCTGAATGACCGTACAGCTTCCTCCAGGCAGTTGGCAGCACGTTGGTTCACTGCTACAGGTGTACTAATGTCGGCTTCGTCAATTCGTCGACGTTTGCTAAACCGTGGACTGCGTGCAAGGGTGCCTTTATACAGGATCCCCCTCACGGCAAACCATCGACGGCTGCGTCTGCAATGGGCTCTTAAACACAGAGCCTGGCAAGCTGATTGGCATCAAGTTGTCTTTTCAGATGAATCACGCTTCAATTTGTGGGATCATGATGGCCGCATTCGTGTTAGACGCTATGTCGGTCAACGCTGCCTACCAGAGTGCGTTATCGAACGACATAGTGGCCGAACACCCGGAGTTTTGGTCTGGGGTGCGATTTCGTATCATGGACGATCCAATTTGCTAGGAATTGAGGGTAATCTCAATAGCAACAGGTACGTCCGTGAAGTGTTACAATCCGAAGTCGTTCCCTTCCTGTAGGGCATCCCTGGAGCTAACTTTCAGCATGATAATGTACGCCCACATACTGCAAAGACTGTTCGAGACTTCTGTTCAGCCCAACACATGCAATGTGTTCCTTGGCCTGCTTATTCGCCGGATTGAGCACGTGTGGGATGTGGTTGGTCGGCGTCTCCACCGTTAACCCTCCGTAAGTTGTTGGAATTTCTCCTTCTTCCATCGTGGAGTCATACTTGGGTCTCATTAAACAATTCGCCACTAACAAATAATCATTAACTATTGTAAACGTTCCGCTACAGCCCTCTATTTATACGCTTTCAGCATCAGTTCAGAGGGCATTGCGCACGCCATGCATGCGCGGTGGCTCTGAAACTTTACTATTTTGCATAACATCCTATAATTGACATTTGCTGCAAATTTCATTTAATTCCGATGATTTCTTCATGGTGTTGCATTTTTTACAAACAGCAGTATATTAACAATACAGGTGATTGAAGATCACTTGGCACAGAAAATATAAATTTTTTGTTTTTCGTGGATAAAATCGAAAACGCACTTTAAGAATACCAAACTATTCGTTAGTGAGAAATCGTTATTTAATTTTATTTTTATAAATCAGTTTCTCGTTTTGGATTCCTGAAAAATGAGAAAACACAATAAAAGTCATATCTGTTTTGTTTTTTTTCGATTATCTTGGTGAGGTATTTAAAACAAATAATAAAAAAAAGCAACGTATGCTTTCTGCCCATTACAAAAACAAAACTCAAAATTATACAGTTTATTACTTATGTGCATCATTGTCGTGCGTAGTAAATAAAATAAGTTCCACCTAACTATTAGCGTGTTGGGCCTCGTTTAGCCCTCAGAACAGGCTGAATTCTGTTGGATTCATGGATGGCATGGATTTCACAAGATGCTGAGGCATTGTGTACCATGCAGACATGAGTGTGTCACGCATATCCAGCAGATTTGATGGAGATGTAGGCCTGGAGCGAACAGCCTGTTCCAGCTCATCCCACAAATTTTCAATCGGGCTGAGATCCGGGGGCTGAGAACGGGCCACTGCAGCAAGGAAAAGAGAACGTCATGTTTCGCAAACCATCCCATAGTGATGCGGGCTTTGTGCACCGGCGCGTTATCCTGCTGGAAGTAGCCATCTACTATTAACACGTACGGTTGCACTAGGTCAGCTACGATGTTTAGATATGCATCCTGATGTGCTTCCAGAGATATCAATGCCAGGAAAACATCCTCCACACCATGACACTGCCCCCACTGGCTTGAAGAGTTTTTGTGAGACACAGCATTTGTGCGCGCAGCAGGGGTGTACCTAATAAAGTGACCGGACAGTGTATACATATTTTAATATCACATGATTCCATCCTTTATTCTTTTTCTGAATTGCAGATAGAAACATATGACTATTAGTTAACAGATGCCAACAATTCAAATATTTATTCAGATATGATGTTTGAATCGAGATGTATTTGATTGGTCAAGTCTTGGCCAGATAAGACAACCATTTGTTTGTGACACTGATTTTAGATATATTACATTTGAATAGGTTTTAGATTAAGTGGAATGTCAAATGGAATGTTAAATGGACAAATTTTGATTTTCCGTAGTCATTTAGGATAATTGAATGTCACCTGTGTTTTCTGTAGCACTGAGTTTGAATTGAGAAGCTGTTCATAAACCTGTTTTTTTTTTAGGAATTTTCACGTAATGATATATTCACTTAAATAAGTTAGCTATATACAGGGTGGTCGCTAGAAAAGCGGAAAATTTGAGGGTCAGATGAGATCATGAATACAATGCGTGCTTACTAATTTTTATTTTCATTTCTGGTAGGTTTTATGTGATACCCACATCATGGAAGGAAACAGGAAACAGCTTTCAGACTTTCAAAGGCAAGTGATTATTCTTTTCAAAAGTGAAAATCCGACTTGGGGACTGACAAAATGTCGAGCTGTGTTACCAACGTTTTTTTCAACGATTACAAGACATCAGTTCAATAATGTTGTTGCAACTTTGAAACGAAAAGGTCCTGAAACAGCTGGTACACGCCAAAAAGGAACGGGTCCAAAGAAACGAATTTCGAACGAGACACCTGCCGCAGTGAAAGATTTGGCTGTTTCACCTGTGCGACACGGTGCAATGAACAGACGTCATTTCAGTCAACGAGAAATCGCTCGACATCTCAATATATCGAAAACATCAGTGTTTGAAATTCTCGAAGAAAGTGAACTGAAATGCTATCGTCGAATAAAACGTAACCTCCTCAGTGAGCGACATCAGGAAATGCGCAAAAACAAGTCGCTTGCACTGATCAATCGCTTTGAACCAGTCTGAAGTGCATGGACGACATTTTGAGCATCTATAAGTGTAATATAACATATGCCTTTAAAAAACTTTGTAAAAGTTATTCTTTGTAAAAATAAATAGCTGTTTGACATATTTTCCGCTTTTTTAGCGACCACCCCGTACATTTCTGTCCTTGAGACAGAAGTGTCGATGTAGCGCAGTGGTTAAACTCTTTAGACGTAAGGTTACCGGGTTCAAATCTACTTGGAGCCAATAAGTTTTTTTCTTGAATTCTTGATATTTATAAGTTTTTTCTTTTGCTTTTTTCTAACAAACAGCAAAATTTCTTTTCTTCCTGTTTTTTATCTTCCTTCTTTATTTTTGAAAATAAGTTTTCTATTTTTATTATTATTATTTAGAAATTAATAACATTCTTCATTTTATAAAATAACCACGCACTAAAAAGGATGATTAAAATTTTATAAAAATGAAATTACTTTCCTGTGAGCCTTTCAAGTTCCAATGCGGAAACTCCTCTTCAACACCGCTGAAGATGTGTTGAAGGAGAATTTCCGCGCAGGAACTCGAAAGGCTCCACAGGATGTAAAGTAATTTAATTTTTATAAAATGTTAAATCTCTTTTCATAAATTTAAAATGAAAATTTTTTTACATATGTAAAAGAAATTATTAACTATTATTAATTGATATTGTAATGATTTACAATTTATAGTGTATTTTTCACTAAACGTTTTTAAGAATTCTCTCAGTATTCTTCCGTCCGTTAGTTTTATGATAGCTCAGTTCAACGACCTCGACCACCCCTTCAAACTTTCACCCTTCGTCTTTTTTTTCAATTCTTCCCTTTTGTTTTTCAAAACCTTCCAATGACAGGCTATTTCTTTGTTTCCGGTTATTCCTTTTTATATAAAAACCCCTGTTTTTAAAATAAACGTTAGAGAACTTCCGAAACTCCATTCGGACTGTTTGCCGTCCTTACAAACAACATTACAAAATTCTTCTTTTTTTTTATTTCAGTGTTCTTCAGTTAAAAACAACGAAAGCCCAGTCTTGTACTAAGGGCCATAACCAAGGAGACAAACTTTCTTGAAGGATACATATATCTCTGAAACTATTTTAGTTGGAAACATGAAATTTGACACGGGTGTTCTTTGTCAAAATCTCAAATATACAAATTCGACGAATTAGCGTTCTAAGGAAATCGAGAGGGAACTTTGTTGAAGGATATGCATTTCTCTAAAACTGCTTTAGCTTGAAACACGAAATTTCAAATGAGTGTTCTCACTTCTAAGTTTCAGTTATTAGTTTACTTCATGTAATTGGTTTTTTTGAATAAATAATGTTTATCCTAATGTATAATAAAGTTATAGTCAACATTTTTATCAATCTTTCTATATAATATGCTAGCTTGTGGTTGTGATACAATACTTCAACGTGACTAAGTATTGGCAATTGCAATATTTACTAAGTTAGTATGAATTCACATTTAAATTCCCAGAAAGCTGAACGTATTCAGCTAACGGCACTTCAAGTCTCTTGAAGTTAGGAAGTAAGTCAATATGTTTGTCTTTCACTTAAAATCAAAACACTAAAACTCAACGTAATCTGCTTTAACTGAGATTGATTGTGTATTGATTTCAAGCACTGTTAAAAAAAAAAAAACATTAAGTATTTATCATGCTATTAAAAACAAAATTACAATTGGAAACTTAATCTTATGGGAAAAAATGATTTGAGATGATTTGTATTCTATCTATTAGAAATAGTGCTTCTTTCTTTCTTGAAACTCTTTTTTTAATTACAATTGATACTTTTCAGTGGTTTCTGAGTTACAATTGATACTTTTCAGTATTCTACCTAATAGAAGTACTGCTTCTTTCTTTTTTGACTCTCATTTTTATTCTAATTGATACTTTTCAGTGGCTTTTGAGTTACAGATATTGATGGTTTTTGAGTTACAAATAGTGATTTTTCAGTATTCTACCTAATGAAATATTGCTTCTTTCTTTCTTGACTCTTTTTTTTATTCCAATTGATACTTTTCAGTGGTTTTTGAGTTACAATAGAGATTTTTCAGTATTCTACCTAATAGAAATACTGCTTCTTTTTTATTCTAATTGATTCTTTTCAGTGGCTTTTGAGTAACAAATATTGATGGTTTTTGAGTTACAAATAGTGATTTTCCAGTATTCCTCCTCATAGAAATAGTGCTTCTTTCTTTCTTGACTCTGTTTTCTATATTCCAACATCTGCAGTGTATACGCGTTTATTTTTCAATATCACATAGAATTTGGTTAAGTAAGAATATTTAAAATATTGCAACGTTTCGGCAATTACAGTTCGAATTGTCATTTTCGAATTACAAATAAACTGACGGATGGGAAATAAATAAAAAATCTTGAGATTCAAAAAAAAAGTTTGAATACATCCCTTATTGATGGGGGAATGGGAAGGAGAAATAAATCAAAAAACAATTTGAAGAGAGTTGTAGTCCCTATGACCTAATGGATAAGACGTCTGACTTTGGATCAGAAGGTTGCAGGTTCGATTCCTGTCACGGATGTTTCATTGTAAAAATTATTTCTATTTTCCATTCTCACAAAAAATTGCGCCAAACAGAAAGACAGATAGACAGAGAAATAAAAGATTTTAGTAATACAGATTATATTATATTCGTGGTAAAAATTTGAGTCCCTGAGGACAATTTATATAGTAAATTGAATGTCCATAATTTTAGTTCACTGTCTCCAGACAAGCATAGAAATAACACTTCATATAAATCCCAAAAACATACACCACAAAAAAACTGTCATGCTGTATATTTGTAAATTTTTACGGATATTTATGCTTCTGGAAAATCTAGAATATCTCAAAGACTTTTACATAAGTGATATTAAAAAAGGAATTTAATTCAGGGAAACACCATAATAATCCTCCCTGAAGTTATACCAGCAATTCCTGAAATAAAATTGAATCCCGGAATCCAAG
>JAFIDM010012231.1:11697317-11735636 GCA_023159025.1 Thereuonema tuberculata | reverse complement strand
ACAGAAGGCATGATAATGAATCTCCTTGCCTAACTCCATTTTTGATCTTTACAGTACTAGATAACATGTTCTGTATCTTAATTTGACTCCGAGTATGTTCCATAGTAGCTTTCACAAGGGCAATCAATTTCTTAGGAATCTCTAACTCTTCCATAGCCACATAAAGACTACCTCTATCAATACTATCATAAGCTGATCTGAAGTCGATAAAAAGATGGTGTGTGTCAATTCCGAATTCTTTACATTTTTCCAGAATCTGGCGAATAGTGAAAATCTGATCAGTAGTAGATCTTCCTTGGCGGAAACCACATTGATAATCACCAACCACGCTTTCCACATAAGGCACCAATCTATTAAAAAGAATATTGGAAAATTTTTTATAAGCAATGGATAGTAAGCAGATACCTCTATAGTTAGAACACATCATGATATCACCTTTCTTATGTATCGGGCAAATGATACCTACATTCCATTCATCAGGGATAGTTTCGGCAACCCAAATCTTAGCCACAAGATTGTGGAAATGATTAACAAATTCTTCTCCAGCATTTTTCACGAGCTCTGATTGGATAAAATCCATTCCCGGGGCTTTGTTATTCTTCAGCTTCTTAATGGCAAACTCAACCTCCACAAAAGAAGGTACCGGTACTTCGATATCTGGCTTTCCTGTATTTACAGGAGGCAAGGTTTCCTGGTCATCAGCAGGACCAGCATTCAAAAGCTCATCAAAATATTGGGCCCATCTTTCTAAAATTGCTTCCTCACTGCCCAATATTATGCCATCTTTATCTCTACACAAATTTGTTCTAGGCTGGAAATCCTTACGGCTATTATTTAACTTTCGATAGAAGGCTCTCACATCATTCATCCCTTTTAACCGTTCCATTTCTTCCAATTCTTTCCTCTCGTACAGTCTCTTTTTCTTCTTGTGTATTCTCTTTTCTTCTCTTCTAGAAATTCTATACTCTTCTACTGCTTTCCGAGTGTGGTTCCTCTGTTGCATTCTCAAATAAGCTTCATTTTTTAAGGCTGTTGCTCGTGCACACTCCTCATCAAACCAGTAATTATGCCTAGCTTTCTCTTCCCTTCCTAAAATGTCATTTGCAGTTTTTAATAGTGTGTCTTTGAGGTTCTTCCAGCTTTCATCAATACTCTCACAATTAGGCAAAGGCATCGTATTTCACATCAAAAACTTTGTTTTAACTCTAAAATTAAACCATCATTCACAAATTCAAGGAACAACGTAACTTAATAAATTTTAATGATCAAATAACGACTTCAAACAAATCTCATTACATCCAGGACGAAGAAACGGCGGACTGCGAAATGGTAATGGCGGAAGATGAGACGGACTACGGAACTCGACGCAACACCACTTCCGGTTCGCTGCGCAGAGGCTTTCAATATAGGGGGTGCTGGCTCTGTGTGTGTCCGGCAAGCTGACCTGTTCCCGGACTTGACCGTCTCCTCCTCCTCTCCTGCTGGCTGTCTGGCCGACAAACTCGATCAGTGAACTCCCCCTGGGACAAGCTTTCAGGAAAGATGGCACTTGTCTGGCAACTCCGGTGACGCACTCGTACCCTTTAACTTGTCAGTATCTACCTTTCAGCAATGTATCGTTCATTTATTCTAGTAATCACTTGGTCACACTCATTGATATTTATAATAAGTTACGTAAAAATAAACCGGATTATCCGAAAATACCTATATTTTTACGAACGAGATCGGTCGATTTCTACAGTTTTTCATATGTTAAACAAATCTACAAAATACGGGACAATTCTGCATCTCAAAAAAGTTTATCGGGACACCGAGACACAACCTCGAAATAAGGAAAGATCCTGTAAGATACTGGACACATACGAACCCTAGAGATAGAGGCACGTAATCATACAACACTGTCGGTTCAAAACTTAGAAGAAAAATTATTAGTTGGTTGGAAAAAGGTGCGATTGCGTTTGGAAGGACCTGATGTAAAGAAAGTAGCTGATGTTACGCCCCTAAAAATAACCTAATTTGCCACTGAAAAAAAAATAAATGTGGAGCTTATGTTGCTGTGCCCATAGGAAGTGCGCTCTCTTGTTCGTGGTTGATAATAATGGTACCCGACCTGACCGTCGGCTGTTGTATCCTATTCGCGACAAGGTGCGCCTAGTGGTCCATTGTGATATGCTATTCTGGCTCCGAGGTTGACTTCTCATGTGATTTATGACATTGTGATACGTCTGTTTGCTTGTACAATTCTAGACATCCTCCTTTGACCTTTTTCATCAACAAGCGATTTCCGGCCACAGCGAGTTCCGCTGACTGGATGTTTTTTGTTCGTTGCACCATTCTTGAAACTGTAGTGCGTGAAATGTTCAGGAGAATTGCTGTTTTCGATAGATCTATACTTCGTCCAGCACGTCTTGCGCCTACAACCATACTATGTTCAAAGTCCGTTAGATCACTCGTTTTTCCCATTCTTTCTCTGGTTTGTAAGCATAACTGATACTGGGATAGAACTGGGATCATGTGACCTACAACATCACAGAACACTTCATTTCTGTGCATAGCAGGGATACCTAAAAAACTCTTACTGCTTTTTTCTTCCAGGTTTTAATTTGATTTTGAAAACACTTTTCTTCCTTCTGATGAAGACATTTGTTCGAAAACTTTCCTTACCAAATGATCTTTTCAAATAAGCATTTGGTAAACAAATTCATATTGTTACTTAGTACAATCATCCTATTAATAGGCGAAAGTTGTACGATCTTTGTAAATTTGTAGTTTTGTAAATTTGTAATTTGAAATAACCAATCACAGTGCAGCGTTGAAAACGTCAGGCATGACGTCACGCCCATGTATAAAGATGGCGTTGAAAACGTCAGGCATGACGTCACGCCCATGTATAAAGATGGCGTCTCTACTATTTTCTCCACTTCACCACAACGAATCGCAATTACACAATTATTATCACCGTATTGAGATTTTCTTTCCCTCATAAATGAAGTTTACACTGAAATGCATGAAGTTCATGCGTAAAAATTTATCAGAGAGTTTGTAAAACCTCGGTTTTTACATAATTTCGGCTGTGTCGCTGCTCTTTCAATATTCAACAAGTAGGAGATAATGACGATGCACGTGTCCTCATTGTTGCCCAGACAGGATTATTGGTATTTGCTGTTGGACATTCGTTATTGTTATGGTTATTGTTGAAAATGGTAAATTAATTTTTTATTTCCTTTTATTTTAACAAAATTTGGCTTAGTCATTCAAATTATATGTGGCTGTTGCGGAAGTCATGGCTTTTAAAAAATGAGCTTAGAACATCTTTTTCAATCTTGTGTTTTTCAAAAATTTCAGGATATTTCAAAAATGTGGCATTTGTTTTATTTCCGTTAATATTGCCTCAATTTCGACGAACCTATTCTTTTAGGGCAGAAGGTTGCCATTATATTTCATAATGAGAAACCACTACTACGAAAGTGGTAAATCAATTTTTTTTTTTTTTTTATTTTAACAATATTATAATATTATTTTAACAAATAAGCCGATATTCAAAATACATATGGGCTGTTGTGAAAGTCATGGCTTCTAAAAAAATTAACTTAGAACATCTTTTTCAATCTTGCGTTTTTCAAAAATTTGGAATTTATTTTACTTCCGTGAATATTTCACGGGTCGCAACTAGTATTTTTTAATTCAGTTTACTTTACACTTATTAAAATGTCTACTGAGTAAGAACTTAACAAACTTTACAAAATTTATCTAAGCATTAAATATTGTAAAATTACTGATTATAAGATTTTTTTTGTCTAATTGTAAGAAGATAATTATTGCGACTAGTTGTCACGACATCTTCATAAACGATGATTGTAAAAATGTTGCCGAACTTCATGATTCACACGAAATAAAAATAAAATAAAATGATCAAATAACACAGCATCAATGTAAATTTTAATCATAGTCCACTTAGTTCTTTGTATGGGGATTCATTGACTTCGAACTTTTTTTAGAATTCTTTTTATTATTTTAGTTTACTAAATTGATTTGTTTTATTTCCTTTAAATGATTTTTTTTTTTAAAGACATCTTTAACAAATGTTCTTTTTGCAAAATTAACAATAAGATTTGTATCTCCTTTGACAGCTTTTTCTTAGATTTGATAAAAGAGAAATTACAAATGCTACTCTTGGTCTCACGGATCCCGTTTTAATCTTGCCCATTCAGGAAAAGAAGAAATTAGAAATTAGATTTACTAATAATGCTTTTATGTAAATGAAATGAAGTGAAGAAGTTTTAATTTTAAAAATACAAGAAAATAAGAAATGCTCAATATTATACGAGTATATTTGTTGAAACATCTAATAGAGGCTACAGTTGCTGATTCCAAACAACAGGATGCAGTGACACAGCCTGAAATTAATGAGGAATTTTCCTTATTGAGGAAAATCAGTTTCTTTTTTTTTTTTTTAAACATAAGAAAAGAAGGCCTAAAAAGCCTTTATTTATTTATTTATTTATTTATTTATTAGACAAAACAATTTTACTTCATCAAAAAAACATAATATTTCAAAGGCAAATATTATGATTTTGCCTTTGTAATACTGTAAAAGCACTTATTTTCGCGAGCTCAAAAATTTCGCGAATTTGTTATGAACAGAACCGAAAGTTGAAAAATCCCGAAAGTATCTAAATACAGAACCCCTTTTGCATAAGGCATTTTCGGGTCGCTACGCACTCCAATTCTGATTTTTAGTTTGGAAAGTAATAAAACAATTAAGGGGGAGAAAACGGGGGGGGGGAGCTTTCCTGACTCGAGCAAGTAATAATGTGGCAATTACTTCTTATTGTGTTTCGGGTTTGCCCTAGGCGTTTTAGTCAGACTTGGGAGATCAGACTCTGCCTCATCTCCCAAGTCTGCCGAAATCACCCGAAGCAAACCCGAAACACAATGAGAAGTAATTGCCACATTATTACTTGCTCGTGTCAGGAAAGCTCCCCCCCCCGTTTACTCCCCCTTAATTGTTTTATTACTTTCCAAACTAAGACAATTTGTTAGTAAAACACTTCTTCATTGACCAGCAGAAGAACTATCACTACTTAAATGGAAAATTTCAGAATGAGCTACTATTAGAGAGCAAATAAAAACCCAAATCGCTGATAAAATTAGAGGAAAAAACATTTGCCTTGATTGCATTTGAAACGCAGGAAATATCCAGACACGAGCTGTTATGATAAGATACATGAACGACAATCTAGAAGAATTCGTAGGATTTTACCGTGCAGAAAAAACCGATGGTGAAACATTGGCAAATTTATTGAAGAACATCTTAATTTCATTAGACCTAAACGTACAAAACATGCGAGCTCAGTGCTACCATGGAGCTACGAGAGTCACACAAGGGAGATGGAACGAGAATTGTGGAAGAAAATCCTACTGCAATGTACATTCATTGTAATGCACACGTGTTAAATCTACGTATCGTTAGTTGTTGCACAGGGGGTTACTTCAATAAGGAATACATTTTTCGCACTTCAAAGTTTGTACAACTTTATTGAAAAATCAACCAAACGTCATGCTACTTTTGGAAAAATCCACAAAAGTCCAAAAACTTTCTGTGGTGGAATGACAACATTAAAGCCCCTCAGTGACACCAGATGGTGTTGCCGTGTAAAAGCTGTACGCCCCGTACTTGATAATTTTGAAGCTACATTGACAGCTTGAGTGAAATCTCAGAAATCGACCCTAACTGTGGTGGCGAGACTAAGGCCATACTAAAATAGATGGCGGATTTTAATTTCGTTTTTGATCTCTTGTTGCTAAGAAGAGTTCTTTGCTAGTGTGACATTCTAATCTAAGATCCTCCAGTACAGCAGTGTAAAATGAAGTCATGAAAAATGTGGTGAATAGCACGTTTGAAGTTTTACAATCTTTTAAGCCCCGCGAACACCATCCAACTTTGCATCAACTTAGTCAATTTTGACGTCACGAGTTGACAGTTTTGAGCCCGTTTTTCAGCGACTTGGCACCAACTTTAGTCGGCCGATTCGAGTTGGTTGTGCAGGACTAACTCGGGAAGTTGGTTGGAAGTCGGTCGGAATTACCCAATCACAGGGCAGCGTTGGAACACGTCAGTCGTGATGTCACGCCCATGGAAAGAAATGGCGTCTAAAACGATGTTCACCGATTCGAGTCGAAGACAAGCGAGTGCACAACGAATATCAGAGTATTGCGAGTTTCTTACATGCATAAATAAAGTTTATACAGAAATGCAGTAATTGTATGCGGCAGAATTTATCAGAAAGGTTTCAAAACCTCGATTTTTTCGGATTTTCCACAGCTGCTGGGGGAAACGCATTGCATTATGGGATTGCTAATATCACGGCTGACTTCATTTGCGAGTTGGATGGTGTTCGGGGCTGACAAAAAGTTGGCCGGACTCGTGATGTCAAAAGCGGCCGACTAAGTTGGTGGAAAATCGGACGGTGTTCGCGTAGCTTTAGAACTGATGCTTTTTTCACTGAACTGTTCAATCATTGCACCGAGATAGGGGAAAAATATGGATTTAAGCCAACAGAGAAAAGACAGAATCTCAGCAAATATCGATGGTGAGAGTAAAGAAACAGTGGAGCTTTTCCTGTATTTTACCATTCCTATGAATTCAACTTCTTCTGAACGACCCTTTCTGTTTGCAACGCTTAAAAACATTGTAGGACAGGACAGGAAAGGTTAGTTTCCTTGGCTCTTTTAGTCATTGAACGGAATACGTATAAACATTGATACTTCAAGAGTGATAAATGATTTTGATACAATGCAAAACAGAAGGTTGCATTTTAAGTGAAAAAGAGGAACTAGGGTGAAACTAACTCCTCAGTTATGACTTTTATTTATTTATTTATATTCATAATCATTCTGTATGTTTAGAACCTTATTATATTTAATCACGACTTGTGACAGTTATAGCTTAAAGTTTTGAGTTTTCATTTTCTGACATTTAAATATTTTAATAAATATAAAATTATTATAAATAAGTAATAATTAAAGTAAGTAAGTGACAGTATTAGTTTTAACTAAAGGAAAGGAAAAACAGCACTTGAATAAAAGGAGAAATTGCCTTTCTGATTAGAATTATGGGAAGAAGTTGGGAACGGCCGTTTCGTCCTTCTACGGACTCGTCAGCCCAACCCAGCCTTCCCTTAACGAAATCAGAAAGTATTAGTTTTAAGTTGAACATTCTTTTCAATTTCTGTTGTCCTCCCTTCTAACTAAACTTAAGCAGGGCGCACACGATGCAGCTTTGGGCCGAGTTGCATGTGCAACTTTTGGCCTAGAGTGTTTTTGGAGCTGCATGGGCAAAGTTGCAATCGGAGTTGCATGGAGAAAAAGCTGCAAAGGCGAGGATATCTGTCGGGTGCAACCCCGCAAGCTGCAAGGAAGCTCCATGGAAATTACCCAATCACAGTGCAGCGTTGGAATACGTCAGTCGTGACGTCGGCCCAAGGGAGAAACATGGCGTCAAAACAGATTTCCTTCGCTTGAGATGGGCGAATAGCGAATACACAATAAATATCAGAGTATTGCGAGTTTCTTTCACACATAAATACAGTTTATATGTAAATGCAGTAATTTAATGCCGCAGAATGTATCAGAGCGTTTGAAAAACCTAGATTTTTTGAATTTTTCACCTCGGAAGCCGTGTTCGCAATGAATTATGGGATTGCCCGCTGGTCCGAACGGCGGCGCAAAGAATATTGCATCGTGTGCGCCCTGACTGTCGTTTGCAACCTTTTTTGTGCAAATTAATTGCAATGAGTTGCACAGCAAAAGCTGCATCGTGTGCGCCCTGCTTTACCCCTTAATACCTCCACACTCTCATTATTGCAATCCCCAACCAACCTCTTAGGGCATTTAAAAAATTTTCGTATTTGGCTCTAAAACTATTTTCTCTGGGTATTAGGTGTTCCATCAAATTTTATTTTATTGGTTGGTAACTTCTAGATCTTTTCCAGCCTCGCTTTATTTTAAAAATTTCACATTTTTTATTATAGAAGTCGTCATTTTTAAATTGACTTAAGTATTAAAACAGTACCAAATGTTAACAGAGGTTCAGGATAAGCTTAAAAGGGCACTTCTGAGGCTACTATTTCACAAAATTTCCCCAGGTGCATTCCCCCCCCCCCCGATTCATTGTTTGTCCCCAATCAAAATGCTGAAATTCCGTTTATGGCTCGACATAATATGTTTGAAAACTCTAAATTGACGAATTGCAGGTTTCAATATAGGGCTATTCAAAGCGATTGTCGGGTTTTAAAAAATCACCACACCTAGTACAAATGAGATACGAAGACGACACCTTGTTTATTGTGTAATAAAACTCAACAAGTTACAGGCATGCATTACAAATGCTCAATATGGGCACCATGTGTCACTCTGCAGACATCGACACGATAGTCCAGTTCCTACCACACACGCTCCAGGGTATCAGTGGTGATGTTTCCAATGGCGGTCTCAATATGTACCTTCAGTCTCAGGAATGGTCACAAGTAGAGAGAAACAAAGACGTCCTTTACGCCCCAGGGGAAAAATATCACATGGTGTTAAGTCCGGTGAATGGGGTGGCCACAATAGGAGAGTTTCATCACTGTCGGTCCCATGCCCAATCCAGCGCTGTGATCCTGCTAGTTTAAAACTGTCCTTACGTTCCGATGGAAATGGGGTGGAGCACCATCCTGCTGGAGTTTGAAATCAGCGCTCAACTGGGATAGGAGCCCTTCAGTAACTACATCGAAGTAAGTCATTCCTGTTACTGTCTGTTTTACGAAAAAATAAGGGCTGTCTGTCCTAAATTTGGAAACAGCATAGAACACATTGACCTCAGGGGAAGCTCATTTTGAACAAAACGATAGAAATTTTCCGTCCCCCAAATTTTAACATTGTGTCGATTGACATTTCAACACAAATGAAACGTTGCTTCATCACTAAAAACAAGCCTATCACAAAAACCATCTGCTTCCATCAATTGTAGTTCCTTGCAGAAAAGTTCCATGCGATGGTGGTCATCAGATGTTAACGCTTGCAGCAACATTAGGCGATAAGGCTTCTTACATAGACGCTTCCATAACATAAGCTACACGGTAAGTTGCGGGATGTTGAGTTCCCTGCTATCTCTCACAGTTGATTTGATAGGACTACGTATCTGATCTGGTTCTCTTTCTCGTCAGACACGGAGGGACGCCCACTGCGTTTTCTTTTACACAGATCTGTACAAATTGTGCATACCACTTGCGAATGGAATTGTCGGAGGGAGGATTCTTCCTAAATTTCATAGGAAACTGCCGTTGGACAATGGTAACGGAACGACTGTGATGATATTCGAGAATGCAAAACGCCTTCTACCAACTGTTGGCAGCCATTTGCAATCAATGACTCCCGGTGGGCAACTGCGGAACTACTGAATGCCTGCCACTGAATGTCTGTTTCTTGTTGAGTTTTCTTACACAATAAACAAGGTTTCGTCTTCGTATCTCATTTGTTCTATGTGTGGTGATTTTTTTAAACCCCGACAATCATTTTGAATAACCCTGTATAATTCTTAACTTCTAGAATCTTAGATCTGCTGCTTTAAAGACGACAATTAATCTTACAAATCTTATTCGCAGCATAAATCGTCGATGCATTTCAAACGTATTTCAATCAAGAGCATCAAACACTTTTTAACAAAATGGCCATCATTGAACTTTGGCCATTTGTGACTATTAATGGTTTAAGTTATATATTTCATAGCATAGTCAACAGAATTCTTTCTTCTGTCAGTTTTTATTCTGCCTTATCACAAACTTATTCTGTGAATTTTATTTATGAAAACGATGGAAATGGATAATCGTTTGCTTTCACGCCTTCATTGTAAATGAAGAAAATAGGAAATTTCAATAAAATATTAACAATTCCAAATGAAATATTTATTTTTGTTTTTATCATAGGACTGTACAATGGGAAATGAATGTTTGATGGAAGCTTGGTGTGATCCAATCACCCACACTTGCCCTGTTCGCCGGTTGAAGCAAAATGGAGTCGCCTGTGGAGGAGGCACGGGTAAATGCCGAAATGGAGACTGCAACGTAGATGTTTGCCAGAACAACGGGACGACCTTCTGCCGCTGTGCGGAGCCAGATTTCAGTTGTGCTGTTTGCTGCAAAGATAAACATGGGATATGTGTTCCTGCTTCCAAACTGAGTCTCTTCAAGGCAGACGGAGTTCCTTACAGAATGAGACAGGGGAAGCCGTGCTTTGAAGAAATAGGTGAATGTTCGCCTCAAGGCTTTTGTAATGCCATGGATGGATGGACAATCTTAGAAGCCAAAAAACAAGAGACTACAGATAATAAATATGAAATCGCCCTATACTTAATATTTGTTTTAGGAATGATCCTGTTTCTAGCGATTGTTATAATAGTTGGTGGTTATCTCGCATACTTGTACTACAGGAACTATCGTGAAAAGAAAAAACACAGAAAGAAGAAGACTAAAGCTTCGGATCAGAAAGAGAATGTTGAGGAGGAGTCATCCGATAATACTACGGAATAAAAGAAAAATACATCTTTATTAGATAAAATAGTAAAAAAAATATCAATAAAGAATAATCTTAATTTTTATCAGTTTTTTTGAGTGTTTATATATATACATTTGCCGCGCTGGTGTGGTCGAGCGGTCTCAGGCGTCGGTCTGTCGTGAGATCAATGTGCCAGCGCCCGGGTTCAAATCCCGGTAGCGAGCATGGATGTTTCAAAAATTTCCTTTCCTGTGTTGTAGCCTCTTCTTCACTTTCTCTTCGGTCTGACGTCATTCCTTAATGGCGTCCTGGGGAAGGCCACGGGAAACCACCCCAGTATCTTTCCCTTGTAATTCTAGGGAGTCTGCTAGGGGTTCGCCGTCTTGGGAACACTAGCGCTCCCTGGAGCACGGATGCTTCGGCAACGAAGCTCGCACTTCGGTGAGAACCGACCACACACACATATATACATTTAACCTGAAAAAGTGGAATATCTCCGAAAGGAAGCGTTCTATAGAAAAATGTCCCAATTATAATTTGTTTGTTTGAAAGAGGGAAACAAAGCAGTGATATTTGTTTTTCATTTGACGTTTTCATGGTCATTTCATATTCAACTTAATTTTTTTAAATGGAAACCTATTTTTTTTTAGCGGTATCTGACTCTTCGCAAAAAAAAAAAAATAGATAACTTTTGTCTCAAACATTTTTCTCTTTACCGTCTTTTGACGATACCATTTCAATTTGAACGGAAGGTTAATAACGTTTTGCGTTTCAAAATGGAAAGCAATAGTTTTATTAGCAATACAAAAACAAACAATTTAATGAGTAACTTACTCCAATAAATGTTCAAAATGATGACCATCAACCTCGATAAATTTTTCGAGACATTGAAGAAATCTTGATGAGTAACCAAAAGCGATTCTTGATTAATGTTTGCACCAGTATTTCGTATTCGCTCCTGCATATTTACTGGATAGTTGATATCTTGGCAGACCTTTCCTTTAAGGTAATCTCATAAAAAAGTCGGGAGATGTTAAATCGGGAGATCTACTGGGCCAAGGCACTCGACCACCACGTCTTATCCATTGTAATGTTGATCTAATACTTGTCGAGCAGTATCCGAATAATGACAACTATCATGCTGAAGACACATGATCTGTCTTTCTTGTAAAGTCACTTCTTCCAGCAATAATGGCATTTTTTCACTCAGGAAATTCAGCTATCTCTCACCATTCAATGTATCGTCAATGAAAAATGGACCAATCAACTTCCCTCCCATAATACCAATCCAAACATTAACGGACCAGGGGCGTTGGTGCTCATTTGCCTTAACCATCGAGAATTTTCAGCGGACCAGTAATCTATAGTGTCGGTTAACTTGCCTATGATTAGTGAACGTCATTCTATATTACTAAAATCTTTTATTTCTCTGTCTGTCTGTTGTAAAAACGAAAAAAATTGAATTTACGTTAAAATTACGTTATTACAAGACCCTAATCCATTATATAAATTCGAACCATGGTGTTCAGATCTAAATTAGAAAGGTATATCGTTTAATGATACAAGTTTTATTCGTCCGAAATCTTATAATTAATTAATAACGTTTATCCAAGAAATAAAAACGTTACGCCGATTTGAAATAAAAAATGGTTGTTAAAACCCGGGTAATATATTGTTCTTATTACTTAAGAATAATAATAACTTGGAATATATCAAAATATCTTCACATTTTACGCAATTAGAAGATATGGAAAATATTATTCCAATTTTAAAACTAACATCCTAAACTGAAAACTTTAATTTTAAAAGGAGTAAATAAATTTACAATGCGCGATGTATCTTTATTAATTGAAAATTTACCCGCTAATAGAACGATGGAAAAAGTAACATTAGGTATAATTTCGGTGGATGATATGAAAAATTTCGTGTCTCTAAAACGAAATAACATTAAAAAATTAAACTTATATTATAAATTTTCACGTATATCACTACCCCTACGAACAAATATATCACAACAAATAGCATATGTCGATGAATGTAAAATTACCAACGGGCCCGTACAAAATATATATATTGTTTCATCTCGAACCAACACGATATGGTTTCTCCTGGAAAAATTCCCATATCTTAAGAATTTGAACATACGAATTTATTCCACGTCTTTCTTTCTAGAACCGCTCGTTGAATTGTTTCAAAACGATAACAGTGTTGTAAGTAGATTGAAAAAACTAAATTTGTTATTCAGCTCAGATATATTTATGATAGATCTAATACGATTTTTCAACAACTTGAATTGCAATAATTTAAATTCTTTTATACTTTATTTTTTTGACAAAGTAATCTATCCAGAAAAAGAAAATACCTATTTAAACGTTAAATTAGTTACAGTGAAACCTCCGAACAGCGGACACTTGTGGGCCCGCATACTTTGTCCGCCATTAGGGAGGGCCACCATATAAAATTTTGAAATTTTAGGGAAAATACAGTTTCATTAACAAGGATAATAGTACATGTACATAATAAGCAAACAAAAAATAATAAACATTCCCGACATTCCCGTCAGGAAGCGCAAAACCAATCGAAGACAATAGAGTCGATCGCACTCGTCTCCGTTTTCCGATCTTTGATGTGTTGGAGTTTTCGTTGGAGTTCGTGATCTATAATTTCAAAATTTCTTCCTTGTTTCTTAAGAGTTCACTTATCTGCGTTTTGCCTACTTTAAGGCTGGCATTCCACTGGAAGCGATAACGCGCTACAAATTTGTAGCGCTACAACAAGCGTCAACTAGCGACATATGGCTACAACGCAATACACGAATCAAACTTATATAATAGCATTGGAGCTCGTCAAGTGGAAGAACATTTGTCGTGCGACATAGCGGGTTGTCGTGCTACATCGCAAAAGATTCAATCTTGTTTGGTTTTTTTTTTTACCGTGTAGCGCGACAAAAATAGATAGCGAGAAACTAATAAATTTAGGTCACGAAAAAAAATATTTGTGGGACCAAAAGGAGCCGCAGTACCACATGAGAAATGTGACGATGAAGTTGTGGAACGAAGTAGCAGCAGAAATAGTGTCTTTCTGCTTTCGAAAATAAGAAAAATGATGTTCTTCACTATCCTGAAGATCACTGTACAAAAAAAAACTCGCCATACTTCCATTTCTTAGCTAAAATTCTATTAACCCACTCTTTTCTTCTTTTCTTGGCTCTCCTCCGTCTAATGAAAGAGATTCAAGGGCTAAAAGTGTTATCAAATCAAAAGACATTGCAGCACGCGATTGAAAAATCAGACTGAATACCGGCCACAGGTCGCGCAATTTCGGGCAGAGGACGAGGTCCTGTCGCGCTACATCGTGTCGTGCTATGTCGCGTGTTGTAGTCCTTCACCTTCGCTTCCAGTGGACGGCCGGCCTAAATCGACTCGCAAGAGATCTCACACTGAGCTTTTCTGTGTCAGCAACTCCTATGATGTCCACTTTTTCCTGTAAAGATTGCTGGGGATACTTGTAGCTACTTATATACAGAGTAGTGAGCAAAGAATGAAAAACGAAAAAAAGCTATAAAATTCATCCAATTTAATTTGGGTTATTTTTAAAATTTTCCAAACTAGTATGTACAATGGAGATAATTATTAACTCCTTATATCTGAAAAGTCAAACACTTTGATAGTTCAGTCTCTATCTCAACCAGGTCACTAATCGTCTTATAGTCAGACTCTCACACTAACACAACTGTTTCACTGTTGCACTATATAACACACTGCACTTTAACTGATTTATTTCTATTCTTCTTTTCAGTTAAATAATTATTCACTCTATAATACTGTATTTCGCTATAGAATATACCGATTTAATCTCACTAGAAACTATTTCACTAGAATTACTTTTCACTTGTATGAACTTGATAAATAATTATAATTATAATAACCTATTCACTTGTATCCTTTAACAATTCTCGTGTATCACTTTTACACTACTATTAATACTGTTTATTACGATCTATTACTTAGCTTTAATCACCTTATGTGAATTAATAATAGTTATCTAATACGATAAGTCAATATCTGCATTTCACGAATTAGTCTTCGCTACTCTCTTCTTATATTAGCTTTATGGCCCATCCAAAAGTAATATAAAGAATAGGTTTGTACTTACAGATTTGTAGTCGCTTGAAGACTTCTCCTATTATTTCTCACCGTCACTGAATTAAATCCACTTCTCTTCGTAAATTTCAAAAGCACACTTTAGAAGCACATTTATATCCATTATTTGTTGATTCAAATATGGCGGGTTCCTTCCTCGTCATATGATTGCTTCGTTCTTGACGTCGAATCACATCCATGTCCAAATCCTCTGGGGCACTATTGGT
This sequence comes from Thereuonema tuberculata, assembly GCA_023159025.1. Classification (NCBI taxonomy): domain Eukaryota; kingdom Metazoa; phylum Arthropoda; class Chilopoda; order Scutigeromorpha; family Scutigeridae; genus Thereuonema; species Thereuonema tuberculata. The sequence goes on along the minus strand of JAFIDM010012231.1, from coordinate 11,720,734 downwards.
ACTCGGCTTAATCCAAATTTCTCCTTATTATTTCAACCGGAAAATTACTTATAGTTTATTTAATATTCGATATGAATATTAGACGGTATTTATTACCTTTGAATAAATGATATTAAAGTTCATTTATTCCCTTACTTAGAGAATAATAATTATGATTCTGCAGTTCAAGGCTTGGAGCGTTCCACTCCTTCGATAAGGGTTCAGGGTAGCTTCACTATTCGAGAACAGTTCTAGTAATAACAGGACGAATATATTAATCACAATTTGCTTGAATACTTCTCGGTATTTAGCCACGATAGTATATCTATCACTTCAAATTATTTTCCGACTTCTAATTCTTCTCGAAATAATTTTCCTAATTATTTCTACTTTGCGAAACGGAATTTTCACAGTTCCTTCAACGTTATATTAACTTGCGTCTTAAACACTGCACTCCTTCGAGTTTCCTTTCATTGAACTTTTCTAATCCAGGAATTTACCTTTTAATTAAAGTTGATTCGCAATCTTCGTATATCGGAATTTTAACTTCGTTTTCCTTTCCTTAAGACTTAGGTTCAGCCTGCTTTACCTTCGAACGGACTCGGTTCATTAGACTTCATAGTTCCTTCTGCCTATCATTCTTCTTTAATAGTTTAGTCCAACTCGGACTAACCATTCACGCCCTTTGGAAATCATTTGTTCCAAATTAAATACATTCTAGTATTGGAATTAAAGTTCTATTCCTGCTCAGCAATAACATCGTTCAGCTCCCTGTCACTAACTGCTTCCAACTTCCTTCGAAGGACTCTCTTTGACATCACTAACACTTCACCTTACTCACGTCATCAATTTGCATATTTAAATTTCCTTCGAATACTACCATTACGAATTAATAAAAAAAATTTGTTTCACGCAATTTTCTTATAAACATAACTCGAACTCAAAGTAATTCAATTATTTAATTTGAATAATTTAATATATTACAGCAAAGATAATGCTTTTCTTTTCGACGCCATTTTCTTTTTTCAAAGCAACAACACTGATCACCGAACAGGAAGCGACCGGAGAATGGGGGGATTGGTCAATGAGCCAATGAGGGAAAGTCACAAAGAGGGACAGTAAAGCTTAAGAATTGGATTTGACGGGTTACTTCCCCTGGACGCTACGTATTACTGTAGCCTGATTCTATTATATTTATGAACGACTTACATGTGTTCATGTGGGAATAACAACGTAAGCTTTGAGTAAAAGGGTAGTGAAAAATACTTTTAAATTTATTTGTTTGTGAAAATGGAAGTATTATGAGAATTAAAATAGATATCTACCTAGTTTGTTACGGATAGATCGTACAATGGCATAGGCAAATAGAAAATAATCCAAAGTTATATTAGAAAACGGACTATTAACACTTACCAAAAAACCCAACATACCGCGTGGGCATGAAATAACGTGAGGTGTTCAGAGCCCTCTAGCGAGTAATGTATTGGACGAATCGTAACAACATTCGGTAGACATACAGAGTGGACATGCGTTTTCAATTTCTAAAAAAAAAAAAAAAAAAAAAAATAATACCAAAAGTCGCCAACTGGGGAAAATGTGGCGCTGTTATCGCACTAATTTGCATAACCGCATTACGTGTAGAACGATCATGATTAAAAGAAAGGCTTGGAGAATTCACATCACTCGGCAACGAACTGCCTTTCGATGTCTATTACCTTACGTGACCGTGCTTTGTTAGTGAAGCTGTATTCCCCGATATGCATTTTTTACCTTTCAGTCTGCTTCCCGAGAAAAAAACAACTGATTTTAGTAAACTCAACTATCCTGAATCCGAATCTGTATTTAGAATTTTTGTATCAGGTCTAGTTTTTTTGTAATTTACACCTTAAACCCAAAACACAAGAAATTTGGCGAACTTCGTAATTAAAACAAAAAAAAATTAATGGGATAATATGAGTTATGAAAGTATCAAGACAAGGGAAAAACCTTAACTAGCTAGTATAAAAAAACTGATATTGATTCTGCTGATATAAGATTGATAGTTGTCTCTCGAAAGCTTTCGCCGTTTTGATGCTCTGCGGTGACTCTCAGAAGACTCCCTTTTTATGCACCAACAATAATCCGCCAACATAGATTCATTCCACTTGCTCCGTGATATCTCGTTTCCAATGTTTTGATATCTTGATGAAACCTTTCACCCTGCTCCTCACTCATAGCACCAAGATTTTCAGGGAAATAATTGATGTGGCTGTGTAACAAATGAAGTTTAACACTCATTTTGGAGCCCAGTGTTTTGAAGTTTATTAACATTTCATCTTTTTTGTTTCCTAGGAAGTTTTCAGTCACGCACTTAAAAGACAACCATGCAGATTTTTCTGTTTCCTTCATGACGGTCGTGAAATTTGAATCTTTCATCAGATCGCGTATCTGTGGACTGTGGTCCTTCGAATAAACGAGCTTTAATTTTTGCCTCGGTCTTTCTAGGAAATTTCCTTTTTAGATACGGAATTATGTTGCTTTCATTGCCAAGACTGGTAACAAATTGCTTTATGATTCCAAGTTTAATATGAAGTGGGGGTAAAAGGACTTTTTAAAAGTAATAATGTCATTAATTAAAATATCAAAATAAAAATATATTATTTATTCATAAATAAGTACAAAAAATATAATTCATGCAATTATATGAATTGTAAATTTTATATTTTATTATGATATTTTATAGTTCAGTATTGCCAAAAATTATAATTGTACAGTAGAGTCCCGAAAACTCGGCCTAATGTGGACCGAAGGGGGACCGAGTTTGTGAAACTGCCGGGTTATCGGGAAAGGTGTTAAAAAGAATAAGTACGATTTTTTTTCGTCCTAAAATACTTTTATATGTTGCTTGAGAATACAGCAGTTTACAAAGAATGCTATAACTCAAACTTAAACTGTCCAAATAAACTTAAGAAACTACCTAATACTGTTCATGAACTGTATATAAATGTTACTTGTAACGGGTCTGCGCACGGGGTTTTTCCGTCCTGCCAGGGGGTGGCCGAGTTATCCGGACTGCCGGGTTATCGAGTGCCGAGTTTTCGGGACTCTACTGTAGTTTAATTATGTACGTATATATGTAGTGAATTTTGTCCTCAATAAGCATTTCAAGAAATTCCGTAAATTCATAATTTTTCAAAAACTGGACTTGATGAAACGAAACTAAATATGACTTTTGTTTTTACCCATAGTGTGGAAATGAAAAATATAAATAGTTTCTCTGAAGCAAAATGGTTGCATATCAGTGTTATCAGCGGGACGAGAATGCCAGTGCTGCCCTTCGGGAATTTTGACGGTTGAAGACGCTACGAAGAGGACCGATGAGCATAACAAATCTACGAAAAATGATTTAAAGCTTTGAAACTACTGGAACTCTGGCGGCGCAACCAGGCCGAGGACGCAAAGCTATCAGTCACCAACACATTGAAGAAGTTTGCAATGCTGTTGTGGAACAGATAACGAATGTGCAGGGTACCAGCAGTGCACGGGCAGTATACCGGCAAACGGATATCCCATACTCAACGGTGCGGAAAATCCTGCATCAGATGTTGAAGTTTTACCCCTATAAAATCTGTCCTGTTCAAGAAATGCGCTCTGGCGATGCGACCACCCGCGATGAGTTTGCATTAAGATTCTTAGCGCGCATGGAAGTGGATGAAGCATGGCCGTGGCGGATTTTATGAAGTGACGAAGCGCACTTTTATTTGAACGGTGATATTAACACACACAACTGCCGCTTTTTGGCTGCGACTAATTCACATGTGAGTCTTCAGATGCCTATCCACTCACCGAAAATCACAGTGTGATGCGGCTTTAGGTCATCGTTTAATATTTTTACGAGGAAAGTCACCCAAGTGGGCCATGACATGCTGCACGATATTCCGATATGCTAAAGAACTTTGTGGTTCCACAACTGCAGCAAAGAGGATATCTCGATTCGGCCATCTTCATGTAGGATGAAGCACAACCCCACATCGGATGTCAGGTACAGCATGTCTTGCAGCAACATTTCTCTGACACCAGAATCATTAGTCGTGCATTTCCCACAGCATGGCCTTTGTGACCTTTGGCTTTGAAATCCTTGTGATCTTTGACTATAGGGATTTCTTAAACGCATTGTGTATCAAGGACATGTCCCCGATATCCCGACGTTGAAAGATCGAATTGCATTACAGGTGCGACAAATCCATTCCATGTTGCGAGCCGGCGTGGAACATGTTGTACACCGCATGCAGCGCGTGGAACATCATAATAGTGATCATATGGAACCTTATTTGTAAAAACCGATAAACATTATCTATATTATTACAAAATTTGATGTGTGCTGTCTCATTTGCCAATTACTCATACGTACTAGAACCTTTGCAGCGCCACATTTTCCCCTGTAGGCGACTTTTGGTACTAATTGTTTTTTTAGAAATCGAAACCATATGTACCAATCTGTATGTCCACCGAATGTTGTTACACTTCATCCAATACATTCCTCGCTAGAGAGCTCTGAACACCTCACGCTATTTTATGCCCACCCGATGCATTAAATGTGAATCTCTGGGCAAAGTTTGGGAAATTCCAAGTTATGACAGACATACAGAATGATTATGTTTTGAAAGATTTACAGGAAATTTATGAAATCGTGTCAAAACATTTGTAATCACCCAGTATTATTCTTCTTATATCCTGATTATGGATATGAACAGTGTACTGATCACAATGGAAAGCAGCTTCGTTTAGATTTTTTTTTTGAGTTTTTGATTAATTAGGTAACCGATTTTTATAGCTTACTAAACTGAAACCTACTGCATCCTTTTATTTACTAAGTGAAGAAGTTAAACTCAACCTTCTGATTACTTTTATGGTGGGTGTTCAACGATCTTCGACTGGTTTCGCGGATTTTTTATTTTTTTATTTTAAGAATCATTCATCCAAACACGGCTTTTTCAGAAGTTTCCGAAATACTCTCCATTACATGACAAATATCATCAGAATCGGCTAACTATTGTCAAGATAATCCCGCCCTCCCAATTTCCATCAGACTGGGGTATAGAAATTTTCAATTTAGTCGTGGTCAAATGTACAAAATTTGGCTTCCGTGGGTTAGTTGATGATGCAAGTGTGGGGATGGTCTCATTCTCTTCGTTATAGTATCTAAAATGAGGTTTTGGATGATGGCCATGTTAAAAATCGTGCAGCTGCGTCGTAGCGGCAAAAAACAAAATAGCCGCCACATGAAATGTATTTGTGCCTCTATCACTGGAATCGTTGGTCCTACGACAAACGTTCATAGAACCAAATTTGTTTGTCGTAATATTGTCTATAAAATTTGTCCTTACCACTTTTCTCGTAAGAGCAATGCTTTAGCCACAAATGCTGTACTTAATGAAAAACCAAAATGGCCGCCAAGTGAAATAGATTTTTTGCCTATACCTTGAGAACCTGAAGTCCTGTGAGGAAATCTTAAACAAATGTACTTACATGACACATAACGTTTGTAATTAATCATATTTAATTTTTCTAAAATATTTTTCTTCAATTTCAGGATGACAACTGATTGAATATGGAGCCACTGTATGATGCAAAGTTGGGCCACAAGAGGAAGGCAAAAACTGAACTGTGTTTTATTTGTTCTTCAACATCTTCTGAAAAATTTGTGTCTCAGCCCACTAGTGACAGTTATGGAAAAGTAGTTGAGTGTATTGTCAAATGTGTGAAGTATGGCGATGAAAATTGTGATTCCATAAAAAAAGTTTCAGTCAGGGATTTAATGTCGAGACTTAAACAAGATAACATTCGACTGCAAGGACAAATGGATCCTGAAACCGGGAGAACTTCGTATAGTAATGGCTTTACTCCGCTCAATTGGACAGTTCATAAAGGGGAGTGCTATACCCGAATTGTGGATGGAATGCGATTTGTATTCAGGAGCAACAATGAAAAAAATCATAGAAGGAAAGCATGCAAGGAGAGCTATTCAATCTCACATAACTACATTTTCTGCACTGTCGCTTCTGCTATACGATGAATATGAGATTGAAAACCCTGAAGCGTTAGAAAGTTTGAGGCCATTGTTTTAAATGTTATCAAAGAACTGGACACCAAAAATCAAGACAAACTGAAAGAGATACACAGCAATTTGGCCTCTGCTATTAAAGAAAAGAAAGTCATGGAAAAGTTGGAAGAATTTTGCATGATACGGAAGAGGAAGGAACCAGTTTTCAAATTAGTATGTACTTACATTGATATGGTACAGAGAAGGTTATGCTTCGTTAGAGCAGTCCGAACTTGCGACTGGACGCTTGGATTGGTGTCCCTGCAGAAATTCAGTTTAAGTACTTTTTTGCACTGAATAGACAACGTCATGGACGGATGATTAGTTTGCACCTTTCTGACATGGATACTCTCAAGTCCATAGATCCAGACATTTGGAAGCATTTTATAGAAGGGAAATGGGTGGTCAATAGAAGTGCATTGCCATTTTGTGCGTTGGATGCTGACTAAGCACTGGAGCATTAAAACAGAAAGTCCGAGGTCTAGTTGGTTTAACGCTCAATGGCAATGCTAGGGATAGATTTTTTTCTAGCCAATCCAGAATTTACCAAAATATTAATTTACACATAGAAAATGCTTGGTATGAGTATCTCAGAAAAAAGAAACATCATAAAATTTCTATGAAGGTTCAACAGCGTCAAGATGCTTGTGTAAACAAACTCAACGAAGCCTTTCAAACATCAACTAATCCTTTTCAGTGGAAAGGTCGAAACTTGTTCACATTCTTACACAACGTGTTTTTCCTTGTGCAGATTTCATTGGATGATATAGCAGAAACTGGTCAACAACAGTTAGATACTTTCTTGCAGCAACTTGTGCAGGCAAATAATATAAAATTCTGGACACCAATGAAGAAAAGTGATCTAAAACTTGTGGTTCAGTAGCAAAGACAGTGAACATTGTTCGGAAAGAGAAAACAATAGCACTGAAATCTGATGTGTCTCTGATATCAAGGTTATTAATAGCATCACGAATCCGACCGAAGATTGATGTCAGGTCAAGCATAAGTCTGTAAGAATTTTCCCCTCTGCCACGATCTTTATTTGCTGCTGACGGCAAGATGCATCATTGTCTGGCTAAATATAAGCTGATGGCTGTGTTGGAAGCTTTACCAACTGCAACTGAAGAAGAGACAGAATAATGTATTTCTGCACATTGCATATCTAACAAAGTTGTAATCATAGATGGTATGGCAATATTGCACACATACCGCAAGCCAGCTTCAGTGAAAATGTGCAACGACCTCAGAAAACACTTTTCCAAATGAATGACTGATAAGTTCAATATGTATTCTGAAGTTCATATAGTTTTGACTGGTATAAGAATGGCTCCTTAAAACGTCAAATGAGAGTTCCGCCAGAGAGGATCAGAGCAAATCCAATACAAAATTTCTCCGGGAAACAAGGTTGCAAACATCTCAATGAATAAATTGTTGTCACACGACCAAACTAAGGATGAATTGATCCCATTTCTTGCTGAAGATCTCATTGAGTATGGCAGGGCAAATGGACTGTGCTTTATTGTAAGTTGGAGAGATAGGGTGGCTGCATCACATGCTGTTGATGTGTCAGCCCTAGCGACTACACAGGAAGAGGCGGACACCAGAATCATTCTCCATGGAGTGCATACATGGGAGTTAACATCTTGCATATATACTCACCAGATACTGATGTTGTGGTTTTGGCCGTTAGGAGATACCCCATGCTTCCACAAAACTGTGGGATTTACCTTGGCCAGGGAATGAAGAGATACTTTGAGGTGGCGCCTGCCTGCAAAGCAATAGAAGTACTAAAAGCTTCTGCACTTCCTGGACTTCACGCACTATCCGGTGCTGATGTTCATTTGGTAGTAAAGGGAAACTTAAGTGGTGGAAGACATTCAATTCAGCAAGTAGTGAGATAGTTCAAGCTTTAGCAAATCTTGGCACCAGCCCCTCTCTTTCTGAAAATGTCAGGGATACATTAAAAGCCTTTGTTTGCCAAATGTACATCCCCAAAACAACGCTTACCGATATTGGAAGTGTTCGATGGCAATTGTTCATAAAGAAGCAAAGTCAAGATATAAATCTTCCTCCGACAAAAGAGCCCTACACCCAGCCCTCATGAGAGCGCATCTCCAGGCACTCCACTGGAACCAAGACATCGTCCAGCATCCAGTACTTCCTCCACCCACAGAACTAGCATGGAAGCAAGTTGTAGATTTGTTTGAACCTGTAGCCTGTACGATGCCCTGCGCTCCTGAACTTCTACTGGAACTCTGTCGCTGTTCACATACGCAAAGATGCTCTGCCCCATGCACCTGTAACGCAAATGGTTTCAAGTGTACTGAGTTGTGCAAAAGTGAGGGAGACCCAGAACGTTGTGACAATTTTGGTGATGATGATGAAGAAACATACGACATACACGGTATTAGCAAGAGAGTGAAGACGAGTACAGTGACGATAAAGTAACATGGAGTAATCTTTGAAGACTGATAATTCATATCAACCCAAAGTTACCTGAATTTCATATTCTATTACAGTTTCGATGATCGTTTTATAACATTTAATTGTACCTTACCTGACGGCCATTTTGGTTTTTCATTAAGGACAGCACTTGTGGCAAAAGGTTGCTCTTACGAGAAATGTGGTAAGGACAAATTTTATAGACAATGTTATGACAAACAAATTTGGTCCTTTGAACTTTTGTCGTAGGACCAACAATTCCAGTGATAGAGGCACAAATACATTTCGTGTGGCGGCCATTTTGTTTTTTGCCGCTACGACACAGCTGCACGCTTTTTGACATGGCCATCATTCAAAACCTCACTAACGAAGAGAATGAGACCATCTCCGCACTTGTATCAACTAACCCACGGATGTACATTGGACCACAGACTAATTCGTTTTCTTCAATAAAATCGAATAAAGTTTCAATTTGTAGGGCAGACCGGGGTCAGTCGGCAGAAGGGGCTAGTTGGCACAGTTTCTGTTTCCTGCCACCGTGTAGCTAGAGCACTGACATCTTGATAGTGCGAAGTGTATGTAAAGGTGCACCATCCACTGTGACTTTAGTTTGCTTGGAAGCGTCACGAAGGAAGTGACCCCTGTTTCATCGTTTTTCTGACTCGTGAGAAACTTTTTTCATCGTAATTTTTTTTTGTTCTGGTTAACATATAGATCGAATTAAGGTACTGCTGATGGCGGTTTTCGAAAGAGTGGATAACTGTGGTTCCATGCATGTATCATAATCTTTTGTTTCTGATGTTTGGGATTGTGTGGTGTCCATTTTGTTTTGGAAATCCCTTTGGGGCTAGTTGGCATAGTTAGGTAGGGGTCAGTTGGCATAGCTATAACAAATGGTAAAAAAGGGGAAAAACTGGAGATGGCCGGACGAGGAAGACAAAATTTGGTACGACCAAACTAAAGATCTGCGAAAATTGAACCTATCTGTTCAAATAACTCCTACATTTGTGTTTGATATCAAACAACAACTGTAGGTAGCTAAGAATTCACTGTTTGTTCATACATGTAATTTAATTTGTCAAACAGTTGGATTTTTTTTTGGTCATGTATTAAAATAAAATTTTTGATAAAATAAAATGTTTTTCTCGAAAATTGCTGTGTTCTGCTGAAGTACCCCTATCCGTAGCACGTTATGCCAACTTGCCCCTAGGGATATGTTAACTAGCCCCACACCCGGGGTTAGTTGGCATAGTTGCAAGTTTTTAGGAAGAGTGTTTTTGGGGTTACCTAAACACGGATTTAATTAATGGGTCCAATATAATTTTGTAGTCAAAAAGATAAGCTATCCGCCGCATTCACCAGAATCTCCATATGTATTGCACAAAAAAATAGAAAGATCAAAAACCAAAATCTATGCCAACTAGCCCCGGTCTCCCCTAAACTATTTTTCTAGTTCATTTCTTAAAACTTATCGGCTTTGTAATTTTTGTTTCGTTTAAGAATTTCATTGAAAACCGTTCACTTACGTATTAATATTTTTTATTGCTCTTTAGAATAACAAGGGTGTCTTATGTGACATAGAACCTTTACACTTCTATCATTTTTAAAACCTGTTTTGCCAATCATTGTATCTCGGGTCATTTTTCATAGTCTTTTTTCTTCTTACAGTTCTTTCTTTAGTTTCTTTTCCTTTTTCAAAAGTATCTCTGTAATAAACTTGGAATTTGGTTATTAGTTCTCTTTCTTCTAGAGTCATAAATTTTCGAAAACATAGGTTAAATACATAATGGATTCAATGATATACAAATGCACAAAGAATGACAGCAAAAGAACTTGAAGCAAACACTTTTTCACCATTAACTCTGTACAGCTAATGAAGCAAATGCCTGAACAATGTTATTAATCAAAATCCAGTGTTCAAATGGATTGAAAATAACATTTTCTTTGTTACGAGTTATCTTCAAGTACATACATTTTATTCAGAAGTAGAAGATTAATCTTGATGTAAACGTATACCAGGAGAACACAGAACATTCTCGTTAGAAGATTTGTATTTTTATTTGTCTTATTTTAAATGGTTGCTATGGAAGATCAGAAGAAATACTTGTGATTAAACCTGTACTTGTGTAGGCTCATACTATGAGAATCCCCCAAGCACTTTCTAGCCACTATTGCTGTTGAACTAATATATTAACACTGTTGAATTTTGAATCTCGACATCTCATTGGCTGTTTTATCGTAGAAGAGGTTTGTGAAATGAGTCATCTTCGTAGACGCGTCTAACCTTCTTGTCGGGCACAACCAGCGGGCAAGGATTGTAGCTTTCGGGTCCTAACACCAGGTCTGGCAAATCGGTGCTCGCGGGAGGCTGGCTGCCGGGAACATGAGGGGACATGGGATCTATATACTTGTTCAGGAATCTTATCCGTCGTATTCTTCCGCAGCAGCTGTTCACTGCCTTTAACATGGGCGAGAAAAATATTAACCCGACGCAAAAAGTCCCAATAGCGAGTGGAAGACAGACCCAGAAATAATAGCTTTCAAAGATGGCTTTCCACAATTGACTTAATTGTAAGGTTTTAAGATTAAATTTGGAACGTTTTTGTTTTTTCGAATTGGAATCGGTGTCGTCGTCATCATCGACGTCTGTGGACAGTGAGTCGTCTGGTGCCAGCTTTATTCTTGGATCACCTAATCGGTGGGATGGTATAATAATCGTATCCTCTGCTATCTGGCCGTCCGAGATTAGTGATTCGCAGATACCATTCTCGGAACATCTGCCGGGCTCATCCTGCAGAGTGCACGGCCATCCTTTAACTCGCGCTACTAAGTCTGGACTCTCCTCAACAGGTGCCTTTTTCTTCAACAGCGTTCCGTCAGATCGAAGCAGAAGACATTCCTCTGTACCGACATCTCCGTCGTGACAGCAAACCTTGCAGTGCAACTGAGGATCCTCGCACTGGCACGATTCCATGCCAGTCGCACGACACGGATCAAGAACGCACACACCAGATAAACAAGTACTATTACCATCCTCACACGGCGCTCCCAGCACGCTACACGCCTGTTGATTTAATTCTAGGCTTTGTGGTTCAGTCACCACCGGCTCCTCAGGCTTAGAAGAATTTGTTTCATCGTTTACAATTCCCTCTTCCGTTGCTACTTCCTCTTCATTTTTGCTCTGTTTGGCGCGTGGATAGGACTTCATGCATCCTCCTTGATTGTCACTACAAATAACTTGATCATCACAATCCTTATCTGATGATGGATTCAATGTATCCTAAAATAAAAAACAAACAAATATATGAGTTATAGAACATTATAATTGTTTACAAAAAAAAGCTACTAACTGAAATGAATTATATTTTGCCCAGTCCTTAAATGCAATTCTATTGAATTTGTAATACTAATTTGATTCAAAGGTTCAAGTAACTGCTAACCTACTCCACATACCAGTAACTTTTAGATTTTGCTTTTTAATGATTTCACTGAACATAATTGTTTTTTCTTTTCTTTAAATTTATAGCATATTTCATATATTCTCAAGTCATCTATCGTTTAAGATTATTGCACTTCACATATATATTCTGTCCTAAATCCACGAGGACTCTGAAACAAGTGTAAAGACCTTTTCTGTCATAGTTACAGTTTGTTAAAATGTAAGAATCAATATAATATTCAGTGACCTTTTATTTTGTTGGAAATACCTATTCAAGAGGAGGATAGCAATAGCAAAGGAGGCTTTTAATAGGAAAAGGAGCATCTTCTGCGGACCTCTGGAAAAAGAACTAAGAAAGAGACTAGTGAAGTGCTTTGAGTGGAGTGTGGCATTGTATGGGGCAGAAACATGGACATTACGACGCAGTGTAGAGAAACGACTAGAAGCATTTGAAATGTGGATATGGAAAAGAATGGAGCATGTGAAATGGACAGACAAAATAAGAAATGAAGCTGTGCTAGAAAGAGTGGGTGAAGAAAGAATAATGCTGAAACTGATAAGGAAGAGAAAAAGAAACTGGTTGGGTCACTGGCTGAGAAGAAACTCCCTAATGAAGGATGCACTGGAAGGAATGGTGAACGGTAAAAAAGTTCGAGGCAGAAGAAGATTTCAAATAATCGACAACATTATGGTAAATGGATCTTATGTGGAGACGAAGAGGAAGGCAGAAAATAGGAAAGATTGGAGAATGCTGGGTTTGCAGTGAAGGACCTGCCCTTGGCAGAGAACTATGAATGAATGAAATGAATACCTATTGTAACAACAACACGAATATAGTCACACAACATTGCTACTATTTGGAGAAAAGGATCATAATTGGTTTTTATTAATTTGATTTATGTGAATAATATTAATATTTTTATTCATTGCATATTTCGAAATAATACCAAAACAAATTATGATTAAAAAGGTTTCGGAAATGGAACGAGATCTCTCTGAAACATTTTAATTTTAATGTTTTCTAGAATTTAATATCCTTGGAGCCCCTGAAATTTCTAGATTCAATCAATCAGTTCAAAATATTTCTCAAAAAAATAAATCACTTAAACTTCCAGCATCTTTTCTTCAGATATCTCTTCAGGCATTAAATATGGTGAAAGGATTATTAAAAATGGAAATTTATCTCCCTACAAAATATTTTATAATTATAAATATATTAATAATTTTATTCTCTATAAAATAAAGTGAATCAACGCACTATTAAAAGTTTTTTTGTACCTTCTTTTTTTTCTCTTGCTTGTGCTTGTGCTTTTTGTCTTTTTGGATTTTACAGCCGTCGCCACAACAGGTTTCTTCATTTGGTTTACATACTTTACCACTCTTTGTGTTCAGAGTGCATTCCACTGTCCCCCCATCTTTGGGAACACAACACTGTTGGGCGCTGTCACAAGCAGCTGTGGAACCACAGTCACATTCTTCCCCTTCTTCTACGACTTTTACTAGAAACAAGGACATGATTTATTCATATAAAAATTATTTTTCAAGACAAAAATAAAAACAACATAAAGAGAATTATTTAAATTTTAAACTAACGTTGTGATTTTGAAACATTATATAAATGAATTTACAGCAATAATTATTGTTTGTTTTTTCATTAAGACAGGTTTGGAGATTTGGCATAAAAATCTCACCTATGACTTCAAGGAAATCTCATTTGTAAAATACATTGTAGACATCAAATTAATTAATAAATCAATTACTACTTTATCGACCATGAAAAGTCGAAATGACATTTTTGGTATGTTATGGATGCAGGTTCACGCGAAAGCCAACTAACTTGGCTGATAAGCCATGTAATGAATGTTCACTTTCGTTCCTGTGTCTGTCCCCCATTCTTCGTCTCTTTCTTTACTTCCGGCTGCCTATTGCCAGTTTTCTTTAGTAAGCCTAAAGGGACTCAGTGCTAGTGGAGTCAATTTATCGCCCTTCAAATAAAACAATAACAACCACAAAACAATCTTCGGTTTTGAAGAACCTACTTTTTTCAATTCTGGAAATGGGCGATTAAATACTGCCAATCAGAATAAACACTTGGAAGTTTAGGGAACAGTTACTGGGGTTTAATGGTAGCTGATTTCATCTCAATCTACAATGATGTCATCCAGTATTTATATTTTTACGTTTTACCCAACCTTTGATTTAAAGACATTAGCGTCTCCTATTCGGTAGCTATGTCTGATTTTGTTTGACTTTTAATAATATCGTTTATGGCAAAATTAAATTTTCTAATTTCTTTTTAATTTCTCTTACTATCAATTTTTTCCATCAAGGTATATAAAACCTTAGTAGTACCTAAGAGGCAAAAATAATAAGAAAATAAAGAGGCATTATTTCATATGTATTCTTCTTAGGTAAGGGCCATAGTCAGATAGAACAGATGTTACAAAAGCATGTGCTTAGTTCACAGAATATACTGTTCAAAAGAATCCCGAGGAGATACAGTTGAAATTGTAAAGTAAATTCCATCTCCATTTCACGATTTCCTCACGATCTGCCCTTAAAAAAGAAGCACTTTACTATTCGAACTGAATAAAACTATTATCTTCTCGAAATTCCTTGTCAAAAAAAGACCAAGTTGAGATTGAAGGCCTCCGATTGACTGAGGATGGTTGAGGATAATGATCTCAATAATTATCCACAATTCAACAGAAGATTATCTCAGTTCTGTGTCGCTTCTTAGAATTCTACTTAAGATAATGTGTCATTTTGTTTTGGTATCTTTTAATAATCCTCATCCTACTTCTTTTCACTTTTCATTATTTTCACTTTATACTCTTACTTCTTAGTAATACGTGGGTGGCTTTTAGTTGTCTGTGCTACAGGAAATAAAGCGATCAGAATGAGAAAGGAATTGTAGTTGGATACAAATGTAATCCGATCGTCTTAAGTAGATGGAACACTTACCGACAGAAGCCTGGGCAGAGGTGAAGCAAGTAGCTTTTTTCTTGAGAACGTTATCAATGGAATTCCGGCTGCAAGGGGAGAAACGTCGATTGTTAGGCCTATCTCCTTTGACCGCATACACAGCCATGATGAATTTGCCACCGCTTTCTTTGTTCGGGGAACACTCGGCGTCATAATAAGGGTCATGATCACTCCCAAACGAATGTCCCAGTTCATGAGTCAGAGCAATGGACGTAATAGCTTTGGGCAGACGACGGCCTTCCAGCATCACAGTGATAACGCCTGTGTTGAAACTCAGTGCTTTATTATTCTGACTGGAGAACAGACGAGGCTCACAAATACCACCTGAAAATATAACAAGGATTAAAAGTATTGTTGCAGGGTCTCGTTATAATGTGTCCGGGCAATGATAATAAAATAAATATTTAAATAAACAAATCTTCCTTTTAGTTTTAAAACTGACTTAACGCACAATCTATTCATGGTTTGTTCATAATTTCTGTTTAATTTTGTTCTGATTTTGTTTTTGTTTTTGTTGATATTGAAGTTCAGAATTAAATTCTGATCAAAGCCAACGCATCAATGTTTCCTCTACTTTCTTTGATTTAAAACATTGGGTAATATTGAAATTAAAAAAAAATAATTTCCTACTAATAAAATAACATTTCTTAGCGATGTATTTATTATGAAAAAAAATATTTAATTCATTTGTTCTCAAATCTCGAATATTTTGTTCTCCAACATCTTTTACATCAACTTTCACGGTTTGGTTTTCCTCTTTTGAACAGAGTTGGCTTTCAACTACGATGTACAACATTGCTGATGTATAGGAATTGGGATTGATATAAACAGAACAGAAAAATTGAAAGGTCGGTCAACGCTCGCCCCCTCTTAGTCCCAAGAAGCTTCTCATTTCACAAAACACTTAAAGCCCATCTGAACAGTGTAATCTCGGAAAAATCTGCGAACCCCGGTCCCAGATTCAAACCGAGTTCTTTAGTTCTACACCATTTCACAGTTACCAACTCTTCAAAAGGCATCCATTGCATTCAATTTAAGTTTACAAGTTTTGAGTTGGGATATTTTTCTGCTTTTTATCGGATTTTATTAAATTAAAAATTTTGTTTATCTAAGAATGAATTTTCTTACACTCACCCACATAACCTGCATTGTTAGCATCTGCCATCCAAGCAATACCGAGGACTCGTCCTGGGAACGTATGACCAGAAAACGCAATTCCCATACAGTAATTGTGAAAATCCCTCTCGGAGAAGGCGTCCAAATAGTCATCGGACAGAGGATGGGATTTCGACAGCTCAGGATTACCAAGACACTCTGCTTTTGTATACAACTGTCAAAAAACGAAAAATAACATCAGTGGTATATTCAAAAATATTACACACAAATAAAAGCCGATGCACCTATCTATCCAAAGAACATAGAAACACCCGTGCATACTTTGAGCACGGGTGTTTATTGGCAGACAGTTCACGGACTACTCCACAGGCGGCGCTGTGTGACGCTAGGTTATCCGCACAGCATTTGGACTTTCGGAAATTTTCCACGAGCATGATGGGAAGATTAAAAAGTCTTTATAATCTCAATTTTTTTGTTATACGTTCACTTGAAAATGAATACTCGTTTGTGTATCTGAAACTATAGTTGTTTAAAAAATTGTATTAAATTTATTTGTTCTTTGGATAGACAGGTGCTCCGGCTTTTATTTGTGTGCAATGAAGATGGACAGTGCACGTAAAACCTTAATTATCCCAAAATACTCAGAACTAAAGGATGGCTCATTTTTTATAACTTCACTCATACGATTGTTTTTGTAAATGACTTACTACGTAAAACTTATTTCTCCTCCTTCATATTTTATTACTTTACTAATGATTAAGAACAAACTTATTAAAATTGCAACAAACCTTTATAAGATATGAATATTTTTATTCTTAAACTATCTCATATTTTTATTAATGTTTGTTTGAATAAAAATTCAATTTGCAGAATGAAAAAGACATAATTGTATGTAGCGAAAGATAAAAAAAAGTATTCAATAAATGTCTTACAGACAATTAAAATACTATTAATGAATAATTCACAATAAACCTTCAAAAAGACAAATGATCTTAAACAGTTAAATGAATTTGGAGAATATTAAATTATTCTCATAAACCATTGATATTTTGTTAAGCTGAAATAAATTTGAATGGACTTAAAAATAAAGGATATAAAAATAAAAAATATAAAAATAAAGGATATAATTGGCAGAAAATTTATCTCTTGAGAAACCAATGAAATAATGAGAGAATTAATCTTCAAAAAAAAAAAAAAAAAAAAAAATAAATTTTAAAAAAATTTATTTTTTTAAAAAACAAAAAAAAAAAGAAAAAAAAAATCTAAAAAAAAAAAAAAAAAAAAAAAGGTCAATTTTGCTGTAAAATAATTCTCTGACCATTTGGCAGATTAAGAAGAACGAAATAAAAGGCATAAACAATCTAATATTGAACAAATACTATCGGATGTATACCATGATTATTTAAATACCTGACTGAACATTATAAACAATTCCATGGTCGCTATGAGGTAAGTTTCATTTTAATAAGTTACTAGTAAACCATGTTTTCTTTTACATATACAGGATTCACGAAGATATGCAGAAACTTCGGTAGCTCTTTCTACATGTAAAAGTAAAGAAAAAAAGTTATATAAACATAGGTCCGGAAATGCTTCGGTATCGGTATCGATACATCGTAACTCGGTATGAGTTACGGCTAGCGAAAGATTTCGCCCATAATGTAGTACAACAATACGCACACATCAATACACACACAATGCAATACACATACCAACAATACACACACCTTAGTTGGACTACACCTCAGTTGTTAGCTCTCACAATAAATCAAAACAATGCAATTCACATTGTTGAATAGCTGTTATTGTGTTACAACTTTTTTGTAGGTTCCACGTGGGATAAGCTTCAAACCACTGGGAGATACAGTTCTGCGAAATGTTTCAGTCGATTTTTCAGGTCAACAACCGTATGAAACCACTGATTTCGCCCCTTAATTTACCTTCCGAGACTTCCAGCAAGTCATTTCACCCAGGGTCCTACATTATGGGCGAAATCTTTCGCTAGCCGTAACTGGCTACCGAAGCATTTCTGGACCTAGGTTTATATAACTTTTTTTCTTTAGAATGTAGAATGAGCTCCCGAAGTTTCTGCATATCTTCGTGAATCACCCTGTATATATAGCAACCAGCACAATTTTTAGTGGCCCCCTCCCCTTCCACCCAGTCGGCTTCCCTGCTGACTGAGAAAATTATCTCGGAATCCAAGGTCACGATGTATACCCCAAGTCGATGAAAAATGAAATGTAGCCATCCTCAATAGTATATCTAACATGTGACACCTTATTTGTATTTCCGTGTCTTATAGTTTCGGAGGAATAGCGGACAGAATAAAAAAACCTATTTTCTTTTATAAAGATGGATGGATTCTATACAGGGGCAATTAAGTAATGGATCATAGAAATAAAGTATGAAATTAGAATGACTGACGTAGAAGATGGTAATCGAAGACCTATATCTGTTTAAGTTATTGCAACATGTTCATCCGTAGTTGTTCTTGCTTATTATTCTACAGGAATGAAAGAAAACACTGGCTACAATCAATTCTTTATATGACAAACACTATCGAATGACAACAGAATATAGATAGAATCAGAAAAGGATAGAATACGTAACTCAGGCAGTCAGCAACGGCATCAGCTGACGCATTCAGAAAATTATTACTTGAGCCCCAAGAAGAATACAAACTTCTTCAATAAATCTTTTTTATTCTCCTAAAAATATCTTAACAGCGAAATTTCCTTGAATTTCTTGTCAAGCAAACACGTTTTCTAACATAATATCTAAGTGCTCCATTAGTCAGCAACTTCTCTGCTGGTTGTGGAATTGGATTAGATCCGAAAAGATTGTTCTTTCGTTTTTCCTTTCGTCAGAAGAAGTCACCCAACTTTTGCCAAATGGATCACGAATCTCTTTCCCGGAAGGTAACTATTGTGTGTTTCCAACTCGTCTCTTTAGGCTAATGATCACGGGAGCTTCTATCTCCTCTGTTCTCATCTGCGGAGATGGGCGTTACATTGAAATTATCACTGACATGGATATTTAGGAGATTAAATAAAGAAAAATAAAAAATTATTCATTTAAATAACGATATTTATTGGAAACTAAGAAGTGTTCAGTCATTGTCAATGATACTTTTCGTTTGTTTTTTATCTTATAGTTTTCCAGATCTGTCTGCGCGCAACGCACTTTCTCTGTTTAAAAATAATTTTAATTTTCTGAGAGAGAGATAATTTCTACAGTGACGGAGAATCGAACCTGTAATCTTCTGATCAGAAGTCAGACATCTTATCCAGTAGTCCAGTAGGCCACAGGGACTACATTCCAATTGTTGTTAAATATCTCTTATCACTTTCCTCTGTGTGTGTGACGCAATGAGAGCCAGAGAAAAAAAAAACTCATTAATTTTAGCTTACTACACTCATGCCCAATAATTAAGGATCATGGCAATTCAGACACATATAGCTGTTTCATGTGAACCAATTTGTTTGCATATGTGATACAATTGAAAACAATAATAAAACACAAGAAACCACAATCGTGGCTGAAATAAATTGTTAAAATGGAAAAAAGAAAATTTATAGTCACACAGTTATTGCCACGAAAGCAAATTTCAATGCTCTACAGAAATGTTAATGTGGAATATGATGTCCTCTGACAGAAATGCACGCCGTACATTGTATTGAGCTGTTCCTGAGGAATAGAGTTCCTGCAACATTGCTTTAACAATGCTACAACAATGCTCTTGAAGGGAATGAGGATGATGATTCATCTCCCCAGCATATCCCAAGCATGTTCAGTAGGGTTAGATCGGGGGACCTCGCCAGCCAGTCTAGGTGTCGGATATCCTCTATTTCCAAGGATTCATTGACAAGGTTCGCTCTATGGGGATGTGCATTATTGTCCATAAAAAGAAAAGTAAGTCCATTGCACCTCTGAAGAGACGGACAAATTGTTGAATAATCACATCCCGGTACATCTAGCCAGTTATGGTACCTCTATCAAAAACATGTAGAGGTGTATGAGAGCCCATCAAAATGCCAGCCCACACCTGGATACCTGCACCTCCGAAATGATCTCGTTCAATGATGTTCTCTAGACTATAACGATTTCCATGTGTCTGCCAGACGTACACGTGCTGTAAGTAACTGTGCAAAGAGAACCTGAACTCAGGCAGGACACATTTATAATTGTCTTGCAAGTTTCTCCCCCAATTTCCTTTGATCCTTAATTTATGGACATGAGTGTAGAATTTAAATTTCAAACGTTCATTTTTTAGCCTACTACAAGCACAGGCCAACGAGATGCAGAAGCTCACCCTCGGCCACGAACTGAAAAGTCATTAAGAGACATTTCTCGACATAAATGAAGAAATTATTGCAAATGATGGACAAATACTCTATCACAACTAAAAGCAGTTACATTGTTATCCTGTCATTGTTGAAGGGTCGTATATACTAGTTTTTTTTTATAGTAAATCGATTAGATTTTCATTTTCACTGAATAATCAATGAATTAATTCTAATTAATAATCGATGTCTTACCTCAACTGAATGAACTTCAAAGCCAACGTTGTCAGCTACTTTATCTCCGTTGAAATCCGTATCACGGAATATCCGATCAGCTTCATTCGCATGGAACATCATATCCTGTATCGCTGTGTCAATGGAACCTTCGCCATCGGATTGAAAAAACTGATTGTCCGCCACAAGCTGTTAATACAGTTACAAATGAAAACTGTTCAGCAATTAAAGTGAAATTAAAAAAAATCGAGGTAAACACTGTAAAAAATAAGAGCTCTGTAATTATAGAGACTTGAATACAAAACAAACGAAACTACAGATTAACACATTTTAACTAGAAAATAAAGTACAAATTTTGATCCCAAATTGGATTTATAAACTAACAATAAACTAAAATAATGTAATAAAATTCATCAACCATTAATTTAGGAATAAGAAATTCAAATTTTTATACAATGGCGGTCTAGACTCTGTACATCGCCATTTCGAATTTAAATCTTTCCTAAATTAACAAGCAAAATTTTACTAATTAATTACCTTTTAAAGTATTAAAAAAAACGAAGCTCTTCCTTGAATTTTCTTTCTTTCTTGTAATTTTTAAATTTTAGGTTGAAAAATAACGTAAAATAGGAAAAGAAAATACGTATTCTTTGTCAAAATATAAAAATAAAATTGGGAAGTGGATTGAACAAAACTTGAAAGTGGTAACTTTCATACTACAAGAAAGGATTTCAAAAGCAGTTCAAATAACAATGGAATGGATGATAATATTAATTCCCACTTCATTTCACAACAATAGAAAAAAATTAGGGTTTTGAATTTTTTACGATTTATTCTTCAGGAAAACATCTTAATAAAATTTTTGTTCATTTTTGCAGAAATATTCATTTTATTATTTGATTGTTGATCATTCTAATCATCTTTTTATCATTCAAATTCAAAAAATAAGAAATTAACGATTTTAAGAAACATTTCCATTTCCTTAATTGTTTCTTATTGGATACAAGAATAGAGCGCTAAAGGTTGTCCTAAAGTAATAAATATTAGGGAAAAAAATAATAAAATTAATGGATAAAAATATCTAATATATAGATTTCAAAGTTTGTCTGTCAGACGATTCTTGAAAAACGATAAAAGATAAAAAACACACAAACTGATGATAATAAGAAAGTTATAAGCAGGGGTTATTTATCCTTTTCCTGATTCAAGTTTGATGTTTTATCCAGTAGAGTACATCCTTCCTTGTTTATATACATCCAGATACTTTTTCTGCTTTGCTTCAAGAAAGAGATAAAATGAACGGGAATAACAAAACTAAATTTGTTTCTTTCTGAAACACTTTTTGAATGAGATAATTTTTCATCAGAGAAACACTGGTTCTTATTTATTTGTACGAATTGGTTTCCAGATAAAGGGATAGTTAACGAAGGTAATGACAAATGTTGGAACTCTTACGCCATTTAATACGGTCGCCAGGTATGAAAAAGTGACTAGGGGACGAAATTTGAGCCCCCCCCCCCCTATCTTATTACCTTTACTCTACAGATGTTTTTAGGCCCGAAATGTTTTCGGAAGATGTCTTTGATTCCATCGAAATAAGATGGGTTCTCAATCGGCTTCACATTATAAGAGAAGGGACCTTTTTTCTGAATTAATTGAATGGGTTGACACTGGTGATCTGCTCCACATTCGAAAGAGGACATGTTGAGATCTTCGTAGCGAAACATCACTGCATCAAAAGCCACCTAACAAAGACAAAAAGAAACAACTTCAAAAAACAGAAACAATAAGTATTAAAACTTAAAAGTGTTGAAAAGCAGATGTCAGCTTTACTTATTGTTAATTATTAATTGGACAATTAGCGGAAACCTCAATATCTCACAAGAGCTGCTATTTCATCTAAGATTGAGGAATTGAATTTGAAATGTTCACTTTGCCAAGTCAACAGAAACTAAAAATCTACTATCCGTTCACTATCAGTGAAAACTTGTCAATCAAGCAAGCGAAAGATTAACTATTCTAGTTAAGGGAATTAGAAAGAAATAACCACCGGATTATGTGTTTCGTTTCTCCCGTTAATTATACTATAATTCAGTATAACTTTTATGATGAGTTGATATTATTTAGGTTTTATTGCTTGTAATTATTTTGATCCATTTTCTTAGCAGTGACGTTGCTTAGGACTGAAAAGCGCATAATTTGCAAAACCTTCACTAATAGTGACAAATAGTAGCAAAAGTTTATTCGGAAATGAATTCTAGCTTCTAAGAACATTCGAGGCATCTTGATTTCTTTGTAGCTCTCTCTAGCTTCAAATAAATAGTGAAATTGGCAATTTCATTAATTTATTATTAAGAAATTTTTACTAAAGAAAACTTACAATAGCTATTCGAGCTGCGTTAGAATAATCAGCATCCTCATTGCTTACTACTCAATGGATAGAGTGTAGTCAGTTAATAATCAATTAATATACACAGGCATCAATTGTAAAAGCACACTGACATTCAACTTTTACTTTTATGTTTTTATTGAAACCACACAGTCTTATTAGTCCAATGACTGTTAGAAACAGGAAAAATTCCACACAAAGGATTTAACTACCAATACAGTTTTATTTCTATTTGATTATTGAGCTTTGGAGGACGATTTTGAACTGTTATCAGGAGCGTATTTAAGGGGGGGGCGAGGGGGCCCGGGCCCCCTCCGAAATAATGAAGGTATGTCCTCCAACGCTCAATAATCAAATAGAAATAAAACTGTATTGGTAGTTAAATCCTTTGTGTGGAATTTTTCCTGTTTCTAACAGTCATTGGACTAATAAGACTGTGTGGTTTCAATAAAAACATAAAAGTAA
>JAFIDM010012231.1:11659271-11680021 GCA_023159025.1 Thereuonema tuberculata | reverse complement strand
GGGAGGAGTTGCGAACGGCTTTTTCAACGGACGTTGAAGGACGAAACGGCCGTTCCCAACTCCTCCCCATAATCTAAAATCAGAAAGGCAATTTCTTCTTTTTTTCTCTTATTCAGGTGCGGATTTTCTTTTACTTTGTTACTTATTTCGCTGCACGTTAAGCTTTGTTTTCATCTTCATTATTTAAATAAAAAAAAAGTTATTCAAGGTTTAGAGGAGATACCAGGTTTTGGATTATCAAGGTCCATCCCTGTATTCTCCTCGATGTTTGCCTCTTTTTCTTTTTTTCCCCAGGATATTAAAAGTAACCCTGGTTAAGTTCAGATGAGGCTTATATTCTAACTCTGCTAATTTCTTAGCAGATGTTTCGTCAATACCAAAGACCAATTTTTGTCCTTTGGCATCAATTCTACGACTGGTGAGCCTCCATTCCCTGGGATTTAGTCCCTGGTTCTGTATCTCAAGTCGTTTAATGATAGTTTGGACCTCTAGCTGCGGTGAGCCTGGGATCCATACTAAGACTTTTATTGGTTTTGGAAGGTCTTTCACTTTCATAACTTTGTATTTATTAGAGTTTTGTAAAGACTTTCTAACCATTCTTTAGTAGATTTACTAGTACATGTTATTCTCAGATAACTCCCTAGAAATCTACTTTCCTCGAACTCAGGATTAGCCTTCCCGGGTGTGATTTTATCAATCTCCCCGAGAATGTCATTTTCAAAGACATTGGCTTCTCCCTCTGTTAATTTACTTTTGGGAAAGTTTACAGGGACAATTGCCATTTTGATGGCGGATGCAATGTCCTTGTAGGATACAGGGTTTGAAGGGCCCTTTGATATTTCAGCAGGTTTACCCCTAGGAGAGGGATTGCTATCCTCAGAGATGGGCCTTTTACCGGTCCCACTCTTGGTAGCTACCTGCTTTGTAAAAGCATTACCCGGTACTTCAGAGTCCCCAGTTTTAGCTTCTCTTTGCCTAAGTTTCTTCAGTTTTTTACGCTGAGCCCCGGAAAGTCTTCGCTTTTCCAGGTTCATGAGTTCGAAACCTGAAGTAATATCCTTTTCCTGAGAGTCTCCACTAATTGTTACCTCTTCAGTTTGTTTGATTTCCAAGGTCGCATTGCTCCCTTGTGTTTCATTGCCTCTGAGGGTCCTCGACCTTAGGGCTATTTTCTTTTGTATTTTTTCCCATAAAAGTTTATTTTACTGGGGAATAAAGACAGTCACCAGGAATATATCCCCATATCTGGAAGGCACTGCTTTAGAGCAGTTTTAATACTGTGGGTGTCGCCAGGCAACCTACAGGGATCGTTCATGACACTAATTTACCCCGTAGTGCCATTCATCCATCGGCACGATGCCTTACACCTTACATTCGGGGGCCAGAGCCTCGTTAGCAATCTATAGTTCTTAACTAGAGCCTATGATGTTACCCACCACTCACGACGAGGACGTGAGGCTGACTTTATGAGTGGCAAATTTTCAGTAAGAGATCGTACGTAGATTTAATTTTATTTTATAATTATTTTATTTACTTTAATTTCTTAATTTAAATAAAACGTAATATTCCACACTCAGCTTGCAGCATGTCGTCCACTAACCGAGCTCTGTGAGGACGAGCATTATCGTCCATGAAAATAAAAGAATCACCAATGGCTCCAGCACGACAATCTCGTCTCTATACCTTAGGGCTGTCAAACTGCCATTTCGGATGACTTGGAGGTCCGTGCGACTTTCAATACTGATTCTTGCCCACACCATAAGTCCACTACCACTATATTGGAATGTTTCGGGATTATTTCGGGATTATTTCGTGTCCCACGTTCCCTCCAGATGAGTATTTGTCGATTGTCAGGCTGGAGACTGAATCGTGACTCATCGGAAAACAGAACCAGACATCATTCGGTGCCCCCAATCACGATAGTTCTCCTCCCAGTTTCTACGGGCTGCAAGGTGTTGTTCGGTTAATGGGACACACACCACGGGCTTACGTCCAAAGAGGCCACCTCCACGAAAGCGATTGCGATCATTTTGAAATGATACCCTGCGTCCTGTTGCCGTTTGAAGGGCACGTTGCAGTCCAGTTGCATTCTGCCGTCTGTTCCGACAGTCTGTTAACAAGATGTATCGGTCGTCATTATAGCTATAGTTGCTCAGGGACGGCCTTGCCCTTGCCTTCATCAACATTTCTTATTGTTTGAAACCGGTCCAGTTTAAGCCAATGAGTGTACTAATACAACGAGTTAAAAAGTAGTGTAATTGGATATTATTTCATTAACGGATATTAAATTAAATAAATGTTTATTTGTTGTGGTACAACAAACAAGGAGAGGACATGAGTTGTATAACACTGTTTTTAATGTCCTTTTGTGAGATGAAAGTGCTGATGAAGTACTTCAAAAATATATCGGGGTTTGAGGTCCAACAACTTATCGTTTTTGATATATTTGATGTTTTTGGGAGTTTCCCCCCTCCCCATGTTAGCTTAATAGCTTAATGTGTCGACTAAAAGATGAAGTGCAGTAGTGGCGAAGTGGGTAGGCTACTCGACTTCTTAGCAGCAGCTCATAGGTTCACATCTATCGCCTATGACATTTTTTTTCTTCTTTCTTTCTTTTTGTTTCTTTTCTTTTATGTTAATGCAGTTTATTTTACTCTTTTTCTTTCTTTTTCTTTTTTGCCCACCTTTATGTAATATTTCTGCTTCTTTATTTTTTTTTCCTTAGGTAGCAATAAAAATACAATATTATTATTATTATTATATCGATTGTTCCCCTTGAGGAGAGCGATTGAACTTGAGTTCATGATTTCATCTCTGCTTGTTGTTCCTCTTTTCCTCCCAGAATCTCTTCATCCTCTCGGAATGCTCTTTCTTCCGTTCCTCCGTCCATTTTTTCCCAGGTTGTCGCGATGTTGCTTGCTTAAATTTTACATTCATGATTTTATTCCGGCACTCCGTGCGGTCATCGAGATTCTCTATGTTAATCTGTTGTAGGTCTCTCTGGACCTCTTTCAGCCATTCTGTGCCACATTTACTCTCTGTTATGATATCGAGTAGTTTCTTTGCCACTCTGGAGTTTTCCATTCTATAGATATGTGTGTAGAATTTTGCTCGGCGTTTCCTGATTTCTTCTGTTATTGTGTTGGTCTTTTGATAGAGTTCGCTCTGAGGTCTCTTCATCCAAATGCCGTTTTTATTAATTGCACCGTAAATCTTCCTGAGAATTTTTCGTTCCTGCTTTTCTATTTCCCTAATTTTGGAATGACCGTCGATTACCATAGTTTCAGCTGCATAGGTTGCTTCAGGAAGGATCACTGTTTTGTAGTGCCTTAATTTTGCGTCTGTCAAAATGCATTTCTTATTATAGTGAGTCCATGTTAGCCTGTAGGCCTTCTGGAGTTTGATGACTCTTTGTTCATTGGCGATTCGGTTTAGCCCTGAGGATTGTATGGTTTCACCAAGGTATTTAAAATGGCGAACTTGTGCGATTTTACCGTATTTTGTGATTAAAGGAGATTTATTTTCTGGCCGCCTTTCCATATATTGGGTTTTCTCGTAAGAGATTTGCAGTCCGGTTTTTTTTATAAATTTATTAACTATTTTATTACTTTCTTCTATTAAATATTGAAAGTCTTTTAAACTGTTTCAATCTATATCTTAATCGAAAGAAATGAAAAATAAAACTCATTTTGCAAATTTGACTTTTCTCAAGGGAAATGAATAGAATCTGTAGCCAAAGTTTCCGTTTTCAATTTCAAACTGATATAAAAAAATGATTTAATACTAAATGCAATAACGTTCATCCATAGCCGATTGATATCGACAGTGGCTTACTATTTCATCTGATAGGCCTCAGTCTGCATTCGAATCTCGGGATGGAATGGATGTTTCCTTTCTTCCCTTTATTTATCTCTTTCCTTTGCCAAACTACCTTTCACTTGTAGTTTTATAGTTTGCATGTTTTTGTTTGTTTGTTTGTTTTTTTTAAACCAGA
The DNA here is from genome assembly GCA_023159025.1 of Thereuonema tuberculata. Classification (NCBI taxonomy): domain Eukaryota; kingdom Metazoa; phylum Arthropoda; class Chilopoda; order Scutigeromorpha; family Scutigeridae; genus Thereuonema; species Thereuonema tuberculata. Next base: position 11,676,027 of record JAFIDM010012231.1, on the reverse strand, counting down.
TTCAAATGCTTCTTTTAAACGAGATTTATATCAATAGGAGTTTTGTGATAAGAAACTTTATCACAACAATTATGTGATTGAAAGCTTAATGAATATTTGAAATTAAATGCGAAGTTAGCAGAATCTTTTCAAATAAAAATCTTAATCTTTTCTTCTTTATAATTAATATGTAGTTTGAATTAATTGATTTACTTCGTATTCACAATTGGAATAAACATTTTCTGTTATCAACATATGACTAAAAAAAATATTAAAATAATTATTAAAAGCTTATTATAAAGTCATTGAATAAAGAATTCGTCTTTTCACATTTACTTCAAATTACAAATGCAATTGATGACTTTTCTATCATCCATCTTGTTCTTAATGGAATATTCTATCTTCGAATTAAACTTGTTCTAATACTTGGTTAGGTTTAATTCTTCTAGATAAAAAAAACTTCCATTTAATTTAACAATTATATTTTCATACTCTTTGAATATTCTCGTATTCATTGCATTTAAATTGCTTGTTTGAAACCGTTCGGAATTATGTATTTACTCATCTTCACCTCAGGATGAAACTTCTGGAACTAATTTGGATATTCGAACATATGCGCATGCTGTATCCTTTCCACTTTTTGAGTTGAAGCCTTTGCTTTGGATGAATAATAATCCATTTCCTTTATTTATTTTCTCCGATTACCCCTTTTAACTTTCTCGATCCATGGATTCACAGACCTGCGTTGCAGCTCAGCCATTACTTGATTTTTTCCTGCAAAGTTCTTAGCATTTAACAATTAATGTTTCAAAATTGTTCCACGTGAAGCATTTGCGCGCTAAAAGCTGTTAATTGTTTAAACCAGGGGTCTCCAAACTACGGCCCGCGGGCCGGATGCGGCCCGCGAGGCCCTCTCATCCGGCCCTTGGAGACTTTTTTGTCTACGGAAAAAAATACGGAAATATACGTGTATCCTGCATATCTTAGTGATTCCCACTAATACAGGTATTCATGTGTAGTGTATCAATGTGTTATTAACTAATAAAATAATATTAAATAAATATTTAAAAACAACATCCATGTTTTGATTCTTTTTTATTTGGACCTCGAGTATGTAGTCGTCCCCCGAACTGCTGTTTGATAGTTAATGCGGCCCTTGGGCTCAAAGGTTTGGAGACCCCTGATTTAAACAATTGAATTGCTTATTATGTTATTATGTTCGAAGCCATGGAGTTTTTTCTTTAATTATATTTTCATCTGAAGACGAGGACTACGATCCTTGAAACATGTTATGAAGTTTATATAATGAAGTATTTGAAGTTATTTATTCTTTGTGTTTGGTCCTTTTTTAATATATTCACGCACATCATGTCTGAGAATTAATAATGCTTTTCTAATCATTTCTCTCGTTTTTTATTTATATTTCTTTTGCTCTAAATCATTCTTTGCTTTTGAATATTTATTTATTCAGCTATTAATATTCACAAGTTTTCTTTTTCGTTTTCAATGATTAAAGGTTTCACGAAAGATTAAAGCCAATAGACTGTCGATTTTAGCGGGGAAAAAAATATTGATTCTACAAATATTATTCTACACTCATTAACAAAAAAAAACGACGCATCTAGAAGGAGTTGTCCGATGGAGACAAAAATTGGTGGAGAGGAAGATTATGTACAGAATAGAAAATGATTAAAATTTCAGACAAACTGAATGATTTATTTCAGAGTTACAGAGTTACAAAGTAACGAGCTCAATAAGGTGTTGACCCACCTCTACCCTGAATGCAAGCTGCCACACGACGTGGCATAGAGTGATAAAGCTCCCTGATGGTCTCTGCGGTATTCCGTGCCAAATTTGCTCCAATTGTCGGGCTAGGTCATCCACATTCCCTGGTGGATGCTGTCGCCTTCCCATCATATCCCAGACATGCTCGATTGGATAGAGATCTGGGGATCTGGCTGGCCAAGGAAGTACTTCACAAGCTGCAGGACAGGTCATAGCAATATGTGCCGTATGTGGTCTGGCATTATTTTGCTGAAAAATAAGATCAGGGTACTGCAAAAGGAAGGGTAGCAAAACAGGTCTCAGAATGTCGTCGACGTACCGCTGTAAGTGTGCCGCTAATGACTTCCAAATCATAAGAATTAATTATAATTTGGTTTAGTTTATCAATAGGCTAATAAAAGAAAAATCATTATTGGTCTGAAAGTGAAATTTAAAATTTGATGGTACCTTTAGATCATCGTTCTTTGGTATAACTTCTTTTGGATCTTAATGTAGGGGTATTTGAAATTGGACATTAACTGTATCTTGCTGTATTAACTGTATTTATAATATCATTTTAAGTTATTTTGAGGCGGCAAACTTAAATCATTGAACATTCTTTTTTAAAAGACCTACTAGTTGCAACCCGTGAAATATTTACGGAAGTAAAACAAATTCCTTTTTGAAATACCGTAAAGTTTTTCAAAGACACAAGATAGAAAAAGATGTTCTAAGCTCATCTTTTATAGAGAGATTTGTTTATACTTAAGTATCCTATTTTTACTTGTTTTTGAATTACAATTTTTGGATTGATTTAAAATAATTAAAGATTATTTTGTTTTGTATACAAGTTTAAGTAAGTATTGAACAACGCACCAACATTAAATCAACTAATTTTTCTTTACAAAAAGACATTAGTTAATGTATTTGTAATTTTTTTTCTTTCTTTTTTTTCGCCTTGCATTGGATTTGAACAGAGGATCTCCGTAATCACAGTCAGGAACGCTAGCCACTGGACTACTCCACTTAATATTCTCTCTCCGACTCTCGCAATCAATTCCAAACAATCACGTTTTTAATAAAAAGGAAATTAAAGCACACATTGATTACAAACATACCTAGAAACATAGAAACATCCGGACGGACAATTTTTGCCTATTAATAGGATGATTTTCGGGCCATGTTTTTTGACTGTTACAAATAATCTAGTTATAGTGCAGTAATCTTGTCGCCTGAAACGGGGGACCGTGCGTCAGATCGGGTAGTTCTGAAATTTTGCCGAGTTGTTTATGATGTTATCCCAATGTAAGATCCAAGTTTTCGACCTCGAACGCCGAACGCAATCTTGGCAAAAATCCAAAAAACCGCGTCATTTTTTACCCTTCTACAGGATTTGGCGATTTTAACCCTGAAGGACTATTGTTGTGATAATAATGACTTAGTACATTTTTAAAGGAGACGAAATTTGCTACAGTTTGAGACAAGAACCATTTATATGAACCTAATAGTTTCCGAAACACAACGTTTCAAAATTTAGTGAGTTTTACGAACTCGGCAATTGTTAGCAATAATGTGATGTTCTATGGGAATTTCGACCTTGTAGACTGATGTTCCTCAGAAAAGCAATCAAATATGTGATAAAATAACACAAAGGAAATGAAATAATGATCCTTAAAATTTAATGTTTGCAATTGACAGTGATTAAATTAGATTAATTGAAAGTGGGTGGCATGACTGCCGAGCATGTCGACCTGAAAGACCTTTTATACTAACTCACGGAAAGAAGGGCAAAATGAGAATTGACAGTGATAATAATAAAAAAACAGAAGACAAGTAAAAACATTTTGCTCTCTTGGAAGGGCCCTGTTGCGCATCGGCGGTTTCTCCACTGGGAACGTCTGCAGTTGAAACATCGATGTCTTCCCAAAATACAGTCTCCAGCATTTCGATATCTGACAAATCGTCGCTTTCTGGGGAGTGCAAAACAACCTCAAGTGCGATGTCCGGCAGATAGTCGCATGAGGCCCCGCTGCAGTGGCTGCAGACGAAAGAACACTTCAGCCCTGCCTTCTTACAGCTGCACATGTTCCCACAACCCCTCGTACAGCCGCTCGAAATCATCCGCAAGAGGTCTTGTGGAGCTGCGTCTGTGGTCATCAGTTTGGAGCTGAGGCCTTGTGAGTTGGATATCCAGTCGATAGGCTTCAGTTCGGCTCCCAGCCATTTCTGCACCTGTAACAGAATTGGACATTTATAGTTGAAGAGAAAATGATGAAAGAGATGTTTATAAATAACGTGTATATAATAAAGGAAGTGTATACGTGTATATAAGAACGAAAATCATGAAGAAGGGTCGAAAATTTCGCGGTTTTTTTTTTTATTTTTGCCAAGGTTGCGTTCGGCGCTCGAGGTCGAAAACTTGGATCTTACATTGGGATAACATCATAAACAACTCGGCAAAATTTCAGAACTACCCGATCTGACACACGGTCTGATGTACATAGTTACTGAACTATTAACAACTGATCTGAAAAAAGATCAAAAACTTCAATAATAACCGAAATTTCATCAGTAGTCAAGATCACATATAAGTTGTCTTTACCATTAATCATTTGATTTTCTTTTTTCTTTTAAATATCAGCAATAAATCAATAGCCAATAAATTGTGAAGGGGAACAAAATCTCAGTAAAACAGATAAAAAAATTATTAAAAAATAATATTAAATCTTTTGATCAATTTGAAACAAAAAATGCATTTTCAAAAACATTTTTCCTTTAAGAAATTCAGCTCTACAATAGACTTATCTATGGAGGGTCGATTTCAAGGGCGCGCGCTATCTCGCACATGCACGTGACGCAGCATTGTTGCGTTTCAATCAGAGGTCATAAGTGGTCATAAGTTGATTATTCTGGTAGCTGGAATTGTGCTGCATTCTAAATATGCCGCCAAAAATCCCAAATTGGTGGGAGGGGTACAAAGTTGCCCTTTCCGATGTTAAATATGCCGCTTCAAAAATTGTGGACATGTGCAAACGTCGACATTTTCGTGTTTGCAAGTCACGGTCAACCGGGTAATAGCAGAAAGTCGTAAGAAACCCATCAGCCAAGAGCGGGGTAAACCACAGGCCCGAAAACAACACCTACGACGGCAGCAACTCCTAACGTTATTAAGAAAGTGAAGGCTATGATTGTCGGCGAGACCGTAGCAACCAAAGGGCGGTTGCCCAGGCTGTAGGAGTTTCTCAGCCAACGGTTGCACGGATAATTAGGGTGATCTGCAATTAGAAAAGCATCATAAATCATCGCCTATTTCTTCGACACGTTGCTGAAAGGAAGACCAATAGCCGAGAGCTTTACGAGCATCACTTATCGGGAGAAAAATGGAAGTACCTCACTACTTTGGACGAGGCATGGATCTACCTTAGTGATATCAAGAAGCCAAGGGCAATATTTTATCGCCCTTTTGATGCCAAAGGACGATCCGAGTGGTACCGCGAATGCAAAGAAAACTTTTCGAGAGGATTCATAATTGTTGCGGGTTACAGCTATAGAGGAAAGTTGCCACTGAGGAGGGTACCTGCAAAGGTCAAGATTAATGCTACCTTTTACCGAGAGCATGTCCTGGACCCCTTGTATCGTGACGATATTCCCGCATTGTACGGCAGCGACAAAAGGAAAGTGTGGATTCATCAGGACAAGGCGTCGGGCCGCACAGCTAGAGCGACCAAGCTGTACAAGGCCAATATGCCGACTGAAACCGAATACGAGCAATCCCATACAGTACGATTCCTGTAAAATCCTCCGATGCATCTTCAATGGACTTCTGCGGGTTCGGATTACTTAAACGGGTCTGGAAACACGACGACCGAAAACATTAGAAGGGCTTTGGAAAGCTTGCAAAGAGGAGTGGAACAAGATTCCCCCTCGTCTACCTGCAATGCAGCCTTCTTCAATGGAAACTGCGATGCAGAGCCATTGCCAGAATGCAGGGCCATTAAACACAACCGGTGGTGGAGAAAAGGGTTCTGCTAAGTCTACGACGTAATCAAAATCGAACGAATAAACGTGAATCAACACTCCGTGTTTTCAAAATCTTGAATGCATCATATACTTTCATATGAAAGTTGATATTCTGATGTCGATATACGCTAACGATTATCGATTTTTCCTAATTTTTCCGCTCGAGACAATCAGCACCATTTACCTGTGGATTTCACTCGGGGGTTTCGTTCTGCCCACCAAAAAAACGAACTACATCTAGCTGCTCTTCACAAGTCTACGATGCTAGCAAACGCGTCATCTTTACTCAGTAGTTCACGCTCATTCCGCAGGGCGACACTTGATCGGGCATTTGGTCTCTATAGTGCGAAATTCAAATTAACTATTTTCCACAATTTGAACAACCGGACCAAAATAATATTCCGTTAAAAAATTGTTGGGCTTTACTTTTAGATCTCCCCTCATAGTTTCCACGTCTTTCCGCCAAATAACAGCGCATATTACGCTACTACGTCCATCTAGTGAGAAAACAATTAACTTTGAACGAGAAAGTGGTTTCGTGTTACTCATTCTACATTCTAAATGGGAAGCTTATTCTCTTTATTTAATCAAGGTGAGGAAATCCGTGATCTATTGGGTATCAAGGTATTTTGCATGTCTGCTATTCTAATTTCCATTGTTAATTTTTACAAAATATGAAATAACTTTACGAATATCCTTACAATGACTGTTAAGCCTAACTTCAAATTTTAGCTTGTAGACAAGTTTTGGTGAAATGAATGGTGGAGAGATGGTAGAAAAATGCTAATTTATTAAAAATTTGCAATCATACGAATGATACGATCTTTATCAGGGAATTTAAAATCCTGTAGGGTATGAAAATCTGGAATAATGAATGATTTGGTTAGAAAAATTACAATTAGGCCTACTACTGCGTTTCCGATATATTATTATTTATCCTTGTCATAATATTTATGAGAAATGTTCAGAATCACAAATATATATGAAAAAGTTACTGTTTTATTATTATTATTATTATTATTAATAGTATTATTCACTTGAAACATTTTATGATTAATTTCTCTTGTTTCCATTTTATCGTATTTAAAAGAAAAGTATCCTCAAAAATAAATAGGTTGGATATTTGTTTTTTTGTTTGTTTGTTTGTTTGTTTTTTTTTGCAATGAAACATAAATAAATAAATAAATAAAGGATTAAGTTTACTTCCTTCGATTAAATTTCCACAAAATTCGAATTGAATATACTCGAAGAAAGGGGAATGATATTGTATAAAAAAAAAAAAAAAAAATACTGTAGTTCTAAATGTTAGCAATAGCAAATGACGCTGTAAGCATCATAACGTAAATTGGTTCGGCTACAAGTGCATTTGAATCGCAATACGACGGCTATGGCGTGAGTTGCACGTTAAACCAACTGTACTGTTCAATGTGCATGACTGTGTACAGCCCTGTTTCCCAACGTGGGGCAATTTAATTGTTAAGGGGGCAATTGAAAAATTGAATTTTTTTTTTCCTTTTTTTTTTTTCTTGGTGGTGAAAGTTATATCTAATTTGGTGGGGCATAGCATACTTTAGGTACTTTAGGTGGGGCATAGCACAAAAAAGGTTGGGAAGCACTGGTGTATAGAGTTTTTACTGATAAAATGACTTCCAAGTCATTCAACAGTTGTGACACTGTTAGTTTAAAGCCCATCCACCACGGCAAGGTCGTACCACATCGGATGGGAAAAATCGGTTTTTAATTGTCCTGAGGCCAAATCCCGCATAAAAAAACAACAATGAAATCGGTTTTTAATTGTCCTGAGGCCAAAAACCGCATAAAAAGCAAAATGAAATCAGTTGTTAATTATCGCGAGACTTGCGTAAGACATGTTCAATATGCTGGCCACCGTTTTCTGCCACAAGTTGAAACCGAGAAACAGCATATTCCACAACAGATCGGAGTGTCTCAGGGTCACGTTGTGAATATGTTGCGCAATGCTTGCCTTCAATTCAGCTAGTTTGCAATCGGACCACTAAACATAACATTTTTCAGATAACCCCACAACCAGAAGTCACGAGGATTAATATCAGGTGATCTTGACGGCCAGGCTGCTGGAAAATGACGGCTGATAATTCTATCATTTCCGAAATGCCTCTTGAGCAGCTGCTTCACTGGCTTTACAATGTGCGGAGGAGCGCCATCGTGCATAAAAATGATGCTACCCACACATGCACGCTGTTGAAGTGTTAGAATTACGTGGTTGCGCAAAAGACTCACACAGCGTTTACCATTGACGGTACAGGTAACAGGACCCGCACGACCCATCTCCAAAAGGCTGGCGATAAATGCTGGCGTCAACCCGCATTTCACAGTTACCTTTGCAGAATGAAGAGGTACTGGTTCATGTGCGAATGGATTTTCGGTTGCCCATATTCTGCAATTCTGAGTATTGACATGTCCTTGGAGATGGAAATGGGCTTCGTCTGTCCACAAAATGTTCCATGGCCATTCATTGTCCACTTCCATGCGAGCAAGAAATTCTAGAGCAAACCTTTCTCTTACTGGCAGGTCAGCAGGAAGCAACTCCTGAACGTGGGTAATTGCAATGCAGGATTTTCGTATAATTTTATGCACCGTGCTCACAGGCATTTCAAAAGTTCAGGCAATTCTCCGTGCACTGCACGCTTGCACACCATCACTCGTGTCTTCCTGGACTGCTGTGACCACATCTTCTACTGACGTCGAAGCAATTGGTTTCCTCCCTCTACCAAATTTCACTTCAAAAGAACCTGTCTCTTCGAATTTCTTCATCATTTTCTCCAGTCTCTTGGCAGACATCGGACAACAGCCTTTTTTCATACCCTTTACTGTCCGGAACTTCTTCAGAGCTACTGGCGCACAGTCACCGTTCTTGTAAAAGAGCTTCACAAGCAGAGCGCGATCCTTCATTGAGAGAGTCATGGCGAGCTTCTCAGAAGCAAAATGAGAAAAACCCATGTACTCGCGTTTTTATAACAAATGCAATGTGTCGTCCGCATGACTTCTCTTTTTATTTTGTATATTATGACGCTTAAAGCGCCATCTATTGCTAACATTTTGAACTATTTTTTTTCTTATGCTATACCATTTCCCCTTTCTTCGAATATATTCAGTTCAAATTTCAGGTCATTCTGAGCAGTGGTTCTTTTTTTTTACAGCATATTGAAAGTTGAACTTTAATTATAATCACACTGTATATTTTTAAAGGCAGAATCCAATGGTTCTAAGGGATGGGACGCCTTTCTCGGATTACTTCAGTACAACGTACAAGGATATTTGATTTCCAAACGAAGGGATTTTATTAGTTTTAAATTTTATTAATTTTCTATTTTGCAGTTTAGTCAACAGCATCTCTTTTGATGTAGTTACAAAGATAGTTTAAAGGTTGCTTCACATTTGTCACAATTCCATGCCATTCAAGTGACAGTGTAAAAGTAGAAACCAAGGAAATAAAGCTTAAACTTTGTCTTACACATTTGATAGCAATTTCCACAATCAAGGAAACATTTCACTGGAGAACTTTTACCAAAGACTTAAGACTGCACTCCAGCATAAACTAATTTCATTTTTTTTCTTTAATTTAATTAATTTTGGCAACATTATTATTAATTTAATCCTTTGAAAAATAGGTAATCTCAAAATTGAAATTTCAAGGCAGTTCCATGTCACTATTCAACCTACAAAGGAGAATGGGCAGATCTGCCCCACCGCTATACAGCGATAAGATATATAAGTAAGGAAAGATCTCCATCAATAGATCATTTTTCATTATGACGACTTGTCTCAATTATTAGTCCGTTCGGAGTTATATAATTCTAGATATGACTTATCTAGTTGACATCTTAATTCCCCGATATATTAAAGTCCTCCCAGCGAAAGGTCGACCGTGGGCACCAGATGGCGCAATGGTAGAATTTGAATCGATTGTATATGTCAGTGTTTATGTCAATAGTTTCTCTATTGTCCTGGAATGATTAATAGATCATCGCTCTCGTCCAAGGTCAAAGTCAATGTCTGGTTAGGTTGCCTATAATTAATTATCATTTAATAATTATTTTCAGTAACAGTAAATATTATTTTCATTTATTACATGCAAATAATTATTATTTACTTGAAATAAATGATAATATTAATTATTAATTACGTATAATAATTATTAAAGGTTTGATTGATTGATTCTGGTGAATGTGGGTGGCAGGGAAGCCAAGCACCCCCCACCTCTATGTTTCATTATTTTTTTTTTCTTTGTTTAGATATTGAACTTTTTGATTTGATTTTGAATTTCTTAAGAAATGTCATTTCGCAGAATGGAGTTTGAAGTCAAGGAACAAAATAGATAATAAAAGGTTACAGTAATTCAAGTAATGCCAAGAAATAAAATAACAAAATGCTTAAAACATTCAGCCACCAATTCAGTGCAACGTCCGATTCGTTCTGTGAGACAGAGTCTTTTGTATTTAAGTTTGTTGACTGGATGAATATTTTTCTTGAATTGCACTGAAGTTTTAATGCATCAAATAGTAAATAGACCCATTTGGAAACCAAATAATAAAAGAGTAGCAAAAATTGACTGTTGACATTTTATTTTATTTTTATGGTATAGTTAGTAGCATCCATTATGTTCCAACTTCTATTGTGATAGCAATAAAACAAAAAGTTGAAAGTCATGACGAAAAATAAGTAATAATAAATAGTGCATTCAAGCCAAAGACGCATAAGTACCACTGAAGTGCTAAAAATCTGGAATACTTGTCTAATATCGTGTAGGTCGTCGCGCTTGGATGACAGTAGCAACACAACGTGACATGGACTCCACATGGACTCCCACAATTCCGTAATGTCCGTTGGTGGTGGATTCCTGGCAGTGATTGGAGTGCATCGCACATATGTTCGATGGAGTTTAAATCCGACGAACGCGGGGACCAAGACATGATGGCAAACTCGTAGGAATGCTTCTCGAGCCTTAATTGGATGACAGCTACCTTGTGAGGTGGTGCGTTGTCCTGTTGAAAGAGGCTGTACCCGTGAGGGTAAATGTAGGACATGAACGGTTGCAAATGATCCACAAGGATGGTGACGTAGCGGCTATCGGTAACACAGGTCTCCAGATGTAGGAGGGATCTTTAATGTGAACCACCTGAATATACACCGTACTGCAATAAAGCCACTGCCGCAGCATATTGGCCCTTGTTCGCATGCGGGATCCTGTGCCTAGTGGGTTGTCGCCCCTTATGCCCGAAACAGTTCAAAGTAAGTACATCTCCGGTCATCTAGAACTCAGTGACTGGGTTCCCGAGCCCAGGCGAGGCGCAGAGCCTTGTGTTGTGTGATCAGCAATGGTACCCATATGGGCCGTCGCTTCTGCTCTAGAGTCTCCATAGAACATAACGCTGTTCGAACGTTGATGCTAGTACTGGCTCCAGCATTTGCGGCAGTTTTGCACTTGGGCCGGATGTTGCAATGCGTGCCAGATGCTACTGTCCACCTTCGTCAAGGGCTTTTTTTCGGCAACACCGATCTCGCACGATGATTGTTTTCCTTGATTTCGTATAGTCCAGGTATACCCTTAATATTGTTGAACTTAGTGATAATGTTCCTATAATCACATATCCTTCGAAATCGCTGAAATTCTAAGTTGCCATCGGAGCTGCGAATGCTACTATTTGAGATTTTGGACATATCTGCCGTTTGCTGACGATTCCATCAACAGCAAGGGTGTAGTGGCATGAAATGGACATGACAATGCCCTTCCAGTTTTATTAGGGTTTTTTTTTGGCATTTCAGTATATTTGTCTTTGATTCAAGCTAGAACCACAGATTAAATAATAACGCTATTTTCGCGATCTAAATCCGAGCATTGCTGTCACAAGAAATTCAACTGTTTTTCTTTGTTATAACTAGAAGCCCGTCGTTAGAATCAAAAATTGTCTAAAATAAAAATTTTCTTTCTAGCGAATTATGGAGCCCTCCACTCACATGATTGATAGTAATCGTAGCTAGTGTGAAATTTCATTTAAATATGTTTAAATCAAAATGATATTTGTATATCTCATCATTAATTGAATAGAAATCAATATAATAAGTGTGAAAGTTTGTTTGTTTATCTGGTTGTTTGTTTGTTTTGAAACAATGTCGCCATTTCTCAACGGATCTTCATCAAATTTCGCATGAGTTTCACATGCATCCCACAGTAATGCATGAACAACGAAAATCCCGATCCATACTAAGGAGAATAAACGGAGGCGAGGAAGCGAACTTTCTTGGAGGGTACTCATTTCTCTGAAACCGCTTTAGTTGGAAACACGAAATTTGACATGAGTGTTCTTTGATCCAGACTAAGGGGAATAAACAGAAGGGGGGAGTCAAACTTTCCTGGAGGGTACACATATCTCTTAAACCGCTTTAGTTGGAAACACGAAATTTGACATGAGTGTTCTTTGATCCAGACTAAGGGGAATAAACAGAAGAGGGAGTCAAACTTTCCTGGAGGGTACACATATCTCTTAAACCGCTTTAGTTGGAAACACGAAATTTGACGTGATTTGGGCAGGGCATTTGGGAAGAATGAATGATGAAAGATGGACTCGATTACTAACGGAATGGCAGCCAAGAAATGGAAAGAGAAAAAGAGGACGCCCAAAAAAGAGATGGAGAGATGACCTACAGAAATTCAGGGGTGCAAGATGGTGGAGAGAGACAAAAGATAGAAGAAGGTGGCGGAAATTGGGGGAGGCCTATGTCCTGCAGTGGACTGAACCAGGCTAAGAAGAAGAAGAAGAAGAAGTCAAAAATCGAAAAGATCGATAATGCCTGGTCGCAAAGGCGAAACCGGTCCTATGTATTTTTAATGTGTTAAAACTTTTTAACCTCGTAATTTTGTGTGTCGGTGTCTACTTTGCAAATCTTTTCCTTAGTTTAATATCTATTTTTATTTAATTTTTTTTACATTTTTTTACAAGTTTTGTTTTGTTTTAAATACAGTCTTAGTCATTGCTATTCTAGTTTTAATTTTTATTGTTCATCTGGGAATCTTGTGTTACAATTTGTCCTAGATAACAAACTTTTTTCTTGTTCAATTCTTTGTCTATTGATGGTTAAATTTATTTGTTTCTCTCTTTTTGATATTAACATAACTTTGTTTTTTTTAATGTTTATTTTCATTCCAAATGTTTCTATTGTTTGATTTATTCTGTCTAACATCTCCTGCATGTCGTTACCATTCTCTGCTAGTACAGCCTGATCGTCAGCGAATTTTTTTGTTTCGTATTTTTCTCCTCCAATTTTTACTCCTCCTTTACAGTTTATTAATGCGTGATTCATCATAATTTCTGCAAACAAATTGAAGAAATCTGGTGATAAGAGACATCCTTGTGTCACTCCTTTTCTAATAATTATGGACTCCTGTTAAACTTTCACCTGTCCATATGATTGCTTTTTGATTTAGATATAGTTCTCTTATTAATTTGATACTTTGTGACTCTATTTTTGTTGATGCAAGCATTTGGAAGTGTTTATTCCAAACAATTTTGTCAATACTTTCTAGTAATCTATAAAGCAGACCACTAATTCTTTGGTACAGTTCATCATTCTTTCAGCAATTATCCTTAGCATACCTATGCCTTTACGAAATCCGAATTGCGTTGCTGATAATCTATCATTTATTTTTCTTCAATATATTTACATTCTATAGAGATCCTATTACATTTTACCATTTGGCTACATAAGTTCGAACAATACAGCTTTAAAACATAACTGCAGACGAAACACTTGAATATGGAAGGACTGTCAAATGCTTACTTTCTTCAGTGATTCATCATCTCTAGCTTATTCTGAGTAATAATGATGTCTGAATGGATTGTGTTTGCAGTAATTTCAGCTGTTGACAAACGAGGGAGAAAAATGTAAAATTATCGGCTGGTAAGATATCTCGGGTAATGGATCGTCGAAGTTTTACTAACAATTTAGTGTCATTAATTTTAGTTTTCTTTTATTATATCAACTTATAGTAGTGTAAATGAACGTTGAATTGACCTTAATGCCAGACCAGAAGAAAACAATAAAAAAAAGGCAATTTATAATTTTTAGTAAATACAAACCAAGCGACTCTGCACAATTTGCAATCTACCAAATGCTTGCGTTGTAAAAACTGACAGTGCTATTGAGTGGCGCGCAAAACTCATTTATTTAAGCCGATGTTATTTAAGAATGAAGTATAATTTCAAACGATGTCCGCATCCAGATCATTTAGAATGTCTCATTTTACACCATTTGGGCGACTCATTGAATCCCGTGGCCATCATGAACCGGAAGTGGGTCACATTGGGTCGAAGGTAAGATATTGGTTCTCAGCTTAGTTGATTCAGTACAGATAGACTCCACAATTTAGTCCGATTTCCAATATTTTCCTGATCCGGTCAATGACCACCTAAAACCGAAATTAATCTGGTCCAGAAGTTGAATTTCTCCAAATTTCCAGGGAGTCCAATGAGATATGGCTCCTGTGGCTCCGACGCCCGGTTTGGGCTGTGGAGGGCGTTACCCACCCACACACACACACGGCTATCTTAACATCCTCCCTACGGTGTCGCTAAAAGTCGTAAGGGCGGTCTACACGGGCGTTGCTAACACTCTCTCAGAACCAACCGAAATTCCATGTGTTTCAATGGAAAGTGAATGATATTGTCTACACGAGCATACGTAGACAGCGCTGATCTGGTCTACATGGGGAGTTGGTGAGCCTTTAGCAACTCAGTCCTCGAGGGTGTACTTTCCTTTGTTTTACCCCTATGAGAATGTCTGGGTGTTTAAAGTAACAAGGCGTTTTCAACGCTCTCGTGGAGACCGGGAAATGGGAGCATTGGCAATGCAGCTTTTCAAGCCTCGTGTAAACCTGGCCTTAACTGATGCAGTCGTAGACCTGGTCGGTTACAGGGAGAGGCCGAGGGAATTTTGTAAAAATCCTCTGGAAATTTCAAAATACAGAAACAGCTGGGAATTGATGAAATCTTTTATTATCTTGATTTTAAGTGGTTGGATGTTATGTAGTCGTTTGACAATAATCTGACACTTTTCGATATCTTTTGGATTACATAGTCATATAGAATAATTCAAAATTTCTTCTACAAACTTTAAAGATAGGTCCGGAATACAAAAACAAACCGTATTCATACTGGAACGTATCTCCGCAAACGCCACCTGAATTTGCTGGGCATGTGAGTCGTCGTCATTTGAGATGTTGACTTTGTACGAGTAGGATGTATCACTACACTAATGCTGAAAGGGCAGATATGCACCTACCCTATGGGGCAGCGAACGGAAATGGACTAGCCGCTGTATCACGAACGATTGTATCGTGAACGGGTTCCCCAACAGACATGTGCCCAATCATCAAACGTTTGCGCATTTTCACCAGAGATTGTCTACAACTGGATCATTCTATGGAAGCAGGCAACCATCGACGCGCACACCTGCCATGGAGGATGAGGTCGTACACCGAATTGAACGCAAACCACGTACAAGTACCCGAGCTACTTGTCCATCGCCTTGCTCTCCCTCAATGTGGCGAGTATTACATGAGGAGTGGTTACATCCTTTCACATGCAACAGGTCCAGTCATATTATAAACACAGGGCTAATAAACATGTTATCTACCTTACTTGTTGTCTTTTATTTCTGGCCTTAGTGTACCTTCTAGCAGATTCAGGTGGCATTTGCGGACGTACGTTCCACTATGACTACGGTCATTCCTGACCTATCTTTAAAGTTTGTACAGGAAATTTTGAATATATATTCAATAAATAAATTTATATATATGTTCCAGAAGAGTTTCCGATGTGAAAACGTTCACAAAGAGAGAGAATTTCAGTTCAGTTTTGAGCGTAATTAATTTCCTAATCAAATAATAAAATTTGAAAACGCCGCGTTGGCGACAAAACATGTGATCTACACGAAAGTTGTCAATGCAGCTTTACTTTGGCCTCCAGACATTCTTATAAAACTAAGGCAAGTGCCTCCTCGAAGACTGAGAGTTGCTAACTCTCTTGTAGGCCACATCTTTCACTTTCCATTCGCTCGGTTCTGTTAGCAACGTTCGTGTAGACCGACCCTAAGAGAGATGGTGTAATTAGTTATTCAATGAGTATTTTCACTTTATAAGAGCATCTTTTTCTTTTGTTAGGCAACGTGAATTGAGCTGAACTAAGAAATTCAATGGACGCAGCAAAGAATACAAATCAAGACAGAAAACGAAAACATGGTGAAGACGGAGAGGTTTCTATAAAACTAAAGAAGGGTCAGGAAACCGAAAGTAAGAATATTTAGCAAGATTGTACAAAATTCGCAGACATATTAAAAATGAATATACTCTAGAGCAGTGGATCTGAAATTGTAAACTCGAAGTCCCTTTTCGTGGACGCCTATTTTCTGCGTCTCCATTCAAGCACCTTACCACTTGGCTACTGGGCCCACAATATACGTATGAGGATATGATAATTATTGTTTTGGGTAGCTGTGAGATGGGTGATGTTATTTGTTTTCCACAACATTTGCAATGTCTGGTTCAATAAATAAAGTTGATTCTCAAGTCATGTTTAATCGGTTTTGTTGCTTGTTTTCAAATATAGTTTTGTTTTTCCTGAGATGCAAAATCCCTTTCTCTACACTGTTATAAAAGTGTTAATTTATCGCAGTTTTTAAATAGAATTTTCGCGATGACGAAAACTTAAAGTATTTTGAATTGTGAAAATCACGACCAATTTTGAAAGTGCGAAATTTTTCACCCACTAATTATCTGTCGGAACTAGCAAGAGATCGCCTATCACGGATTCGGAACCACTGCTCTAGAATTTAAGAAAACAAGTGCATATAATTTTGTGGTAAAGCATAAATTTAAGGCGCCCCTTAATAATAAAAACATTTAAAAATAATAATAAAAAAAGAAAGAACAATAAAGTAAGAAAAAATTAAAAAAAAA
>JAFIDM010012231.1:11631743-11645512 GCA_023159025.1 Thereuonema tuberculata | reverse complement strand
AAGGCATACATAGATATGATAAAACTGGACAGCTTGAACACAAGTTGTCTTGTTGTATGCTAATGTTCTTCATTTTTATTCATTTATTCCAAAACTATTGAGATCTTGATCTCATTCCTTTGTAATGCAGTTGCTGCATTTGCTTTCTCTTTTAAACTGTACATAAAGTCACTGATGATAGCAAAAGTGTCATTATTCTTAACTCTGTGCCTAATCCCTTATAAATTGAGGGTTCTTTGGATTCTCATTCGGCAAACACTGACCATTTTCTTGTGGTTAATTCCATAATGACCTTCTCCAATTTTTTTTGTCTTTGTGAATTTTGAGTGAGTTTTATTCTTCACTCATAATTAATCCATAGTTCACATAAGCACTAATCAAAAAATTTCTCTTTTGCCAAACATATTTTGAATTAAAGTATCAGGATCTGTAGGGCGCTTGTTATAACTACATAACTACTAACATAACTACAGCTTGTTATGGTATGCAGCAAAGAATTATCTCTCCTGAGGAGCAGCGTCGTTTAGAAGACTAATCAAAAAAGTTTGAGTTTTGGCAATTCATATGCATAACTCCTGAATACTGCTTATTTTAAAGATTAATTCGTTCATTACTCACTAAATCTTCTTTTCCAAGTGAGCTTAGGCTTAACTCAGTCCATTTTGCCTTTCGCCATCTCTGGAATATTTGCTGTTATGGATCGGTCGATGAGTTGGTGCTGAGTTAATCTTCACATGATCTTGTTGAGTCTGGGAAGATTCGTCCAGTCTTCACAGAATAAATGAACGATTCTTCTCAAAATCAAACAACGTTGAAAGAAAAAGAACACCTTTCTCCTCATTGCTTAAAGGTGCTGGCACACAACAGCCCGACAATGCCTTCCAGCCCTGGTCATGCTGTCAGCCTTTGTGTATTATTTCATTGTTGCACTGTTAAATCATTGTTCAACATTATGGCAAATAAGTTTGATATGTATAAAAAATAAATAAATATTTTAAAAAGTTATTCTGAATAACTTGTTCTGATTTTAAAAGTCATTCTCTCTCTCCTTCAATGCCAGAATTTGCAATTAATTTACAAACTTTTATCAAGGATGTTAACAGCTGTCATTGTTCACAATTTTTCTCAGCAGAAGGTGTTTTTGTATAGCTTTAAATTGAAATATTATTTTTATTTATTTTTCAGTGAAGAAAATAGGACATCTATTTTGGAAGAAGCAAACCAAAGATTAACAAATGTTCAAGCTAGTTTGTTGAAAGATGTTGCAGAAGAACTTGCCAATGAAGATATTTATCAATATTTAAGAGCTTATACTTCTGGTGAGTTTGATGCTTTAGATTGAAATTGTTTACTTGTTCTACAACTCTTTTAATTTCAATATAGCTTCAAAACGTTTTCCAAATTTATCAATCGTACACAGTTTTCTAAAAATACTTTGAAGTGAATAATATTTCACTGGCTTATTATAGTTGTTGCTCTACATTGTTCCATTCATTATCTATATAAAAATTACTTTCCAATGCCTTTATTGGGTCATTGTTATTAATTTTAATAAAACAATAAGGAACGAGATGAAATGCCTCCAGGACTTTGAAATAATATCTTTGCTAAGATACTTGTGCTTTAATAACATAAGTGTAGGCTTTCCCAGGAATTTGGAATGGAAGAGGGGTTATGATGGTTTTAGTCATTCATTCAACCATTAAAAAAAAAAATGCCTCCTTTTCTGTTTCCAGGGGTTTTTGTCTTCTTATATTGTTCTTAACAAAACAATAGTTTTCCAACCAAAAAAAAGGTCCAAAATTTTATATTTCTTCCATTTTTAGGCACAACTGGAAGGGAAGGCTACAACCCTTCTCTCAGTATGCCTTCATTGTCAAAGTCAGTTCCAAATTAATAATTTTTGTGATTTTTATAATGTCTTAAAAGCATGCAGTGTAGGTAAAAAACAAAATAAAGCAAACCTGTTGATGTCCAATTAAGGAAATACAAATATAACTTAATACTTGTTTACTAACTTCCTTTGATTTCCAGCAGAGTATGGAATAATTTTCGGAGGATACATGTTGCTTTTCTTTTATTAACTTGATCTTTGCACTTAAAATACCTTGGATAAGGCCCATTAGTTAAGATATTAATATTGCTTAACTTGAATTATTTACGTAAGAATATACTGAATAATTTGAATAATATTTATACATCCTTAATATTTACAACTCCATTAAATACATATTTATTTTCTGATAAACTAGCTCGAAATTTCGAAAAAACAAAACAAAACAAACTCTTTCCAAATTCTTTCTATCTAATGTTCTTAAATAAATGAAAAACAGTTAATGTGATTAGCTCATCTGTTCAATAAACATAAGATCTTAAGAATGTATTTATTCTTTGGACAAATAGAATATATCAGTTCTATTTAACTTAGCTTTGATCTTATCTTTAAATTATCTTATACGGCAAACATGTCCTTTGGTACTGACATAGAAACTTCTAATTTAACTGTACAATTCAGAATATGTCCGTTGTTAACTAAACTTGAACTTGTCATGAAATTATCTTCTCTGTCAAAAGAGTCCATTTGGAACTAAATGCTGAAACTTCCTAACATAACTAATGTTTGTCTTAACTGAATTTCATTCGGTCAAATATAATTTGTTTACTTGATTATATTTACATTAGGAATTTATATGTTTCTTGTTAACTGTTCGAACTGACTTTGAAATGCAATTGGTTCCAATCTATCGAGCTATATTTACGAATTTCTTCCTTCTGCTAAATTAACTGTTCTTCAGTCTTCAGCACACGTCCATTCCTTTAACTTTGTAAAATATTACCTGCCCATTTAACCTCGTGAATGAAGATACAGTTTTTTACCTTCTCTGAAGATCGAAGACATTAACGAATCGTCCCTGGTATAAATAAGCGATGATGCCTTTATTTGTATCGCAATAACATTTGATCGGAAAGGCTGGAAAACAAATTGGCGAATCTCTTCTTTGGAATTCCACCTATATTTCCTGATAATCTACAAATAAACAAACCTGTTGCCTTGAAATAGTCAAACATTGTCCAGAAAGACTTTGGACCAACTGCAAAAGCAAATGTTGCTATCTGCCAACAAACGTATGAACATCCTCAGTCACAGCACATGCCATACTCACTAAGGTATTGTTTTCATGTGTCTCCTTCACTTTTGTTTCAGCCAATAAGAATGTTGCTCTGGCAACCTGGTAGAAGTCGTACTGAAATCAAGATTAATGTAATCCAATATTGCAGGTATTTTACTTTATCATAGGCATACTGTTTTATCCTAAGGAGGTTTAACATGCGTGTAATGAAATAACGAAAAATGGAAATAAATAAAACGCACTTACTTACAAAAAATTGAGAGAATTATACATGGTAATAATCCGACAGTTCCAGAATACTTCATCGTATTCCTTCATCAGGGAAGGCACAAACATATAGGACATAAAGACAACATTTAGGACGACATGATGAGGGAAGTGAGAGGTTTAAATAAGTTTAGCAATAGTGACAGGCGTTTTACCCACCGGTTATTGGGTTGTAAGCTTTAAGCTGGATTATATAGAAAGATTCAGCTGGGAGACTGCGGGATAGTCTAT
This sequence comes from Thereuonema tuberculata, assembly GCA_023159025.1. Classification (NCBI taxonomy): domain Eukaryota; kingdom Metazoa; phylum Arthropoda; class Chilopoda; order Scutigeromorpha; family Scutigeridae; genus Thereuonema; species Thereuonema tuberculata. Next base: position 11,641,883 of record JAFIDM010012231.1, on the reverse strand, counting down.
TATGGTGGGAAAGGGGTTTAGCAGCTAAGAAGCTGGGGTTGTGTCCTGTCTCTTTAAAGTCACTGCACTTTAACCAGCTTTGTAAGAGACAGCTTACAACCTAATAACCGGCGGGCAAAACACCTGTCACTATTGCTAAACTTTCTTAATCCTCTCACTTTCAACATACCTTCCCTCATCATGTCGTCCTAAATGTTGTCTCTCTGTCCTATATGTTTGTGCCGTCTCTGATGAAGGAATACGCACAGTATTCCGAAACTGTCGGATTATTACCATATATAATTCTGTCAACTTTTTGTAAGTGCATTTTATTTATTTCCATTTTTCTTTAAACTGTTTTATCCCCCTCCTACAAGCCCATATAAATACAGGCTGTACATCTAAATCTGCCACCTTTTTATAATTGGGCATAAAGATGAAGCAGGAATAAGAAAAAGACAAAGAAACTCAAATGCATGTTTGCACTTTTGATTCATTGGTGGTTTTGAAGTGTGGTCTGATGTTGGAAAAAAGTTTTTTGTTGTTTTTTTTTTCCTGTGTAATGTCAGGAACTTCCCTGGATAATATTAGGAGAGATATTACTTTGTTTTACAATAAATCAAATTTGAGAGCTTATGTTATATTGTTTTTGTTGACAAATTTAATTTTCCACATGAACATTGCTGGAATATAATTAATCCTTAACAATTATTAGAAGTGGAATCTTATTAATGGTTTATATGTTGTTAATTCTGTTGAAAAGAATATTCTCCAATTCAGTGAAATCCTTGTATCCTTTGATGGAGATAAACCTTTCTGAAAATGATCTAATTGTTTGGTGAGTGAAAGGTAAAAATACTATATTGATTAGCATGAACTACCATAATATATAATGGGGGAGCCAGAAGAAAAAAAAAAAAAATTTCAAGCTTAATAACTTCAACAATTCAAATCTTATGTTACTGAGATTTGGCATATAGGTTTACACATACATCTAAAAATACCATCCAGAAGGAAATGAATTTAAACTTAGCGTACTTAAACAAATGGTTAATGTGAGCACATTCCTATTGGCAAACTGTCTTCAGTTGTTTCTTCAATTAGGAGATGCACTTCTGAACCTCATCTAAGGTGATATTCTCTCTTGCTCTATTGATTTTCTACTTAAATTCATTTTCAGTAAATTTGTCTTTCTGGCTGACAGAGACCTTCTTTATGAAGGAATCTCCTACTGAATAATCTATCAGATTACAGTTGGGGAACTGAGGCAGCCATTCATACTTTTGGGTTTAGGAGTCTCTTGATCTAGATGATTCTGGGTCACTCGGCTTGTATGGGAAGGTGCAAATAAATCTATAGAAACTATGTATTTGAAATTGCAGCAATTATAGATTATATCCATTTGTTTGCTTATGTGTGCCAAATCGTTCCATATAAGATTTGAAATGAAATAACTTTAATTAAGCTCTTCCTGGCTCCAAATCTATCTATCTATAAATAAATAATAGGATGTTAGTTCATGTTTTGACATAAGAGCCATATAAGCAATCTCAAATAATAATAATAATTTATTTGAACAAAAAAGCTGACAATATAAGAAAAAAAAAAAAAACCCATCAAAGTAAAAATAAAAACACGTTCTAGAACAGACTAGAAGAAATATGAGAGGCAGAGATGAGAAGAACTTTATTTAATAATTTTAAATCCTCCTCTCATTTTTTTTTTTTTTTAGTGAATATCAACTTTAAGGGAAATTAGGGACATGAAAGCAAGGCCATATATGTATAAAAGTAACAATAAATAAGAAAAATCTAAATTCATTATTTGGAAGAGATTAATCATAAGTTTAATAATCTATTCTCTATTCATGATAGTAATATTAAGTTTCAAATAAAATGAAATTGGGAAGAAGGTAATTTGCATTATTATTATTATTGTTATTAATGTATAGGCAGAGTCGACTTTATCCTTCAGCCTAGTTGAAATGCAGTAAGTAGCCTATTTTGCTGTTAAATTATTACAGAAGATGTGGCATTCTACATTATATCGAGAAAGAGATAAACACAGAAAACAGAAATTGAAATGTGCTTGAGTCACCTCTTGCAACTGAAGCCAGATTCAGACAGGAAAGCATTGAATTACCTTAACAACAGCCCAAACTGCTTAACTTTTGTGTGGATAGTTGAATTGAAATTAATGGCTTAATTTATAAAATAAATTCTTGCATTCTCAAATGTTTATCCTAGGAATATTTTCAGAAGCATTTCAAAGCAAGTTTGAGCAGAGTGACTATAAAATACAGCCTTAAGGCGGCTTAGTTAAAACTTATCGAACATTCCATGCTACATTTGCATCTAAACAAACTAAAGTGCAAGTAATAGAAAATTAATTCATGATGCGAAGGAAATGTATGTTCAACAAAGATTGTAGATGTAAATTTTGTGCTGTTGTTGTGTGTAAATTAAAAAAACTGGACGAATATTGGAGGTCTATATAATACTTGGTGACTATTTAAAATTAGAAATTGTTCCCTTAACAAATTCAAGTTAATATAGCAATTCAGTTTGACTTACTAATAAATCAGAATTTGAAGTATTTCAATCTAAATGTTCTTACAAAAAAATTATCTTAATTAAAGATCTTAAAATGTCAATTGTGAAATTTGAAGCATTATAGAACTATGAATAATAAGCAGCAGCTTTCACTTTATTTTGAAAATAAAATTAACACTTTAAGAGGTGCAGAACTATCTATTAATTTGCTTGCTGTTGTGATGCAGATTTCTGTAAGATGCTTATTTAATATTAAAGAAGACCTTGAGTTCTTTTTGTTTTCACTTGTTCTTTTCTGCAGGTATTCAGGAATTTATTGAAGCATTAACATTTTATCACTATGAGGTAGAAAGACGGTTGATTACCTTACCTGAAATACTTCAAAAACTTGAGCAAAATATTTTGGTAAGTTTTCTTTATTTGTAGAATATTATTTTAAAACACTGGTTCCTCAGTTTTACTTTTGCTTAAGTAATTTATCACAAAAGGCACTAAGAAACACTGAACAAATGATATCATTGCTAAAAATCCTAATGAAACATCTAAAAGATATTCTTCTTCCATAAAGATACACAAAAAAATTAATTGTTTTAGCTAAGTTTTCTTGTTTGTTTACATAAAAATGTTATATTGAATTTTCACGTTTAGTTTTGCTTAAAGTTCATGATTGTTTGGTTTTCATATTTTGTTGATTTTTAAGAAAGAGAACGATGGATTCTCTTTTTGTTTTTATGTAAGTTTCCTTGAAGAAGATTTTTGATTAAAAAAGCAAAAATATTGGATGAAGAAGTGTTTTGTGTATCTTGATATCATTGCTGTTTATATTAGTCTCCCCTTTTACAAAGTAATCATATTGCTATGCAATAGATAGATGGTCAAATAAAAGTTTTAATACTGAAAGAAAGTGAATTAATTTTTAGATAAACGGTCATGAAAGGCAATAGGAAAATGAAACGCTTTGAACTGATCATCTTACTTGCCCTAAAAAAAGATTTAAAACATCATTCTTGTATCATTAAAGGTTGGTAATGTAAATAATAATATCACCTATTCGATCTTTCCGTGTGTATAAGCATAGAGAATTGGAAAAAAATCCGGTGGTGATTTGCAAAAAAATGAGACGACGACATCATTTCAGATATATTTAGGAATTGTTAGGGAAAACCTCAGGACTAGAAAAGGCTTTGAAAATTTACATTTTATTATATTTTGTTTTTATTTTTTGACCACATTTATATGGCTGGAGAGACATTGCCAGTAAACAGTTCATTGATTTGAGTGTTAAAGAAAATAGGTTTTATTTTATAATGTTAAAATGTACTGGGCTAATTTGTTTTTTAGGATGCTAACAAGGAGCCACCACCATCCGAGGAAACCCTGCGCCAGATTCGGCAGCTGATTCCTCCAGCTGAATATATTCTAGGAGTTGCTGACCTGACTGGAGAACTGATGAGAAAATGCATCACTGCAATTGGATCAGGAAAAGTGGAAATGCCATTTGAATTGTGCAAGTTACTGAGAGAACTGCACGATGGTTTCGTTGCTATAGGAAACCAGGGAACTCGTGAAGTTACTCGTAAGTTATACACTTTGAAACAAAGTTTAGCAAAAGTGGAAACTGCTTGTTATACCCTCCAAGTAAGAGGATCCGAAATCCCTAAACATATGCTAGCGAATGTATTCACAATGAATAACGCCGAATATGTCGAAGAACCAGAAGGAACTGACGACTGAACACTTTATTCACGACCAATTTTGTCAGTTCATTGAAAATTTTAAATAATCATTTATACCATCAAATTTGTTCTTTAAAAAACGCACTGAAAATGAAGAATTAATTTTATTAAATGTCTTTTGCTTTGTATTAAAATAAAAACTTTTTTTTTCCACAATCTCTCTGCTTTTTTAATGACTTAAAAAAAAAAAAAAAATGGCGTAAATTTATTAGTCCAAATAACCTTGGGTATAAGTTATATCTGAACAAAGCTTCACTGTTATGATGCTCCTCAAATTGGCTCAGAGGTCTTTAAAGTTTTCGATTAACTTAAGATTTCAAAAGAAAAGTTTCTCAAAATTGAGATGCAGTACAGGGGATGTTTTAATAAAGGCAAATTTTTTCCAGTCCTTTAAGAGTGAAGTAAAAAAAATATAACAGAAGGCGGTGGTTCTTCATATTGTGTATGAGGATTAATCATCTTATATATAGAGAGAGATCCTCTTTTATTTGACTTGAAAATGATTGCATATTTTCTGGATCTTGAGCTACCAAATCCAGATAATAGTTACAGCTCCCCATCCCTGGTATTAACTGCTCTTGAATGTAGCCTGAAGAATCATCTGATACATTAAAAATGTTAACTGGAAAATTTCTGCAAATATTATTTCCGTGGGATAGTACAATAGACCTCTGGTCACAGTGCTTGGCTTCTGCCACCCACCTTCACTACATACATACATACATACATACATTGTCCGTTCACTACATCTGTGGAGGCACGTGATCACAGCAAACCAATCGTTATCATTTCCTTTCTTTACTAGGATTATTGCTGTGTCACTCCCATTGTTTACATCATATTATATTTATTAGAATAAACATTCCAAATGATTTCTCTAGTTTGACTTTTCAAGGTTTTGTTGGGACAAACAAACAAAGATCTGTTTTCAGCAGCCGCCATGTTCAAAACCAGTGAACGGAACTCTGCGGAGTAACTAGTGCTCAGCTGTTCATCATATAGGGAGCTCTCATGTCTCCACAGATTTAATGAACGTACTGTAATAAATTATAAACGTTCAATTAAGATTTGCAGGGTTTTTCCAAATGAAAATTAGACTTTCTATTCTTCCTTTGATAATGCTGAGATGCATCACAATACAGATTTTTTTTTTTTTAAAAAATAGTAAGTTTACTTATTACAAGAAATACTCAAATATGAAGCAGAGAAAACAAAACAAAAACTGGAAATTAAATGGAGGAAAAAAATTACGAATCCAGGTAATGTTTTATTTAAGACAAAACAGGGTTGCTATAAGAGAAGTTAACAGCACTTCTATTCATTGCAGGGTCCTTAAATGTAATTGTTTAAACTTATTAATAAGTGGAGTTCAAACTTTGGAAGATAACCATAACAGTGAACATCAGTTGAAGCACAATACAGATTTTTTTAAATACCAAAATAAATTACTCAAGAAATTACAATTGAGAGAAAATGTGAAGTTGTTCCAGTAATATTTGGGCTAAAATCACACTAAGATTCATTGACTAAATAATAGATTCCTTCATTTGTCAAACGCGCAACTACCATTTTTCTTGTTCAAAATTCTGCATTTTTCCCTTGTGGTCACCTTTTGAACTAATTGTTTTTTTTTATTTCCTTTTTCTTTGTATTCTGGGAAATTTAGCAATTACAACCTCTTTTCACTCAGTCTACAGGGGAAATATGCCATATATGATTATGTGGCATATTATTAGTAAAAAGATAAAAAGAAAAAAGGATGACAATACATAATTACAACCCTTTTGTAAATTCTGCTGAATTCAACATTTCCTATTGAATGGTCTTGTATATAGGGTATGAACATACTGGGAATTGGAATCAAAATTATGTGGATTTTAGTGATGTAACTAAGTAGTACAGAAAGCAATACCTTCTTCTTAAAGAATTGACCTTTTTCTCATGTTACAATCTGTTCATTACATCAAACATATAGATACAGTTTCAAAGTATTCCACTTTTTGATGCTTACTTTGTACTTGTATCTAATTACTTTGTACTCCTATGTAATAAGTCAATGCTTTGAATAATCTGTAAATCTGAACCATGATTTCAAAATGTGGCATATTCAAAACTAACAAGTTCACTCCTGGCTAAGTGTATTTAAACAAAGGTCTTGAATGAATGGTAAAACACTAAACTGTCATCAATTTAATGAAACTGATTATTTCTTAATAACAATGCTAACCATCTTCTTGTCCATCAACACAAAGGAAAGTATTTGTATCTTTTGTACCGTGAGCTCAAGTATTGACATGCAAATGACTTAACCCCTCTTCTCTTTCCTTTGTACTTGAATAAAATGGTTGTAGTCGTCATGAATATTTAAAATTCCTTTAATATACAGTAAAATAATCACAAACTGTCTTAGTATTTCATGATTTCCCATTCCACCACCAGGTTGAATTATATAGTTTAACACTATCCAGTTCTTTTGAGCTGAATTTGAGAACAGCGGCAATAGCATTCAGCATGTGTTGTCGGCTGCTACTGCTTGAACTCAACATGTAGCTCAAAACTACATTCTTCAAATATTCAAGATTTGCACCTTCTCTGGAACAGTTTCTTTCCAGCCGTAAGACCTGATCTTTCAATGTTTCAATTTCATTTAAATACGATTCTTCTTTTCTAATGAAATTCAACTGCAATTCTCTCATAGCACTTTCTAACTGATGCTTTGCCTTACGGAGATTTGTAATTTCAACATCCTTCCGAGCAAGCTCTTGAACATAGTGCAGAATCTGAGCTTCTTTCTTTTCAGAAATTACGGCATTCGAAAGTTCTGAAGCAATACTTGGCAAATTCAGCCCGACTTCATTTTCAGTTGAATCGTTATTTTTTGCAGTAAAATATCTTTCATGGGATTCAGAATGCGACGATTTCCTCAAGAAACTGAAGCTTCCAATTCCTATTTGAGACTTCAAAAAATTAATTTCACTATCTTTCTCTTCCAATAAAGTGAACGATCGTTCTCGCTGGCGTTGAACCTGGAGTTCCAACTCGGTAATTTTGCACTGATTGTCCAATTCTAGAACCGTCATCTGTTGCTTATGATTTGCTTTCATTTCTCCTATTGCTGCCTGCAGAGCTGCCACTTTATTTTTATTATCTCTGTCAATTTCTTCCATCTCTTGCGTCTGCTGCTGAAGCTGATCTTGAAGTTCTGTCACCTGAGCTCTAAGAGATTCCACTTCTTTGTTGCTGTTGTTTTTATCCTAAAAATTGATGAAGGAAGTCATTATTATTTGAAAATATTACAAATCATTTTATGTCTAAAAAAAGGAAATTTATCACAAGAAATATAACTTAGTTTTCAATTGTGTTCATTTAAATGAATATTTAAAAAAAAAAAAAAACTTCAATAAACAGGCTAACATTAATTAATGCCCTTATTCAATTACACTGTTTCGGGGGGAGGGCCTCAGAATGAAATGTTGGGGGAACTTATGGAATAAAGATGGTTTACATAAATTTTGGCATTTAATAATATTTTAAGAAAAACAACAAAAAGTCAGTGTTTAAAAAACTTTGAAAGTTCAAAATTATTAGTTTCAAATCAAAGATTTGTTTTAGATCTTATATTTTATAGATCTGTGTATGAATGACGATAAAACACAATTTGAAATTACACATATTTTAGTGAAGCTGTTTCCCAGAATAACTTTGTATTATTCAGCTTTTAAATTTATTACCTAAAGACTTTACTCCCCCACGAACCAAGGCCCACAAAGTATCTCTCTCTGCAGGTCTAACTTAAATTAAAAACAAGGTGCCAGTATTAAAAATATCTGATGGGAAAAATATCTAAGTACAAATTGGTGGTCACATTATAAAAGATAAAAAGAAAACAATTAATCTGGCTATTGCAATAAGTCACAGCAGAAAATCAAACGAATTTGTATCAACCCGAGTGATTTTCAGATTTGAGACTAATCTTTACCATTAATAATAACTCCTAATTTTTTATCGCAGTATTTCTTAAATAATGTTTCCTGAGAATTAAGATTGAAAAAATATTTTACTGTAATGAAATTTCTAGTATTGATATAATTTTAGAATCTTTAAAAACCAACTTCAATAGCACTTTCCTAATGTTTTTTTCCCTTCAAACCATTGTGATCTGATGACAAAGTTCACTTTCAGCAGTTTACTTCTGCATTTCAGTTCTCCCAAAAATTCAGCAATTTATTATTAAATACATTTTACAGGATTTGCATCAAAAATCTATTTCATTACTTTTCTAACACCCTCTATTTAAAAAGAATTAGATTGTGGCCGTCTCTGGGGTCCTGTAGCAGAGACCCTGCCAATATAAGAAATTCCTGTGGAAACGTAAGTAGATGTGATTTTTGTTTTCTTTGTAAAAGTAAGCTCTGTGACCTATTCTTGATCTTACAGATCATAAGAGACAACCCTGGACTCAAAGAATAATAAATGAACCAATTGGCTTTGTTACATTGCAATTGCCAACCAAATCGCCATGTTACCAATTTCCCCTCTTCTTGTAGGTCAGCGGTCGGCAACCCACGGCTCGCATGCGGCTCATGAGGCATTTTGGTGCGGCCCGCGAGGAGTCTTGGAACGATTCTCTTTTGATTTATTTTATTTGTTTTTATTTCATTTGAACTATGTACAATAAATGTCGTAAAAGTATATAATTAGCGTTTTATTTTTAAAATTAAAATATTTGTACACAAATACTGTAGGTTTATTCAATATTCTATACTGTAATGACATATGGCCCAAGTGCAGCCCGCACTAATCGCCACGTAAAATATTTGGCCCTCTTACAACAATAGGTTGCCAACCGCTGTTGTAAGTTGTATGTCAAATCAGTTTAACAAGTCATTTGAAAGATGCAGGTTCTTTATGCAGTCTGTTTGTTTAAAGCAATTTCAAGCGACTCAATTACGAAGAATATTCTTGGTATCATATAATACCATGGAACTTAATAAATATAAAATGAACATGAATCAAATTATGATAGCATATTTAGAGATGAACTGCAGCTGTTACACACTTTTCAAGTGTCTGGTTATGATAGAATAATTAAGCAAATATTGTATAGTTCTGGCATCTTGTTTTTGTATGGGATTATAAATTCAACTATTAACATGTGGGAGTGAATGCTTATCAAAAATCGTATTAACATTTAAAAAAAGAAAACGTATTACCATAAACCTTGGTGACCTTGCAGTAATTCTCAGGTCAAAACTGTCCCGTTTTATGGTAGTATGTTTTTTTTTATTATTTTTTAAATGTACTAGGCGTGATCAAATGAAACCTGTTTGAGCCGAGTCATGTGGACAGGTGCACAGGTAGTATGATGACATCACAGCTCATGTGATAAGCACAGACAAATGAACAAACAAGCACGTGTTCATTCTCCTTGCATGTCTGGTTTGTATTTTACATCACTGACAACATGGACAGTGCGATTCCAAATCCATCCAAAACGGATAAGCTATGTCATTTGAGACAGTTGAAATGGTGGTTACGAAGAAACTGCAATATTGAAAGGTGTGTTCAATATGGATCACATGGCTGCTGACCGACCACCATAAGTAAGAATGATGGATTGGAGTTTGAACTACTTGCTACGCTACAAAGAAGACGGTGATGCATTTCTGTTGCACATTGTGGCAGGCGATGAATCATGGTGCTACCATTTTGAGTCATCCAACAAAACAGCGAGCATGCAATGGAAATATCTGGGATCACCAAAACACAAAAAAATTCAAGTCACATGCTTCCGTTGGTAAATCTTGTGATTTTCATTTGTTGGGACCCTTAAAAAAGGCTCTAAAGGGATAACGATTCCACTCTGATGCAAA
>JAFIDM010012231.1:11600063-11628816 GCA_023159025.1 Thereuonema tuberculata | reverse complement strand
TGAAAAAAAAAAAATGTATGAAAAATTTGGGCTATTCTTTTATTTATTTGAAAGTGCAATGGAAGAACTACTTTGCTACATAATCATCAAGTTTATTTAAACATTTATTGTAAAGTGGCACGAGTTTTACTATGCCTTCGCAGAAAACTCCCGCTAATGTGCGATAACCATTCTTGCATTGCATTAATCGACTTCCCCATTGGGATGATATTGCTGTTTTGCAAGGTTCTCTTTCATGGGAAAGACATGGAAATTACAAGGTGAAAGGTCGGGACTGTACGGAAGGTGTTCCCGCAACTCCTACTTGAAATTTTCGAGGAGAGTCCCAGTGAATGAGGCGTGGCACTGTCATACATATGCACAATGCCTTTTTCCCAGTATGCTGCCACATTAATCATAGTGGCCTTTGCCATTTGTTCAGTATACACAATATCTGGATTGTCAAAAGAAAAGGATCAGTGTCGCATTATCCGTACTTTGTCAGAGTCAGGGAATTGGAATATTTCCACTCGTGAACACAATTTCATTTCTGGTGAGAAGTGATGGACCCAACACTCATCTCCAGTTACAATATGGATCAAAATGTCATTCCATTCCCTGTCATAATGATCCAAAAATGCAAGAGCTGCTTGAAAATATTGCTTCTTGTGTTGTTCTGTCAATGAGTGAGACACCCACCACGAACAAACTGTACAGAACTCCAGATGCACTTGTGACTTCCATGTGCAACACCCTATTAACCTGCAAAATCATCCACTGTAATTTGCCTGTTTCCAAGAATCAATTTGTTAATATTTTCACATTGCAGTTGAAGGCTGTTCCTCCTGGAAATCGTCTTAGATATCCATGCATCAATTCTCAAATTTGTACACTTTATGCAATTAAGAGATGAATTTTACAATTTCTTATGCAAATTAAATGAGTGACTACATAGACTTCCGAATTGGACACTACTTGCAATGGAAATGACCGATAACAGACGAACTGTTGCTGTAACGAGGCAACTGTTACTATGATCGTTCAACGGAAGTATAAACATTATTGCCACCAACTTACATAAGAATCTCTCTTTTAGACACAAAGATCTGGATGATTGCAACTAACTTTTTGACTCCCTTGTAAATCAAAAATTGAAAGAACAATTGTCTTAAACTAACATTGGCTCCCAAATGCGCTTCAATTTTGAAAAACAAATTGTAAAGCTTACACATCAATTTTCCTTAGCACTGTTACAATACATCGTAACAAACAAAAGAGGAGAAGTCAATCGTCAACTGCATTCTTAATCAAAATTTATCTAATACAAATCTTACATTTCCCAAATTTAAATCATTTAATCATTGCAATCTTTAGCCATTTCTGAATATTCTGCAGTGTTAGCCAAAGTCTAGAAACAGAAAATTTAATATTTATGTCACAAATGAGAAACTCAAGTTAACTACTTTGTTCTTCTTTGCTTGTCTTGTTCTTTTGAGTTATATTTGCGATGCTTCATGGAAATACACTAATATTGATAACACATGGCAATACAATGTCTGGCTTAATTCTGTTCAATGTAAATGCCACGACTGATTCTACATCATTTACACACTTGGGTAGCCTTGGCTGACAGTGGGTATTAACCCAATAATAGTTGTTCCAATGATAAGAGAAGGATCCAGAATCAGAAAATATAATGAAAATTTTACCATACTCTCTTATCTGAACAATAATCAGATTAAGAATTGAGAAGTATTATTACATTTCAAATAAGAATTATGTAAATGAATACGGACAGGGTTTTTCTAAGAATGTCATTTGCCTTCTCAGAGGCAATAAGTGTGACTCTTGTATCCACGATGCACCATTAGAAGCAGTCCATATTATTCAGAAAAGGTAATCACAGAAGAAAAGAAAATACAAATCAGATCCAGACCTGAGTGTACAAGCCACAAAAACTAGTCAACTGATGATATTTATCTTTCTGTAAATACTTAATCAGGAAAAGTATCTATGTTAACCAAAGAAAATTATTGAAATACAAAATGAAATGTTAAAAAAAAAATGGTGAGGAATCGTGATACACATACTAATTGTACTTAAATTATTAGGCAACCTCTTGTGAAAACGGTAAAATATATTGATTTTTTTTCCCCCATGTCTTTAGATATGTGAACTCAAATCTTTTGGAATGCCTATTTCTATTCAATTCCATTGCAGTCTGCTGATGAACGTTTAACTTACTATTTTCAAAACTTTTGTTTTATTGTAATATATTTTAGGCAGATTTTGCTTAAATAGCTTAAATAAAATAAAGTAAAATTTACATTCCTAGCATTAAAAATAGTATTTAGAAGGATAACCTTAAGAAAAGTGATTTCCTTTTAGCCTATCTTCTGATAAATTCACCCATAATTACAAAATCTCCAACCATTACAAGCTTTTTATTCCCTATCATCCACTAGTGTCTTCAGATAATTGGACTTCGTTTTTTCATTTGAATTTATTTTGAGATTCATTATCTGCTTCTGCTGCTAACGCACAAATTACCTTACTTTATTATTTATTATCTTAAAATCTTATTTTGACTTGCAAAATGCCTCTTACAAGTGACTTGTAATTTAATGTTTTTAATGTATTAAATCTAATGTTTAATTCTGTATGTGTGTGTGTGTGTGTGTGTGTTTAAAGTTTGAGAAAGCCTTATAAAGACCAAGCAATAATGAAATCCCATTGATGGCTACTGGAATGTTAATCAGCAGAGGAACTTCCACAATGAAGGAAAATGGTTTGCAAATAGAAACCATTTATGGAAAATCTTTTTCTTCAGTTTATGAAGTAGTGGGAAGTGAAGTTTTTAAAAGTGTTTTATAAAAGCAAATGAAATCCAAGTAAAGATAAGACTGTAAAGGTAAACAAAGATACTAAGGAAGAGATCTCAAAGGTTAACTGATGTTATAAAAAGATATAGATGATTCAATGGATTAATATATAATTTCATTAAATGAATTTTAAACAATACCTTGTAGATCCACAGGCTTTTCAGAACGTTGATTAGCCAATTTCAGCAATCCTTTCAGTTTTGTTATTTTCTCCATCAACGCCCACACGTCCAAATTGGAGTCATGATCTACCTTTTGGAAGGGAATTTCGTTACTCATACAACTCGCTGCCTTTGCTAAAGCAGTGTTTTCTAAGTCAAGCTGCGCTACTCTTTCCTGAAAGAAATTATGAATGTTTTTTTTAGAAGTCTAAATATTTCTTCTCTTTCTGTTTTCATGAAATTTAAGAAAATAAAGTATTACAACATCTTCCTTAAGTTAGGAATAAATTTATGCAGCTGCGGAAAATGTATCGCTCTCTATTAAACAAACAACCAAACCTGCAAAATTTGTTAACATATCTCACCAAATGTAATATGTTTGTTTATAAATGAAATTTTAGCCCAAGATAAGAAATCCCTTAATATTCCTTTTCAAATTGTCAAAACAAATACTAAAAACAAAAAACACAAAATATCATCTACACACAAAGCCCTGCTTTGTTTTTTTTGTCATCTCATTTCTTTAAAATCATTGCAATCTTTCCAAAATTATTAAAATTAAACACGAAATTCATCAGTTACAATAACTGAAGGTCATATAATATTTAGGGTCTGGAAATCCTCAGGAAGAAAGGTTGATTATAAGTGAATGCAAATACTTATGACATATTCCACAGTGCACTGTCTTACGTTGCAAGATATAAGCAGTAAATACCTATCATCTGTTTTGGTCGAATTAAAACAATAAATAAAAAAAATGTTATCTTAATAAAATAATGTTTTGTCATAAAAAAATTTATTTCAGATTTCTTTGGGGAAAAAATAACAAACATAGATATGCATAACACACACAGAATCCCTCTCCCTTATAATATGTATTCAACTAATAAAGACATTATCACAAATCTACAAGAGGACTAAACTGTAGATACTAACTTTAAGACGATGGATAGCCATTTGATCCTGCTGACGCTGCCTGTCATAAGATCCGATCATTTCGGATAATTCCGCCAATTTAGCTTCAAGACCTGCTGCTCTCTCTTCACTGATCTGAGCCATTGTCGTAAGTCTTTCTTCAGCTTCATTTGTCCGTTTCTGTTCTTGCTGAACAGTGATTGTATTCTGAGCCTAGAACAACAACAATTATTAGAAGCTAAAAGAAAGATTTCTGTTTCACAAAACAGAAAGATTTCATGAAACTTATTTAAAAGAATAAATAGCATTAAAATGTTTAAAACTATTTATTCTTTTAACTGTGTTTCGTGAAATCTTTCTGTTTAATGTTAATCTAACATATGTTAAATTGTTGGTTTTTAATTATTAGAAACTTTTGTATCAAACTTTGATTATACGTTTTTATGCATTCTGAAACATTTACTTAGTTTGTACATTATAACTTTATCATTTGATACATTATTGAAAGTAATAATGTTTCAAATGATATATTTTTGTGGAGATGTTATATTTGTTAAAATGACATTTAACTGTTTATTCAATGCAAGGTCACCTTCATAAAAAAAGAATAAGGATTTTTTATTTGTGTTCAAGCCTGTTAAGAATAGGCACAAGGACAGTTGCTTTGTAATCAGTTAGTTATTGAGTTAACTAATGGGTAGAGAGATTATGGATTCACTCTTGCCTCTGCCAGACGTATAAACAAAACAACAATAAGAAATTTAATTCAGTTTCCAAACCCTGACTTGCAATTCTTGACACTAAAATCATTTTAAGTAAAGCATAAAAGACAAAAAAATTCTTAATATGATGAAGGTGAAACTTAAGAAAAGGAATTTTTAAAAAAAATACTTATTTTTATACTACAGTAGAACCTCATTTCTCTGGACTAAATGAGGCTGGAAGTGATCGGACGCACGAAAATCCAGATTATCTGGAAACAATGTCAATAACAAAATATTTGTTTACAACTTACTATTTATTTTTACAGCAACACATTTTGAATCACTTTAAAATCACATTAATAAACAAATACAGAACAAGTTTTCACACAAACTTCGAACTGTGTACTACATTAATATAGCATTTACCCTTATATTACAGTTTTGGAGATTAAGTAATCTATTTTGAATGATTTGTACTGTATTACGAATCAGTTACTGTTATTTTTTCCATTGAATAACTGTTCCAGATTAACTGGAAATCCGGACGAACAAATGAGGCTGTAATTCTATGATTTAATAAATATACAACACATTATTACAATACAGGTAACTCTATCTAATACAATTAAGTTGTTGTTGTTTTTTTAAATAAATCAATAATAAGACAATCATGAATTTTAAGTTTAACTGACTTTTTTTGAAAAGTTATAGAATATAGTTTGAAGGTGCAATTGAATCATTATTCTTTTTTCTTATTTTTGACAGCGAATATGTTAAAAGTAGAAAGACTTTTTTTTTTTAAATTTAAACACTGAATTCTGATTCAAATGAGACATAAAGCCTATTCCATCAAAATGGCATGTATTGTTGCATTCTATGTAATTGTTTGCTGCTAATTCTTAACAAGTGAAAGTCAGTGAATAAAAGGGAAACAAGTGTTTGTAGGTCCTGGTATCATTGATTAGTAAGGAATAACCCTTATGATGCTTGAGAAAATATGTTTCTGCAGTGGGAAATAACATTTATACAGTCATTTATCATGAAAAGCAATACTTTGGAAATAATGACAAGAGGTTCTATGTTAATCCTTCCCTTTTTTCTGGTGTTCACGGTCAGCAATACTTAGTTTCACAAATTTAGATTACCTTCATTTCTGACATTTCTTTTTGTAATTCCAACAGCAAAGGAGGTGTCTGGGATGCCTTCTGTTCAGCTGCTTTCAGTCGATTTCTGACCTCCGCCAATTCTGCTGACAAAATTTGAATCTTCCTTTCATATTCCTCTGACTTACTTGGTTGGCTTTCTTTCAGTGCCATGTTAAACTGAGTTTCTTCCAACTAAAAAAAAAAAAAAAACTTCAATTAAAAGAAATCAAGACTACAACTAAGGATACCTTGATTTTTATTTGATTATTAACACATTTGTGCAATTTAAATTAAAACATGAAAGAAAGAAAAAAAGCACAATGTTTTGTAAAATATAAATCATCATATTTCTGAAAGCTTTTTTCCTGGTTTCAATTTTTTTTCTTTGTAAAAAAAACAACAACAAAACTAAATGGTTGAAAAGATAAAGAATGCAAAACAAAGTTTATTT
Organism: Thereuonema tuberculata; assembly: GCA_023159025.1. Lineage (NCBI taxonomy): Eukaryota > Metazoa > Arthropoda > Chilopoda > Scutigeromorpha > Scutigeridae > Thereuonema > Thereuonema tuberculata. The sequence continues at coordinate 11,622,579 of JAFIDM010012231.1, read as the reverse complement.
TTTGTAAGGAAAAATGAATGTAGATAAAGTTTGAGTTCTGAATTTATTTAGGGAACTAGCAAAAATACCCATGTTTCATGCGATTTACAAAAAAAAGTTGTCCTGATGTGGATGACAAAGCAATTGTAATTGTGTGATCACTTTGAAACTTTTCCATTTGGTAAAAAAAAGGCACATAATAGTTACAAATTATGTTACAGACCTGCTACCATCGCTTCGCTCTGGAAGCTTTGCATACGTAACGTAAAAAAAGCTTTATTTCTTCAAAAAAAAGCAAATTACATCAAGTAAACTAAAAACTTAAACTTAGAATTAAGAACACTTGTGTCAAATTTCATGTTTGGAACTCAAGCGGTTTTTGGAGATATGCTTACCCTGCAGGAAAGTCCTTCCCTCTGTTTCCATCCCTTGGGATTTGAATATCAGAAATTTGTCGAATACGTATATTTTACATTTTGACAAAGAACACTAATGTGAAATTTCATGTATGCAACTCAACATGATGAAAGAGGTGCTTTAACAAGCATTGATGAAATAAAGAAAAGAAACAATAATAAAACGCACTTACTTTGGTCAAAATTATCTTCCATCACTTAATTTTGACCAAGAGTATATTACTATTGCTTCTTTTCATTACTGCAAAATGATGAAATATATGTAGACTATATAAAATAAATATATTTAAAAGTTGTTTTTTTTATTATTATTGTTTTAACATTTGTAGTTACGGATAATGCAAAGATATGTCTTGTAGAATCAATCTGAATCATAAAACAAACAAGTGAATAATACTTAGAGCAATGTGATAGATAAAAACATCACCTGAATTTCTAAGTTTTCTCGTGCTATTCTTTCATCAGCTAATATCTTCTGCAAATCTCTTAGCATAATTTGATGATTGCTCAGTTCTTTCTCTCTCTCATTTTGATGACTTCGCAGCTGAGTTCTTAGCTATTAAGAAAAAAAAATAAAATAAATTAAATGCTTTCTTGATTAAACTAAAAAATAAATTAATATACCAGTATATGTTTTAATATTAAATCTAGTATTAAATAAACTTATACTATATCCTTAGTAATAACATTTTATTAATTAAAATTAACTTTTTGTTAAGTTACTTTTTTTTCATAACTGGATTACCATTGTGTTATGTTGTTATTATAAGTAAAACATTTTCTTTTTAACTATAAATAAGTTTTTGTCTTGCTACAACAAGAAACTAACATTTAAGTAGAAGGAATATAAAATTGCACTTCAGTCAAGCAAAAATAAATTACAATAAATAAATTAGTGAACATATATAAGTAAAAAATTAAAAACCAATGTTTCCGTAACATAGTTACCATTTTCAAAGAATTATTTACATTTAAAAAACGGACAAAGAAATAAAAAGCTGAAATAAAAAGGGACAGAAGAAGTATGCCAATTATATATATATATATATATATGTATGTATGTGTGTGTGTAAGAGCTAATCATGGGGGTGAAAACACTTTGTGTGATTGGTAGGATGGTGGAGAAAGGGAAATATAATTAAAAAAAAATTTATTGGAGGGGGGGTTGTGAATTATAAATTGTGATGTTTGTGGCCACTGGTTTGGTGAAATTAGACAGAAATCGACTAATAGTAAGATCTTGCAGAAACTCTGTTCATTCGTGTAATGTAGGGGTTTAAATAGGCTATGTACAAAGGCTGTGATTGGTTGCCGTGCTTTACAAATTGATTAGGTGATTTAACTTATGTTTAACTGTCTTTTTAAATAATAACGAATCAGGGAAAAGAAGCACGGTCAACGGAAATTTTGAATAAAATAAATGGTAATAATTATAAACAATTATAAACAGTAAGATAACAATGAACATACAATGAATAAATAGGACTATTAAAAACAGATAAATGAGAATATATAATTAATAAAAATCATTACAATATATTCTCTAACAATTCCTCTCATAGTTACAATATTATAAGGGTCAAGGTTAATAATGGCTAGTGCTTCAGCTATAATGCGTTTGTAATGATTAGTATGATGTGATAATGCAGAGGCTTTGTCAAAAGTGAGGCCTATATTAAGGAAATGTGTTACAGTATCTGATTTACCTGAATTCTTAAGTGTTAAAAGCTTGAATGTGCTCTTTATTGTGGGTGGTTTATCTTTTACTATGATCAATGTAGAAGCTATTGCAATTGGAACAAGGAATTTTGTAAGCTATATTAGATGGGTTAGGTCCTATGATGGGTGGTGGAAGTACTGCTTGAAACATGTTAATGTTTAATATTTTTGATTTTGTTTTTTCAAAGGGTGTTGTCATTTATATTTTATGTTCAACATTTTCACACACAGCATAATTTTAAGTCTATTAGAGACAGTGATGGATCAAGCTTGCATAGGGCCAATCTGATTTTACCAGCAAAAATAGATCATATTGTGGTCAGATATACTTAATTAGTATATCTGATTAAATAGAAAATAAGTAAAAAATAGAAAATAAATAAGATCTAAAGGGGTTTAAAGTATAAGAGTTAGTTCTTTATCTCCTTTTCAGGCCCGTTAAGGGGGGGGGGGGGCAAAAATATTTACAGTTTTTCCCTTCACCCATATATTTTACACAAAAAAAGATATAACTAAAGAAACACATTTTTGGTATACAATTATTTGGGTTTAAATAATTATAATCACAGAGAATATAATGTAAAAAGGAATATATTTTTTCATTGTAAGCCTAGTTCAAAATGTATTTCCCATCCACTTAACCAATGATGTACATATTTTTAATTATAAATGGCTACTGGTTTTACAAATTTTTATTTGCCATATTTGTCACATTATTAAATTCATTAAATGAATAAAATCAATTTACAGTAATCTTGATACCCATATGCTAATTTTTACATACAGAACTTTTCCGTATATGATAGGAAGATTAACTGTACATACATTTTCCTGCTTCATATTTTTTCAGTGTTTTTATGTTAATATTGAATGGACTCAAGTAATGAATATATGTATTATAGTCAATAGAACTTTATCAGCTTATTAAAGAAATTATGAGTTGGTTTTATTTGCCTCTTTATCTTTTGAAAGTTACGTTTACGTAAGTTACGTTTCTTCTCTTATTACTGTCGTGGATATCTAAGTACAGTGAAAACTCGATTAACCATCACTCTCTATTATCCGTCGTCGTTCGCAAAACAATACTTCTCCGTAAAATACATTGCCACGAAAAAAGCTCGAGCCTCGAAGAAACAGAAGAAGATGACTGATTACAACTTTAACATATAAACCTTATTATCTAGTACTATGTTTTTATTATTATTATTATTTGTTTGGTGTTTGACGATATCTATTTGTTACCTATAGATTTTTCTTTGTATTAATTTATTGTTTGCCTTCCCAAATCAGCATTGAAATTTCTTTACTGTACATGTTTATTGCGAAATTTCTGTTATCCGTCTATTCGGTTAACCATCACAGTCTCAGTCCCGACGGTGACGGTTAATAGAGTTTTCACTGTAATAATTAAGTAAATTAATAATATCTCTGCTAAGTTAAATTAAATTTTAACTAAGTTTACAACTACAAGAAAGCTTTAAAAAGATATGTGAGCAGTCACTAGCAGTCTACCACTGGTCAAAGAAGCTGTCCAAGAGTTTGAACATCCCTAGAATGGATTCAGAACGACTGTTTCAGTAGCCAAAATGGAACCACAACTACACGTTCAGTAGGAGGAGGAAGGGTGAGATTTCCAGCAAGTTCCTCACACTTGACAAACATTTTACATGCCAATATTTATATCGCCTTGTTGTTATTTTCTAAAAATCACACCCATCCTGGCGCCTCCCCCTGGCTATGGGCCTGCTCCTTTTAAAAATAATAATAGTGTTTTTAAGCGGTATATTTGACCCATGTATCAAAAGCACTGACTGTAAACGAGTGATTAAATGTGATGCTTGAGTGCACAAATATACAGGGTGTTTCAAAAATACACGGCATAATTTCAGGTATGTATTTCCCACATGTAGACAATCAAAATAGTTCATTACAACATATGTCCTTCACAACATTGTCCTTCATAGTTATGGCCTTCACAACATTGAAAATCACCGGAACGTTTTTCGTTCCGCCGGTCGTTGCCATTACAGAAGATGTTCAAAATGACCACCTCCTGCTTGAATACAGACCTCACATCGATGTCTCATTGAACGTTTTTCTTTCCGCAGGTCGTTGCCGTCAAAGGACACATTAAGAGGGCACTCTGACAGATCATTCCGAGGCGAAGGTTAAATTCAGTGGTGTGTTTGGCGTTCGACTGTGTGTCATGTACACAAATCAGGAGCTGGCAGAGATGCACTTCATGTACGGTAAGGCAGACGGCAATGCTGCGCTGGCTCGTCGTTTGTACCAGGAGAGGTACCCACAGCGACAATGTCCAGATCGGAAGACATTTGTAAGTCTCCATCACCGTCTGTGCGAGTATGGAAAATTTCACTCTCCTGGATTGGGAAGGGGACGACCAAGGTCTACAACTCCAGAAGAACAGGAGGAGATTCTGGAGACTGTGAACAGAACTCCTTCTGTCAGCACACGAAGGTTAGCGTTGCAAGTGAATGTTCCCCATACGACTGTCTGGAGACTGCTGAAAGAGCATCAATTGTATCCTTATCATTTGCAACGTGTACAGGCGCTGTCACCAGCAGATTACCCTGCACGAGTTAGGTTCTGTCAGTGGTTCTTGCAGCAGTGTGCTGCAAATCCGAACTTTCCTGCCTTAGTATTATTTACAGATGAAGCACAGTTCACACGAGATGGCATAACAAATTTCCACAATCAGCATGTATGGGCGTATGAAAACCCAAATGCAACTGTTGTATCTCATCACCAGGTGCGGTTCTCCCTCAACATGTGGGCCGGTATCATTGGTGATCGATTAGTTGGACCCCATGTACTTGTAAACAGACTTACGGGGCAGGCGTACACAAACTTCCTGGAAAACACCATACCTCATGTTTATGACGACACTCCACTGATCGATCGTCAGCACGCTCACTTCTTGCATGACGGCGCTCCTGCACACTTCAGTCGTACGGCTCGCCGGTACTTGGATCGAACGTTTCCTGATCGATGGATAGGTAGAGGTGGCCCAATTGCTTGGCCTCCACGCTCACCTGATCTGAACCCTCTCGATTTCTACTTGTGGGGCCATTTAAAATCATTGGTTTATTCGTCTCCGGTGCCTGATTTGGAATCCCTTCGGAATCGAATTGTGGCACGTGCTGAGGACATACGCAACATTCCTGGAGTGTGGGATCGTGTTCGCAGGTCATTGAGACATCGATGTGAGGTCTGTATTCAAGCAGGAGGTGGTCATTTTGAACATCTTCTGTAATGGCAACGACCGGCGGAACGAAAAACGTTCCGGTGATTTTCAATGTTGTGAAGGCCATAACTCGGAAATGAAGCATTTCCGGACATATGTTGTAATGAACTATTTTGATTGTCTACATGTGGGAAATACATACCTGAAATTATGCCGTGTATTTTTGAAACACCCTGTATAAATTCGAATGTGATGTAAGTGATGCGTGCCCACTCGAATTCCTCATTAGCTTTTTAATTGTAGTATATTTTTTAATTACATAATTTGGAAGCCCCTGGCTGTAGTCAGTCAGCCTCTCTCCCCTTAATATGCCAGTGATAAGATCCAAAAATGCTACTTCTTTGAAAATGCTAATTTTGCAATTTTTAAAATGCTATTCACGTGATGTGTATGTGTTGGTAGATAAGGGAAAAAATAAAATTTATTCTTAGAAGTGTTTTTTTTGTGGATTAATATGGGATGAGTTATCTTTTGTGCAGTTGTATTGTTTATAAATAATATTCTTTAAAACATGGATTCTTCTATTAATGAATGGGGGGGGGGGGGGGGATTCCGAGGTCAAGCTGACTATTACAGTAGAGAAGCGCCCCCTGACCATAAAGTCAATAGTATTATATTTGTAACTAAAAGGAATAGTATTATTATATCTATTAGATATAGTGGACTTATGATAAACTGTTGTTGTGTTTTATTACCCCCACATTAATCTTATTCATTCAGCTAACATTTAAACCCAAACATTATAATTAATATTTTAAAAACTTATGCAGAAAAAAAATTCCAACACCAAATATGAATGCTGTAAATGCACCTGTTTTACCTACTTCTTGAATCTGATCCTGATGTTGCTTCTCTGCTGATTTCAACTTATTTTTAAAACTGTCTACTTCACTTTCAAGCACTTCTTTGTCATGCTACAGGAAAAAAAAAATAAAGAATTTAGAAAATACAGGATCTTAAGTGAAACAGATATGAAAAAATATTTAACAGATTCTAATGAGGACATTTTCTGGTCATTTCAGTATTAAAAAAGTATGTATGCAAACTCTTAAAATTTCATCTGAATATTAACAAAAAAACAAATCTTTTGTTTTAACATTATCACAGCTTCTTGAAGTAAAATTTAAAAATCAATTATAAAGTTACAAAATTATTAAACAGTATAAATAATTATTGATTCAAGTAACAAGAATTTTAAAGTTCTTATAAAGAAAGATCCAAAAATCTAAACTTGGTTGACCTTAAATGTTCATTTAATACTTCACTATTTAGTATTTGCTATAGAAGTTTATTATAAATTTATTTGAAAAAATATAATATTTCTGTACTGAAATTCTGCTTATATATTAAAGTTATTTATTATAAATTATAATAAATTCTAAATGAAAAACTTCCAGCAAGAAAAGCCATATTTTCTTGCTGGAAGATTACTATCAAAATATAAAAGTGCAATGAAAACTTAAATTGTCTTAGTGCCACAAGATATGAAGAAACAGTAACTTGTATGTCATACATATAAAGGCTAGTTATTAAAAAGCACCACAGACATACAGAGTATCTGATCAAAAATTTTAAATCAATGTGATAGGCAATTCTCACATAAACGTAGCAATGCTATTCAAGCTTAATCTATAGTACTATATAAAATCTCTCTTTTCCGATTGTCCAGCGCAGTTCAACAATTGAAACAACATTGTTTCCATTGTCTAGTACTGTGAAAACATGGCTACACTGAAACGTTCGCGACGGGAATTGAACCTGTAACCGTTTGAGCCGCAGTGGCCACGGGGACATTCAAATTATTGGTTCGTATCACTCCCTTTGTGGTGTATGGCGCAATGAGAGAACAGTCAGAAAAAAAAGAAAATAACCCATTAATGTCAGTCTAATAGTTTAGCCAAAAAACAACCCATTAATGTTAGCGTAATACAAAATTCACACATTAATTTTAGGCTTAATAATAGCCTAATAATTTAAATGTGAATGTTCATTGTTTTAGCTTCTCTCCACCCACAAAAAGGAATAAAATATCCCTTTGTACCACCATAACTGTTTGGAATCGATTCTTTTTGGACTATATCATACTTACCAGGGGGAGATGGGGGTGGTCTAGTTCTATTTAAAACCTTATTTGCAGTTTACGCAATCTCTGTTCACTATTTATTCTGTCAAATATGCGTACATGTACTTGTGTCTGTGTGCGCATTTTTTTCTTCTCTTTCTTTGTAAACTGCATTGTGTGTTATCTAGGAAGGATTTGAAAATGCATCACGTTATGAATTTTACTTGATATTTAAATAAAACCTAGTTTAATTAACAGCAAGGTTTTTTTCCTGAGTAAATAGTATCTGGTACAAAGTGAGGAGAAATCAGGAATAAAAATACCATTAGTTTCTTTTGATTTGCTTGAAAGTTGGCTTCCATAGTTGATTTCTCAGCTGTAATCGTAGCAAGAGATTTGGTTAGGACAACTATTTGCTGCTGCTGAAGATCCTCATTTGAAACACTGGAGGTTTCATCCAATTGCTAATAAAACAGAAAAAGAGAAATATTATTTACACAATGGACAAAGTTAATGTAATTGATACACTTACATTAATAAACATCCCTTTTCAGTCATCATTATTGATATAAGTTAAATGTTGACTGTATCCTTTTCAGTTGCGTTATTGTTTATAAAATAAATAAGAAAAAATAATAAGAATTATGTTTTGTTTTGTTTTTTGCAGCTTACTGTTTAACAGCAAAATTTCTTTACTTTTTAACAGTCTTTCACAGTTGTCACTTCTTTCAAAAACCATGTTGATTCAACATCACCATTTTACTTGTGTATTTCAAAACAGGTAGCATTTTGAACTTTTGCTGACTTTTCTTGTGATTACTGCCATCATAAGCAAAATGGCAATATGGGTTCAATGATGGCGTTGTTCCAGATGGTGAGTAGATGAACATTTTGAAAAGACAGCTATTTTATTAATGCTACTCTGTATTTCAGCCTGATACCTAACTCGGCCTGCCCTATTGATATATCTTCACTGGACTAAAGTATTAGATTCTTGGTTTCCACTGTCTTAGAGAAATTTAAAATAAGTTTATAAAGGCAAGTCATCTTAGACTAAGTCACTTATTAAGTCATTTTATTTTAAAATAAGTCTTTCATTTTTTCTCGTAAAAACTAAATCATTCCGTTCAAATTACCATGCCCATTTTTTTTTTTCTGCTGTTTACTTCTCAGATGATCCAGAAAACAAGTTATGAAGAATTCCAGTGAAAGAAAGGTGTTAAATACTTCTCAAGGCTTTAAATTATATTGTTATTTTTGCAATACCTCATTAATGATTAAAAAAAAGAGCAAAATACACAGAATCCAAAGAGAAGAACTAATAATAAAAGCTATTGCAATCACTATCCAGCCCTCTCAAAAACTGCCCTAAATATAAAATGTCATTCCAACTACCTAGTGGAACATTTTTCTGAAAACCAGCGGATTGTTTTAACCCACTTGTCAAATACCAATGGTCAAAGCTTGATGTAATAGTCGTTCTATCCTTTAAGGCCAAGAAGAAACAGTTCTTTCCTTTACTGTAGCCGCATTTTCATCTTATGTCATCCTACATGTTGTACCATCTGCCTGATGATGAAACATGCATTTCGAAACCATTGGGTGCAGTTCCTCAGAGCTTTTATATTTAACACTAAGTGCATTTGAAACACTCTTTCTTTTCTTTATCTCATCAATGCACATTAAGCCTTTTCATAATAATAAAAATATATGAAAAAAATAATAAATAAATAAATACATAAATAAAAGATAGACATAGAGAATCATGTCCCTCAGTTTAGAAATCCATATATATACCAATCAGCCAAGCTACACATTGTTCTTAAACAATGGCTGATACCAAATGTTTATTTGGTGACATCCCAGAATGACCATTTCACTCTTTATTGGTGATCATCAGCAGGGAGTAGTCACCAGTCAACAACAAAGTCGTGGGTACGGAGGTCATTACTAACATTAACGGTAAAAAAGAATAAACCTTCAAAATTAAAAAAAAAAAAAACAAAACACAATCAGCTGATGACTGCCAATAAAATGTGAAATAGATGTTCTGGAATGTCATCTAGTAAATGCTTGATCTCAAACATTGTTCTTTAAATAATTTTAAGCAAATTGTGGTTTGTTTGTTTTTTTATGCTTAAAGGAAATTCACTTGAGGCTAGCAAAGTGACAGCACATGAATTTTCCTTATTTTATTTTTTATACCATTATACATTGTACTGTTATGTAAACATTTGTATATTTATATTTCTGATGTATCAAATCTCTGAAAAGTAAACAGGGGATCTTTGCAAAGATTTGCAGAATCTAATTTTTGCAGAGGAACTTTGGTGAGGTGACATAGTACATTTCATGAGAGGTCTCTTGTAAATCTGGTAAGAATGTTCTTTTCTGCAGCTTTCTGTTATCCTGGATACGTTCAGATTTCTTCAAAGATCATAAGCATCAGATCCATACAAGGGTTATATTTCATCTATAAATAGATTATCAAACTAAGACAGTACAAGTGACCAATACTGACATCTTCCTACCCTCTTATATGCCATTTTTAGAGACTGTTTCCATCATTCATAAGATTTTTTTTTCTGTTTTGAGAAGAGAAAAAATCATTCTTGTTTTTTAACTCCCAGAATTTCCTTTTAGTCGCATAGTTAAGACAATTAAACATCATATTCTTTACATTTCATGCAGAAAATGAAAGATATGCAGATATTATACACTGATTCATAAATAGAAAGAGATGAAATTTCGATACTTAAAGTGTTTGCTTGGAAAATTTGCACATGATTATGTTATTAAGATTGTTTAATAGCATGCAAAATGTTTATCTGGATCTCCGGATAATCTGAATCAGATTTGAACATATTTTTTTTTATTTAATGTTCACATAGATAATAATTTTAACTATGATAATAAGAACTATAAGTATGCCAAACATTTGCTTTTTATTTTGATTAAATGTACAGTTCCTGCATAGATTGTACAATAAATTATGGTAATAAAATGCTTTTTGTTGAGTTTAAGAAAGCTTTACTAGAGTGTCACAGGGCGTTGAAGCTACAAAACATAGTTTTTTATCGTAATAAATGCTAAGTTTATTATGTTTATTTAAGGATTTGTTTTGCTTATTACCCATATTACCTGGATTGCATTTGGTCCCAGTTAGTCCGGATAAATGAGGTTGTAGTTTATATTTATATCATTCTAAGCCAAATAACCATCTTTGAATATATTTTTCCATTAACTACAAAAAGGCAACCTATCTTAAATTAGCTAATGACTTGTATAGCTACAGGAATACATCTTACCTTTGCATTTAGAGGATCAACAAAATCTTGTGTAGGTCCGACATCATTTTCTTTAGTTGTGTTGTCTGAAGAAGAAGAAGAAGAAGCTGATTCTTTTGATTTTATTATACTGAGACTTTTAACACTTGCTTCCAGAGCTTCTTTTTCTTTCATGAGACTCTTATAAGCCGCCACTAAATCTAGAATTAATAAAATGAATATCTAACTGTCAAGACGTAAGAATGAAATTTGCTAATTTAATTTATAATTTAAAGTAAAATTGAACTCAATTATACATTCATGAATACAAAACAAACAAATTACCTCGAATTTTGGTTTCATACTTCTTAATTTTTTCATTTTGCTTTTCAAGAGTGAAAAGCAACTCTTTTCTCTCTCGACTCATCGTTTATTCGTAAGTAAATATCACTGATACAATATTACGTCAAATAAACAGGGAGCTCCTGAAAACAAAAGCAAATTATTTTTAAAACATTAATAAAAACTTTTAAATAATTTCAAAATTAACAGAAAGAAATTAAAAATACATAAAATCATTTCATCTAAAGAAAAAATTGAATAATTTTTGCACTGGAAATATAACAATGTGTCTCATATCAGTACCGTAAAATGAATTTATTCTCCCAAGCTGTTCTTTTAACTGAGATTTAACAACTGTGTTTATTTTTCAATAAAATTGAATAAATTTTGTGAATTAAAATCCAGAATTAGTAATTAATTTCGCGCGCAAACACTCGCGTGAAATGTTTTATATTTCATTTACTTAATAGTGATGATATAACGGTCCTTAGTCTTTAAGAACGGGAATGGACACTTATAAAAAAAGCCAGTTTCGCAAATTTTGAATCACAGAACCTCATAGTTATCATCACTAGTGTAACAAAAAGGGTAGAAAATGTGCACAATATTACATTCTTCTTATTTTATAGTGTCTTAATAATGTCCCAGACGCAAATTAGCTAAAGATTATTACAATATTTCCAATATATCCTAATGTAAAATGAATATCGGTTTGATAATGCAACTCAGGATTTGTGTAAATAGACTTTTACTTTGATCTTTTTCTTCCATTAATTGCCTAAGAAACAGTTAATGAAATACGTACACTGAGTGAGTGTCTGGACTGCTATCCAGCCATCTGGATTTGTTCATCTTTCAGAATTTGTAAACTGAATGACGTGGGATTCACTTGTAATCGACACTATTTCCTTCCTCAATTGATAACATCAAACTGAATAGAAAGAAATTCAATCGAAATGTTCCTGAAATTAAATTTTACATGGAATTATGGAAGGACATAATATTAAAATTGTGAAAAATGACTTATATAAATAAAAACAAATAAATCATACAGCAAATATTATTCCTTTCAACGTTCAACGCCTACCTTACAAGTAAATAAAAAACGAAGCAACAGGTGAAAAACCGGAAGTCGGTTCTGTTCTCTTCCGCTTCCGGTTTCAAGGCTACTTCCTGCATCAGAGCTTTAGGAGTTTGAATGTCTCCGATTGAAGTTGGTGTTATTTCTGAATTATAGGTAAAATAAATCGAAATACTTGTAATTTTATCTAATCTTATGGCTTATGATTTAAGTGTAAAATTTGTAATTTTGTCTGTAAAGATGTTTTAATTAATTGCAAACATGTGGATCTAAACATACCAAACACGTGGATCTACGGATCTTTAAAAACTGAATGAAGAAGAATAAGATAGAAGATCCTTTACTATTTAGCCACAATCACAACCTTTTTTACTTTTAGAATGACATAATTGAGCTTCTAAAACTCGCTGCGAGAGATCGAATTTAGTTACTATTGCATCAACACATTTTCTGACTTGTGAGTTGTTGCAGCAAATGAGCGATACGATCAGAATATTATAATAGCGTGCTTTTAATTAATCTGAAGAGTAATGTTATCCACTTAAAATCCTGAGTCTGTTTGGAAACGAATTCAGTTGAATAGAAACCCCAAACATTATCAAGATGCTACCCTAGGGCCGTGCAATTCTTATAAACCATCCAATTTTACTGACCACAAGCGTTTCCCGCTTCCTTTGCTGTATAAGAAAACCCAAAACTTACACAACAAATTGTTAGTGAAGTCTGTTTTTGTATGTCGCAAAGTTACAGGATTTATAAGATAATTAAATGTTCTTATCATATCCACATTTCTCCAGAAAGCAAAGCTTTGAAGTAACTGGAAATGATTGAGTCGAGATCTCTTCTCAAATACTTTTATTTTTAAATATTTAAATAAAGACGCTAAATATTTAAAGCAGCTATTTTCATATCTTCTAGAATCCTACTTATTCCTCCAAATAATAATAATTTTATCTCAGTCATTCCATCTTTGTATATATAATGTATGTTAAATTTTTTCGGAAATATCTTTATTACTGAATTGAAAGTGTTTAATCTTAAGACAAATTTAAATATTTACTGTTTGTTTTTTTTTTTAATTATTTTTAAAAATGAAGAAGTTTTCTTTTGATATCAATCATTCTTAAAAATAGGAAAAAAGAAACGAAAAACATTGATTTAATAATTAATTTGTAAGGTTAGTCTTAATATCTTTCTAAACTATTTTGTTCAGACCTGTTTTTAAAGGAATTTATCTTATATCTAAAAACAGAAGTAGTTCTGGAATGGTTTGAATGATAAAGATGAAATACATGTTTTTAACTTCAATTTTTATTATTATTATTTCTTCCAAGTAAAAATGGATAAATATACATTTGCATTTAAAAAATGCTTTCTAATTCTTCTTCGTCGTCTCCTTCTTCATCTTCTGCTTCAGCAGCTTCTTCACCTTCGGGAGGAGGAAGTGGTAGCAGTAGGCACACAATGGCGCCTCCTTCATGGGTGGGACAGTTTGGTTCAATGGGACCCTTTGGCTCATCGGGAGCCAACCCCAGAGCCCTGCAGAAAAAAATGCTTCTTCAAATGCCATTACAATAATCGCTGTGATTGTATAAATTGAAATTAAGAATATTGTTCTAGCTTTTCAGTTTCATATAGTCACACATTGAACATTCCTTACTTGTGTATAATTTATTTTAATAAGTTCTGATTGATTGATATATTTTACATCCATTAAGATTTACTTTTCTTCAATTTCAGAAATGGAGCGCATCAAAGAAGATGAACGTTTCTCTCGCATTTTAAAAGATCCTCGCTTCCGTAATGCTCCCAAGGCAGAGCGGAAAGTGAAAATTGATAAGCGGTTTGAATCTATGTTTAAAGATAAAAGGTTTAAACTGAAATATACAGTCGATAAAAGAGGACGTCCTATTAATCACACCACTAATGAAGATCTAAAGAAGTATTATGAGCTGTCTGATTCAGAAGACATTTCGTCATCAGAGGAAGAAAGTAACGATGACGATGATAAAACTATTGACAGAATCTCCAGTGAAAATAAGCAACTGGCAAAAATTGCAGAGTGTGATTTACCTCAGAAGGAAACCCAATCTACAAAAATGGGTAAAAAACAACAAAAAAATAAGACTGAACTTTCAGTTAATACAGTCAGTAATATTAAAGAAAAGGAAATTCAACAAAGGGTTGGAAAAAATAAGAAAAATACAAAACAGCAGAAATTGGCTGTTAAAGATGAAGACGTAAGCAGTGACAATGATGAAATTGTCTTAAACAGTGAAGAGGCTACTACTTCTAAACATGGTAAATCACTTTCATTAATTCTATTGGAATCTTTTAGTAAAAAGAAGGCTTAATGTGCATGGAATGAAATAAAGAAAAATAGAAATAAATAAAGCGCACTTACTTACAAATAGTTGAGAGAATTATATATGGTAATAATCCGACAGTTTCGGAATACTGTGCGTATTCCTTCATCAGGGACGGAACAAACATATAGGACATACAGACAACATTTAGGACGACATGATGAGACTTTCAACCTACCTTCCCTCATCATATCATCCTAAATGTTTGTCTGTATGTCCTATATGTTTGTGCCGTCCTTGATGAAGGAATAAGCACAGTATTCTGAAACTGTCGGATTATTACCATATATAATTCTCTCAGCTATTTGTAAATAAGTGCATTTTATTTATTTCTATTTTTCTGTTAGTAAAAGCTTATCACTAACTATTGGATTCATATGTTATATAAACTGTTATCATTCCATATACAGAACAATAATTGAAAATAAAAGCCAAATTTATATTGATATTTATCATTAATTAATTTACAAAACTGGTTATCTAATATTTCACGGCCCTTTTAGCAGAAACAAAATTAATTAATATAAAAGAAAATTGCTTTGTTTGAATTCTTACAAATGAGTATGCAACATCCATATGACAGTGTCTATGGAAAGATACATTGTTGGTCAGCAAATCAGTTTATTTGGGGGGGGGGGCACCAGTTGGTTGATGATATGTTCATACAAACATGCATTTATCTCATGTGGAATGTTACTCTCTAGAAAGGCAATATGCCCAACTGAAGCATTGACCATTTCAGTAGCACTTGAGTCACAGCTGTTCACTGTCAGTGATGTGAAAAACACTAGAAGAATGAATAAGAATCAGTTTGAGGTATTGTTGTAGCTATTTAGATGTGAGGATCATTGGTGCAATGCTTTAGAGGAGGGGTTGGCAACCTTTGTTGTAACAGAGCCAAATATTTTATGTGGGGATTACCGCAGGCCGCACTTGGGCCAAAATCTTATTTTAACAACCAAAAAAAAAAAAGGAAATTCTTATTTCAACAACCAAAAAAAAAAAAAGGAAAATCTTAAGACGGGTCGCGGGTTGCCGACCCCTGCTTTAGAGTGGCTGCAGTCAATGAAGAAATGGTTTCTGGGATGTTGTCTTAAAGTTAATAATAAGAGAGAAATATGGACTAAACGACTGATTATTATCTTTAATACCTGTTTGATTGCTCAAATGCAGTCTCAAGAATTTCAGTTTTCATGGCATAAGAAATTTTCCATTGACATTATAACATCTATAAGTACTTCATGTCTTTTGAGGAAACAAATTAAGTATTCATCTGTGCAGTTTAATTCTTTATCAGTGCTATGGTAAAATTCTGAACAAAATGCAACAAGTATATTATTAAACATCTTCCACGACACCAGAAATAAATATTAAAACACTACATTTATTTTTTAAAAAAACAGCAAATTTTCGAGGAGAAAATAAAACGCCTCCTCTTTTTCAAGCCTTTTACAAATAATAATATTAAGTCACGAGATTTTGAACTTACAATATCCTATATCATATAAACAATACAATATTATGGAATATCGTCTTCTACTTCACAATAATCCTCGAGTGGTGTATCAAAACTCAATTGTTTTTACAATCCAGTTCTTCAATTATTACTTTATTATTGCAATTAAAATATTCTTTATCAATTAAATCTTTAGCTAATTTTACCATACCTTCATCCATATTAATCCCTTCATTTCTATTTAAGTTGTTCCCTTTTGTGGTTCTTATACATGTAAGTTCAAAATCTCGTGACTTAATTTTATTATTTGTAAAAGGCTTGAAAAAGCGTTTTATTTTCTCCTCAAAAATTTGCTGTTTTTTTTTTAAATAAATGTAGTGTTTTAATATTTATTTCTTATGTCATGGAAGATGTTTAATAATATACTTTACAATAGAAAAGGTTTGAAGACGAAATATGGGATGTTTATTTAAAATGCAACAATATGAAGAAAAAAAAAGTGATGATCGTTGTTGCAATATGGAAATCATGATTACTAACAAATTCTTTTCCAAAAGTAGCAAAATAGTAAAACTTTCATTTTTCATTAGCCATTTACAAAATTGGAAAAAATAAATTAAACAACATGGATTTAGGAGGAAAGACATTGAGTGTTATAGAATTGTTGGAATTTCTGTTAATTCATTTTTACTTTTAGGATATATTTGAGGAATGTTTTGTTAAGAATTCTTTTAGATCTTAATGTCTATCTTCCACTTTTAATTCCATGAACTGTTAATGTGAATTGCTTCCAATATTTTCAGAATCAGTGATCAAACTAATGTATTTTAGTCCTGATTCTCAGGATCTTTTGAACAGCATTAAACACCATATCAAAAGTGCATTAATTTAACTAACAGAAGAACAGTTAGATTTTAATTTTAATAATCATTTAAATCAGTTTGAGTAAATGCAAAAGATGAATTATTTAATTTAAAAAAGAAAAAAAAAAGCCTGTATTCAGTGATCTTGCTGAAAAATTCAATACAAAAATGTCCTACATATCACCTCCAGTCAATGAGATTCAATCCATTGCTATCTTCTTAACCAAAATGAAAGGAAGGCCTAAATATGTAAAAATTGTTTTGTCATAAAAAAAAACAAAAAAAACTTGTCTCAATTTCTGGTTTTTCTTATGTTCCCTTTCTCGTCATCCTTTGGAATTTGAGGATTGAATTATCTGGGCATCCAGGAAGCACAAAGGATTGCTTTGAAAAAAATAAAACATTTTAAGAAATGAAAATTGAATATCCTTTATTTTCAGTGCGAAATTCTGTTAGATTTCCTGCTATTCTGAATGATGTAGTAAAGAGTGGTTACAGCCAAACACCCACTTGCCTTTGCCAATGGATGACAGAAATCCATATTTATTTCTGGGTATTTTTCAAGGATGAGATCTTTGGCTTTCATCACTTTCTTAAAGATTATCTGGCCCATAAAAGGTTAAGATCCACTGTTTTAAACTGGCTGCCAAGTTAACTTGTAATTCTTTTTGTATTATGAAATTGAAATGTAGATTATGTAATTGCAGAATTCAGTGCTATCTTGGATTTATTATTGAAAAAAGAGGGAGAATTTTGCTGTAAAGAACTACTAAATTGTAGATCAGCCGAATTGTACAATGATAGCTTAAGTTTGCTATCATTTCAGAGATATTTCTTTTATTATGTGAAGGCTGAAACTAATAACACAAAATAGATCCGCACTGAATACCATTCAATTGCAGAACCATTGATGACTTCATTGCAAGTTTCCCATTATGTCCAAACCATTATTATGATATTAGCATTCTAAGGTAGTGAAATAATTATATATGAAATGTTACTGAAAGGGATATAGTTTTTATAATTATGGATGGTTTCCTTTTGAAAGCAAATCTAGTACTGTTCAAATACAAGCATTATCTAATCTTTTAATTCTCCAGAATTCTCATCTAAAAGAATCTTATATTATAAAAGCGTTATTCTGTCTGTCATAAGACTTTACGTTTTTCCAATTTTGTGACCAAACTATAAGAGATAGATTGGTCATGTAAATGGATAAAATGTAGATCTTTTTAAGACAAACAAAATGCTACAAAAATCTTTCGAAAAAAGTTTTTGGTTTTCAAGATGGCGCCTTTTAAAGGGTCAAATTTTGACTTTTTCTCAATTTAAACGAAAAATATAAAAGATGGAAGAGAACATTATATTGAAAAAATGTTGGTATTTGAAAGTTCTATCGAACGATGTATCACTTATTCACAAACGCTTAAGCGTTTGCAAGATACATGCAAAAATGTGAATTTTCGGTCTGTGACGGCGACCCGCAATACATCTGAGTTATTCGGAGAAGCCACAACGGGCTGGGAAGTTATGTTCTCCGACGATCGCAACATTAATTTGCTAAATAAATAAAGTTTGTTTTTTGAATACTGTATATGCAAGCTATTATTATTATTTATTATAAAAACGTTATTCTGTCTGTCATTCTGTAAGCAAAATGTTAAATTACAAATTACTAAAATGTTACTAAATAGAGAATCTATTCTTAAAAAATTAAAATATATTAAACAACTGTCCAACTATACTGATTGGCAACGTAAATATAGATATTTTCAAAATGAATAAAAACAATGCAGTACAGAAATACATAAAACTTATGTGCAATAATGGTTTCAAAAATCGTCTTTATGGAACAACAAGAAACAACTGTACAATTCATGGAAATACGAAATCAAATATAGATCATATTTTCATAAATAAAGATGATATCAAAACACCAGGAATAATATGTAAAGAATGAATCGGATGAGAGTTGAAAATGAGAAAATAACAGATCCAAATATAATCTATAAAGAACTAATCAATGATGTTAACAAAACAAAATTCATGAAAATCTACATATATAAAAAGAAAAGTCCTGACTCACTCACTGACTGACTCATCAATGCCCACCCGAAACCCTTGGACCTAGAAAGCTTAAATTTTGCACAGAGGTTTCCTTTATGATGTAGACAAGGAATAAGGTCGGATTTTTTGAAATTCTTACGGGATAGGGAATAATCTGGCAAACTGACGAAGTGTATGGCGCCAACCCGCAATACACCTGAGTTAAGTGGAGAAGGCCACAACGGGCTGGGAAGTCATATAGTCTCCGATTTCAATATTAATTTGCTAAATAAATAAAGTATTTTTTTAAATGCTATAGATGCAAGGGTTCCGGAGTGAAGCGACGGTACCCGGCTAGTCCCATAGATTTAAATACATATTGTTTCAGGGACATTTAAAACACACTAAATATTTAGATCTGTTAGAATACTTTGAAATTGAAAGACCAGTAATGGAAGTAGTAAGATTCTTGGATGTTTACTGTTCTGTTATTGCAACATTTGCTCTTATTCATTTTCAAGCAGTTTTCAGGAAACGTGTTCCAGAGCAGTCTCGTTATAAGTAAAAGAAAGACTTGAAAGGTAGCATAAGGTCAAGTATATGTATTGTATTGACAGCCTTGTACCAAAGATATGACAATTATGTAAACTGGATCTCCAGACAGTGGATTGCTGCCATCTTTGTGGATGAATTTTGATTCTTTCTCAATCTGATTAGTAAATAAAAAGAGATGGGAACAGCGATAAAGCATTACATACAGAATTTCTATTGGTAAATAGTCTGTTTATATTTGATGGAGGTTCCATTAATGCTTGAAATTATTTGATTATAGTGCAGGATCTACCTCTGATTATCCAGTTTGTCAAAAATCCACCTTTCCAGTTGATAATGCTTGATCAGACTGGGCAGCAGTAATCAGCCAATTCCCTAAAATATCCCCTGAATGAGTTGTCTTACATTCTCTCTCAGTCTCATCCTTTGAGAAGATGAGAGGTATATTGCTGTCTACCATTTTACTCTAAGTTCTCTGAATATTAAGACTGTTCTCACAGTCACACATCTCAGAAACCCCCATTGGTTACTGCTTTCCATTTATATGAGAATGATTTCGATCCAATGGCTGCTTGGGCCAAAAAAGTGGCCACTAAACGTTCCAACAGAGATCCACCAGAAAAATCCATTTCAGACAGATTAGACCTACATCAAAAAATCTGGAGGACCATAAACTGAGTGCGGACGAGCCATGTGCTCCCTTTATCGATGGGGCAAATGTCAAACTCCTGCCTGTGATTATAGCAGGAGTTTGACAAATGATCCACCGCAATGTGAAGATTGCCTACAAAGAAACTATTCTGCAAGCATATTGAAGATGCTATAAATTGACTTTACAATTATTGAACGAAGATTATGACTTTGTGCTGTTCTTACATTTTCTTATGTTTCATTATTGTATTTTCTTTTCTTTTTATATTTCTTTGTATCACGTACCTAAGCTATATGGCAAATGAATTGTATCATCTTTTTATGAACTATTTTTACCAACTAACACTGTGAGGCATGCATCAAATTCTGTAATATTTTTGTTTGTTTTTATTTGCTATATATTTTACATTCCATTCACTGTTCATTTCATTTCCTGTTTCTTATATTGCAAGTTCTAACTCCATTTATCTTGTATGTTATTATTCCATTTATCTCATTTGTCAATTGTTGTCCTTGTGCAAATTTGTAATATTTTATTTTCATATAGTTTTTCAAATTTGATCATTTTTATTTGATAGACAGTATACTTCATTTTAAATATAAATATAAATCTCTTCATCATGAAGAGTTATAATTTAGGATATTGTTAATTATTTTCCTTTTTCAGTTTTTAGTTATTCTCATATTTATAACGTTTTTATGTTAATATTGATAAAAGTATCACTAGAACTAAATGGATTTAAGACATTATCTCTGTAGCCGTCTCCCTTTAAAGAGATTTTTCTATTTTAATGAAAAGCCACATTTTTTATTTTACATCATTTAACAATTTTTAATGATTATTATTATTATTTTTAAATCTATATTCAAAAGGAATAGCATTGCGTAAAAGCAGTAGCAGTAATGAAGAGGACGAATCTAGCTCTGATTCCAGTGATGAAGGAATTGACTTAGCTCGAGGAGAAGGCAATGTGGAAACAAGTGATTCAGAATCCTCATGGAGTTCTGAAGGTATTTTTTTTTTTTAATATTTCATTTCATTTTTACTTAATTGAACATATATTCATTAATTCATTTATCTCTCTGTCTCATGGGTAATGGTCAGTTTGATGCTTATCTGGCAAAATACAACCTAAATGCCTTCTGTACATGTAACTGTGGTGAAGTTGAAACACTGCATGATATTATTCTCAGATATGCATAATATGATTACATTTGATTAACACTGAAGCTGAACCTAAACTTTCATAGTATTGTCAACTCTCAATTTCCCTTCAAATATTTCTCCTCCATCAATACAGCCCGAAGTCTAATTTTAACCCCTAAATCTTCTCATGCAATGAAGTAAATATTAAATCTCCCTGCAATTTGTATTGGTTCTCTCTACTTACTCTGATTATTTCCAATTACTTATATTTCCAAATAGATGTAAACTTTTAACCATTCTTATGAAGAACAATCAATGTTTGAAACTGTTACTAATATATATTATTGTTAATATTACAAAAAATATGCTACCTTGTTTTATAATATAGATATTTATCACATATTAAATGAAGAGCTTTCATAGTATTTCTTGGCTCTCCAAGAACATATACTTACACAGGAATCTATACACTGAATATACAAAACTGTAAAGACATGAGTTATGGGAAGTTGACACTTGCACCCCCAGCACTTAGTGGAACATACCTAAACCCAAACTCATCCTCTAAATAGATGAACATTTGGTCTTCCTAGCAGTATATCACACAAATATAAGTAAATGTTTCAACCTTAAGTGGGGCGAACACAATAAAGCAAAAACACTTGTCTGGCAGGTTGTTTGAGTGACCGCTGGTTGCCTAATACATTGACTGAATAATTCTATTTTCCTCATGCAAGGCCACTGGTCGGCCGAAAAGTAACCAATCAGGTGAAGCTTTGTCGTGATGTCGCGCCATTCGTAGAAATGGCTCCGCTGTGAAATCGTCTACACTTCCTCTGAACGGAGAACAATTACAAAATTATTATCAAAGTATTGGGATTATCTTTCAAAAAAATATATAAAGTGTATACTTAAATGCATTAATTTTGTGTGTCAGAATTTCTCAGAAAGTTTTTAAAAACTAGAATTTTTTAAAATTTCACATCATCGGCTATGTTTGCATGGAATTCTGGGATAGCCGATTGCTTGCTAGGAAAGAATTGAAGAATTAATCCTAACAAATCTAAAAAATTCAAAATGAAAATATCTCAGGATGGATTTGTTAAATTTCTATTAATTTCTGAATGTGAATTGTGCCATAATAAAGGCTTCAATAATTACCAAATTCAGGACTTTAAAATTATTTTCGCTGTTTGATTCATAGATGAGAAACAGGCACAATATCATTCAATATCATTTGAAACTCCTTCTTCAAAATGTTTTCTAGCATATTTTGATGCATAAAATTACTATATTTCAGTGTAC
>JAFIDM010012231.1:11579090-11600053 GCA_023159025.1 Thereuonema tuberculata | reverse complement strand
GTATTCGCCTAGCTTTAGCAATTGTGAACATTGACAGATTGTCATCACAAGGTCAATGGCTCATTTTAAATCCCAAGTAGTAACTATCCTAGAGTTTTCAAAGGCAACTATATCAATGGTCTTCTGCTGTGGAGAGTCCACAGCCACAGTCTACTCTAGGCTGTGGACTCTCTACATGTGTGCCATTATCGACTGGCAGCCAGCATTAATACACTAAAGGCCTCAGAATAACAAAACTGGACCTCTGCAGAGTGGCACTAAATCATTTGGTCAGACGAATCCATTATCAGCTGTAATGGTCTGATGAAAGGGTTTGGGTGTGGCGTCGACAGTATGAGACCATGGCCCTGTCCTATTCAAGGAGGTGATGGCTTGTGATAGTTTGAAGAGAGTTCTCACGTGATACATTAGGTCTCTTAGTGTGTCTAGAGAGACCCTTAAATGCTATGAGTTACCAGATACAAAAACTGATCAACTATACCTTTTCTTGACCTTCACTGATCCTGCAGCCATTGGTGTGTTTCATCAGGACAATGTGCCGCTTAATCAGGCTGTCGCCACTCAGACATATTGCATGTGGAAAGTCATCTAAGTTTGTGGCCATCCATTGGCCTACAAGGTCCCCAGATTAAACCCTATCAAGCATCTCCGCAATGCCGTTGTGTGGGACATCAGATCCAAGAATCTGGCAACCCTCAAGCATCTGGTGGCCTCAGTGTCTCTGCATATACAGGCACCTAATTCATGTGTCGGTCCTCCTCGAGCATCTGTTATTGATGCTCGAGGAAGACCGACACATGAATTAGGTGTCTAATGTTTTGTCTATTCAGTGTAAGTGAATACTTTCTGCAGTATGTAGCAACTTAGATGAAACTTAAATTTAGTGACAGTCAAAATATACAAGCTATTACAGCACTATTTAATAAAACTTTTTTCATATATGTTCCTTTATTGTGTAAAACAGATATACTCAAACTATGAGTGGTTATACTAAATAAAGTTCTTCTTCTTCATTTCATATATTTTAATTTAAAGTCTCTCTGTTTGACTGCTTCAATCTACAAAAGGAGAGAAAGTTATTTATTTTTAATAATTATTTAAGATTTGTAGAAAAGACTATTAATTGTATTTTAAGATAAACTGAATTATAACTTATCAATATTTCTTCAAATTGATTGGTTTAAAGGTTTTATTGAAGTTATTAATAACATTAACAATTAATTAAATTAATAGACTAAAGAAACGTTTATTAATGACAATCTATATTATAATAACTACCTTTAATTGGATGGTATTACAAGTCATTTGACCAAGCACCAAACTTCGATATTGAGATATTCATATAAATGCAAAAGCTTATGTATTAATTCACATTTTGTATAGAATGAAGAGCGTTACATATCAAAATGAAGATACTTTCACAGGACAATTCTGGTCATTATCAAAATTAATGATATCCTTTTCAATTGTCGTTAGTCACACGATGCAAATCTTATTCATTTCGATTAGTTGATTGCCTTTTATTCAAAATTAATTTTCCACAGAATTACACTCATAAACAAAAAAAAACGACGCACCTAGAAGGAGTTGTCCGATGGAGACAAAAATTGGTGGAGAGGAAGATTATGTACAGAATAGAAAATGATTAAACTTTCAGACAAATTGAATGATTATTTCAGAGTTACAGAGTTACAAAGTAACGAGCTCACTAAGGTGTTAACACACCTCTACCCTGAATGCAAGCTGCCACACGACATGGCATAGAGTGATAAAGCTCCCTGATGGTCTCCTGCGGTATTTCTTGCCAAATTTGCTCCAATTGTCGGGCTAGGTCATCCACATTTCCTGGTGGATGCAGTCGCTTTCCCATCATATCCCAGATATGCTTGATTGGAGAGAGATCTGGGTATCTGGCTGGCCAAGGAAGTGTTTCACAAGCTGCAAGACAGGTCTTAACAACACGTGCCGTATGTGGTCTGGCATTATCTTGCTGAAAAATAAGGCCAGGGTACTGCAAAAGGAAGGGTAGCAAAACAGGTCTCAGAATGTCATCGACGTACCGCTGTGCTGTAAGTGTGCCGCTAATGACGACCAAAGGGGCCCAGCTATCAAGGGAAATGGCACCCCAGACCATAACTCCTGGTTGAGGGCCTGTGTGCCGTGCAATAGTGAAAGCAAGATCGGCACGCTGCCCTGGGCATCTCCAGACACGTCTGCGACGATCGTCAGGACACAGTTGGAAGCGGGATTCGTCACTAAACACTATACGTCCCCAGTCAGCATCATTCCAACCAGATCGAGCCAAGCACCACTGTAATCTGGCCCGACGGTGTGCAGACGTGAGTGGCAGGTGGCGTAGCGGTCGGTACGAGCGTAGATGTCGCTCTCTCAGCCGTCTGTGAATGGTCATGGTGGACACTCGTGTGCGGGTCAAACGTCTGATGGTTGATAACGATGATTCAGGCGCTGTGACAGCTGATCTGACAATCACTCTATCCTCCCGCTCTGCTGTGGCCATAGGTCGACCGCTACCTTCAAGACGCTGAAATCTGCTATTGTCCACCATTCTTGCCAGCATCTTCTAATCGCCACATCACTTCGACCCATTTGACGAGCGATTCTCCGATTTGCCCAACCTGCCTCTTTCAATCCAATGATACGACCTCTTTCAAACTCTTGACAGTTGCACTTAATGAGCTCGAATCCTGCGGCGAGGCATTTTTTCAGTCGTTGAAAGGTATCCTAACTCGCAATGCAACAGAAATTTTGCCCATCAGATTGAGAATCGCTTCTTATATACACCTGCTGGTGCGTAGTTCCGATGTGCTGTAGCTCTCGCTATTCATTCATTGGACACCAAAGTTTAATCATTTGCATGGGCGGTCCCAATGTCTTTGCATACGAAATTTCATTACAATCGGACAACTCCTTCTAGGTGCGTCGTTTTTTTTGTTAATGAGTGTATGTTGAGATAGCAAACAGGGACAATTTTTGTAAAGAGTTTGCACCATTCGCTAGTAGATGGAGCAATAATCTAAAAAAAAAACTGTTGATCAAATGATGCATAACACGATCTAATTGTTGCTTTTGATTTATTTATTATTATTTTTTTTTAAATTTTCAGAAGATGAAATGAGTCACCCATGGGGTGAATTGGATACTAATGCCCCTGAAGCTACTGGAATCACCAGAAGATTGGCAGCATGTAATATGGATTGGGATAGGATTAAAGCAGATGATCTCTTTATGTTATTCAATTCATTTAAGCCAGCCAATGGCATCGTCCACAGTGTAAAGGTAATACTACATTTTAATTGGCTCAAATTTCATCAAAAATATATTTCTAAAAATAAAGATAAAAGGCATTTACTGGATTGTTGAAGAAGAATAAAATCTGACAGTTTCCGATTTAGGAAATAACATAATATACAAGACACCACAACAAAATAAACATTTTCACAAGGAGGGAAGTTTTGCAGTCGTGACTGTCTTTTACCCCCATTGCTAGGATTATAAGCTTTACGGCAGATTATGTGGAATGTTTTAAAAAATAATAAACGATCTTAATAATATAGTTTGCTGGATTCCATACATTCATTGCTGTGTAGAACAAATTGGCCAAATTCTTTTTCAAAATATTCCCCAAGCATACAAAGCATATTACACAGTTTTTAAGTAACTGTATGCCCTAATTTGAAAGCTGTGCTATCAGAATAAAATACCATTGCTGTCGGGATAAAATGACCGGTTAACTTCTTTCTTTCTCTTTTGTTGATGTTGTGTTGTTCTGAATGTTTGTTCTGTTCACTGTTGGATGTGTCCACAAAAATATGGACAATTTTTTTTTTTTTTTTTATGATGTAAATTTTGCTGGCTAAAATTTTTTCACAGTCCAGTTTTTGTACCTTTTACTGAGTTGTGTGTATTCTATTACTAGATTTTTCACCTAAAAGTAACATGAGTTACCACTTTTAAATAAAGAAAATACCTTAAATATCATCTTGGAACAATTTTCTTCTTTATTTTTTTTATGTTAACTTGGACTGTTGGTCAAAATGTTATCCTGTGACAGTTTTTAGAAGATATTCTTTGAGGAGAAATCCCATATGTTCTTACTAAGCAAAAATAGAATGTCTCTGCGGCTGTAACATGAGTTACCAACACAAATTAATTTTTTGCTTTAAAATATCACACGTTTGCAACAAACCAGTAGGTGTTAAAAAAGGTTCATTGAACCTGTAGTAATATCAGAAATTAATTTAGAGTGTAGTGCAGGTTTTTGGTGGACACTATAGCTTTGAATCTGATTTAAAATGGCAAACCGTAACGTGAGTTACCGTGTAAAAAAATGTGCTTAATACTGTGAAACTGTTGGGTTTATTCATCTTCAGCATTCTATTAAATGTTTTATTCTCTCCATTTTTAATTATATCAGAGAGTTTTAAGCATAATCTTTATTTCTGATTTTATTTTGATTGTGATCGTAATAATAAATAAATAAATAAACAATGGCACCAAAGGTTTAGAAAATCTTCTTCAAAGATCATTAATTTTTGTTTGCTTTATTATTTATTCAAATTCAATCAAATAACTCCTGCATCCAAAACTATTGTTTATTGGGTAATTTGCAGATAACTGAGCAAATATCTCCTAAATTCCTTTGAAAAACTCCCATCATTTTGTGTATTTTAGATTGTTGCCCTTCTGATTCTCCAGAAAATATGTATTAAATAATTTCAAGAAAAGAAACAAAATTTAATATTAAAATCAATGGAAACTTGCAAAAATGTCTAAGACACTGGCCTCTCACCTCTGAGTCCCGGGTTCGGTTCTCATGTGGGTTTCGTTGATGGTGGTGATCTGCGCTGGGCAAGATTTCTCGGGGTTCTCCCGTTTCCCTTGCATTTCTCACACCATCCTTTCTCAGTCTTTCTCTCCTTCTGTCCTTCTTTCCGTGGGATAGCACAATAGATCTTTCAGGTCGTGGTGCTCGGCTGTCAAGCCACCCGCGCTCACCACATTACATTACGTTATAAAAAATGTAGTTAATAGTTTTAGTCAGAAAATATGTTTTGATCTAAATCTCATAAAACCAATTGTATTTTCATGTGACTTCACATTTTGCTTCCTCTTTTGTTTTATTCAAATAATTAAGTTGCTGCATTAGAAAGTTGTGAGTGTTTATAACTAGCATGTATCTAACCTATAAATTGCAATCCCTCTTATTTTTTTATTTATTTTTCTTTTAAGAAGGGTCACTTCCTTTCCATCATCAACTAATAAAAAATTAGATAGTAGATTTATTGAAATGCTTGTAATAACTTGAGTGATATTACAGAACACCATTTTTTTTTTAATCTTGAAAAAGTATGTGATCAAAATTACTACATGACTCAAAATCTGTTGATTGTAAAAGTAATTCTACATTAATGTATAATTTTTAAAATACATTTTAAGAGGTCATTCCCCCCCCCCCCATTTCTTCTTGAAGGTTTAATTAACTAAAACTTAAGAACTGTAACAAAGGAGAAGTGTTTCTATTTCCTAATACAGGCAAAAGTTGAGAAGAAATCTTTGCCTAACCTTACTTTCAA
Source organism: Thereuonema tuberculata (assembly GCA_023159025.1). Lineage (NCBI taxonomy): Eukaryota > Metazoa > Arthropoda > Chilopoda > Scutigeromorpha > Scutigeridae > Thereuonema > Thereuonema tuberculata. The sequence goes on along the minus strand of JAFIDM010012231.1, from coordinate 11,594,459 downwards.
AATTCAAATATGATTTCATCTATGATGTGATCTTGTTTGATCTTTTACTTCATCTAGCTAAACATCCTAACATTGTTTTAGGGGTCATCATGTAGCCTGAGATACTGCATACTAGAGAAGCCTGAATATGATTATGAATCTATTTTAGAATATCTATCCTTTGTTATTAAACTTAACTTTTTTTTAATTGATTCTAAGCTGCTTAAGGTAGACTGGCATGGGTTTATCTATTCATATGCGGTGTAAGTTAAACAATCATCATTTTAAAGAATTTCTTGGGAAACCACATTAGATGGCTTATTTGTATCTAAATCATCTAAAAAGAATACTTTTCTTGAAGAGAAACGATGAAGCTGCACTTAAAATCTAACTCAAGGGAAACTTAAATAAACAAAAACAAAGAAAATTTGTTTTTAAATTTAAAAAAAAAAAAATCATAACAGTTAATGAAGGCTTTATTATTTTGACTTTAAGTCTCTAATGTGAAATTTAACAAATTATAGTATTCTTCATCAAACGTTTTTTTATGATCTTAGCCTTTTCTTAAATCATGTTTCAACATTTTGCTGTCAATAAATTATATTCAGAATTTTTTTTTCCTTAATATTTCAGATCTATAAATCTGAATTTGGAAAGCAGCGTTTAGCTGAAGAAGAACTTCAAGGACCAAAAGAACTGGTTGAAGAGACTATTGATGATGATGATGACGATGATGCGAAAAATGAAGACAGTGAAGGTGCTAAATATCACATGGAGAAATTAAGACAATATCAACTGAATCGATTAAGGTGGGTTTTGTTTTTGTTTTTTTCCTTTTTCTCTAAATTTATTTGCTTTTTGTTTTTTCTATTTATTGGTTTTTGTTAGTGACTCTATTCAATATATAAGGCATTTCAGATTAAAGTATTGCTATGCAGAGCACTATTGAGAGAGAGAATGTGAGACTTGGGCTGTATACAATCCAGATAATGGGAGAGGTGACTGAAGCTGCACGGAACTGTCAAGGATAGTCAGAGACAATGTTCAAAGTGTTCGCCGTTCTGCAGAACCCCAAAAGCTGATACAGAGTGACACCATGTTCTTAACAGAATGCAATTTATCTGTAGAGATGTTTAATGTGTGCTGTATGATTCTGTCCTTCAAATCTGCCAGCTGAAGAACATTGCTCCAATAACCATGCTTTTGAGGTAACTCCCAAAGCCAAAAATCACAGGGGTTATGGTCTGTTGTACATATTGATCATCTTGTTGGGAATGTGTGCCTGATGAATCTATCCTCTGTGAAATGCTGTTGAACACGTCCTATGTGGGAAGGTGCTTCATCTTGCATAATTGTTATGTTGGGTGCAGGATGATGAAACTGTGCAATATGTCCCAATAATGAGTTGCAGTTACCATACAGGTTATAGGTCTAGTTGGAAGGATTTCCTCAAAGAAAAACAGGCGATCAGAAATTTGGCCATAAACCCTATCCATACTCTTACTTTCGGTGAATGTAAGGAAATCTGATGAAACTGATGAGGTGTATCTGTTGCCCAGATAAGGCAGTTTTCCATGTTCACTGTTCACAAACATGAAAATGAGCTTCATCACTCCACAGAATGTTACCCTGTGCCAATCCTCTTCCACCTATATGTCAAAAATGTCAAAGCAAATGTTTCTCGGATGTTGCTTTGTTGAAAGTCTTGAAGGTGGCTGATCGTATAGGGATACTTATGCAATGCTCTGCACAAACATCTCCATACTTTTGTGTACTGAACATCTAACTGCCTTGCTATGACTTGAGCACTACACGTATCTGCAACATCCTCGTGTGATTGCTCAGTGACTGCCATTCCAATGCCTTTGGCTACTTGAGGTATCCTAGGTTTATACCCTCTTCCTGGCTTGAGATGTGAAGCTACTGTCTCCTCAAATTGATGAACCATACTCCGCAATGCACATGGTGTTTGTGGGCCATTCTGCAATGATTTGCAGTGTCTATACTCGCAAAGCGCTGCAGCAGCTTTTCAAAATTCTGGTGGAATAACTTTAAAAATAAGATGCAATTGGCAATTTGAGAACCATCACTTCGTTGAAGAATGTATCTGACCAGCCTCACACTTCATTTTATATCTGATTCAATACCTTATGACTTATGTGCCATTGCCTTATTCTGGGGAGTTTAGAAACTGGATTTTTTAAAATGCTCAAGTTTCATTATTACAACCTAAACAAAAAAAAACCTAGGTGTATTACCTAGTCTTAAAATAAATGTTCAAAAAAACAAGAAAAGCAATAAAAACCATAATAAAAATGGTTTAAGTGCCTAATTTTAAATATGAAACTAGCAAAAAATTGCTTAAATTTGACAGCCGCAATGTTAACTGAGCAAACAACGTTGTCATTGAATTAGCATAGCTTCACTTCTAAAAGCGTTTTTAATGTGGAATAAATTGTAAAACCTAGTTTTAAGTTAGCTCTAACAATTCCCACCAAAGGGAGTTACCTGACCGACTGCATAGAAGCACATCTTCCTTTCAAAAATCCGACTTGAATTGAGTTTGGTGTATGTCAAATTGTAACTTCCGAAACAATCAATCTTATACTATACTTTTTGCAATGTTTAATGATCAAAATTGGCCTTAGTAAGTTGTGTATTGTTTTATTTAGTTGTGCAAATTTAATTTCTTCAGAGGTTGCTACAATTTTTAATTTAAGCCTATGTTGTAATGGAAAATTTCTTTTTTGTCAAAATCTGTAACGTCCGACATTCAGAGATTGGGTTCTGTAGAAGAATCAGTAATCCAAATTTAAATTCGTTTTTAGTATTTATTAAGATGTTTAAGCTGTAAAGAATGTTTTGCTGTAGAAAGCAACTTTTTACCTACATTTGTGAAACCTCTTTTTTTTTTAAAACCATGTCCCAAATGCTTGTAATGTCCGAACCAAGATGGTTGCTTTGACTTGAATTATCAAGTTTTTTCAAAATTTTGACATGAAAATTTTGCTTGTTGTAATAGAATCTGATCTATGTCATATAGTTAATTACGATTATTAGATATTTGCTCATTTCTTATTTATTCACCAGTTGCTTAAAGTTTATGTGTATGTCAAATACTGGTAACATCCGCAACGTGCATGTCAAATGTCTAACGTCCGACCAAATTTCAATGAATTAATATTTTCTGAGCCATTTCCTGTCTTGGCAGCACTATTTATGGCATCTAGATACCATGCTGGAACAACAGGGAAAAAATTGCAGTGACACAAAAAAAATTATTTTGGGACCTCAAATTAACATTTCGGTAACCCAAAATATGGCAATGGCACTTATGTGCTCTGCAAATTTCCACAACTTGTGCTGCTTGCAGCTCCATATTTCCCCCTGTCGGTTATCTTTTGAACTAATGTTTTTTATTGCATGATTCTTTCCTCCATGAGCTGAAATGTATGTAGTCCAAGTCTGATGTTGTATTGCTCTCTGGAGTGCTGATACTTTAATTTCAATCATCTTGTATTATTAGTTCTCAGGAAACCCAAGTCATTTACATCACTTAAAAACTATAATACTGGCATGTTTTATAGGTTTGATCTAACTTTTGTAATGCCCCTTAATATGCATTGGGGGGGGGGGGGAAACACAATATCGATGCATTGAACATGACTTAAATTCTAGAGAATTTTAAAATTTAATAAGGGAGATCCTTGTTAATGTTTGTATATAAGGAAGTAATCCACAAGTTATCTGTTTTGTTCATTCATCTGTGATTAAGATAAATCAAAAACTGTTTGTCCTATAAAGCCTAAACTGAATTAGATGTAGGGACTTGTAAGGAAGATCTATTGATTTTAATATAAATTGGACCAGTAGATAAAGATAGAAGCTCTGACCATGTGGATATTGTGAAACTGGCACAGTAACTACATCTTGTTACTGTTGCTAATTATTGCGTTCAAATTTGTTAATGGAGTAGTGAAAAAATTTTGATGTTAATCTTGATCTACATTTAAAATAGTATGATTGAAATGAATTGAATGTCCTCGGAAATTCAAGAACTGGTTTTTATTATATCACTGCAAGAAAAAAAATATGAGGGTGAATCAGAAAAAATGTTTACAATCGCTAGAAATTAAATTTATAACTTTGCCTTAATGCCGATAGTTGCTGAAATATCTGGTAAGAGAGCTGTACTGCTCAGTGCTCGTGTGGGTCATTGGAGGTGTGTGCTATCATTTCAAAATGGCGATCCACTTGGATAACTGGTCTCTTATTGTAACATCAGAATGAAGTGTCTTGGTCTTCTGAATGATGGTGTGATACTCCTTCATGACAATGCCCAACCACAGGTTGCTCGGAACACACAGTAACTCTTGGGACAGCCTCCATGCAGTCCGAATTTAGATTCCAGTTATTTTCATCTATTCCCTGCCTTAAACGAGCACGTATCAGGTTGATGATTCATGAATAATTAACAAGTGTCAAGTTACAAAAAAAAAGTGGCTACAACTGCAAGGCCCTGACTTTTATGTGGCTGAGATGGACAAACTGATCAAAAATTGTGACAAATGCCTCAATCATTAAGGTGACTTTGTAGAAAAATAGTGTATCTGTGCCACTTTGAGGGCACTATCATATTTTCTTCCAATAATGGTTTACTTCTCAACACCAGTTTTGTAAACTTTGTTTTTTTGATCAACCTATATAGTTTAAAAGTTAGACTATATGGTTGGTACCATTCTTTTCCCTACCATATTAGTACAAGGGAAAAGAATGGTAACTCCAAATTTAAAGTAAAAAACAGAAAAACACAATAAAAATAAAGAAAGAAAATTCATGTGCCAGTCTCCACTGACCGCAATGAATTTTCAATGTACATTAGATAATTTTGGTTAGATGTTTGACTAAAAATTATTCTACAGAACAGAAAGTGTGTATAGTAGATTTAGGCTGCCAAAGAGCTTTGTTATTATTTTTGGATACATTTTTTCTGATTTTTTTTTACATCTTAAGTAAGGAAATAGAAGAATTTAGTCCATATTTTATCTGTTATTTATATTTGAATTATCTACTGTTATAATAGATTTTATAAATACATTTATAAAATGTATAACTCCCGATTATCTGTGGGTCGTTTACCCGTGGACCTCTCCTGTTTCCATTTTTTTTTTTTTTTTTTACTATTTATAAATTACGGAATTAAAAATATAATTAAATCTAGAATAAGGTAAGCAATAAAAGAGGCTAACAAAGTAAGTGAAGACAATTATAGACAAACAATTGAAAGAACGGCCGTGTGGGCGGAGCTTAGGCCAGCAGGTTACACTAAATTACGGGAGAGCCTTCCCGTAATAATAAAATTTAAAAATAAATAAATAATTTAAAATAAAATAATTGTTTATAATGTATGTACTGTAACTGTATGTATTGCCATTTTAATGTAAATAAAACATGCTAAAAGCATTTTTGTATTAATTTTCGTCCTATTTTGGATTATCTGCGGAACTAATCAATGGTTGTGTCACTGAATCACATTTCCTTACTGTGACTGGATTAGAATGTAAGACATTAACTAAGATAAGTAAAGTCATCCCTCTGATGTTCATTGCCAATCTTTTCTTTTTCTTCTTCACCTTTGATTTACTAACACTGATGCGTGATAAAGTCTGAATTTATGGTATGTAGAGGAGTTTCTTTTTTGACAATAATGATTAATAAGAACCTTCACATTAGAAATAAACTTGCATCAATACACATACTATTATATAGGCTATAGTATATAATAATATATTATAATAGAATATAAATATGAAATACAATAATACATAAGCAAAAAAACAATTGAACATTAAATTATAGTTTAATTAAACACACATTATTTACAATCTAAAAATAAAAGTGATACAAGATCAAGAGAACTGATTTAGTTCTATCGTTGAATTAAATAATTGTACCCTCTCATTACTTACGTGTGTGTAGTTTGTTTCAAATGTCCTGAAATAAGGAACGTCAATAATATATCAAAATTAAAAAGGCCTTTTTTTTTTCATTGTTTTTAATCATAAATGATTTCCTTTAGTGATGGAATAGACTTATTAAAAGAAGATTTAAAATGAAAAGAAATTTAACGTGCCCAATGATTCAAAGAATTAAGAAAGCAAACGAAGGCACAACGCTATAAGAAAGGATTTGCACCCTGAGTTGTCATCGGGAAGAGACTGGGATGGACCATTTCGTCCTTATTAGGACTCATCAGCCAGCCAAACTCCACCGAATGACAGACCCAGAAGGTGCGAGGGGTTAGCTTTCCCGGGACTCGCTCCCGAGAGCGGGAACTCCTCCCGAAGAAATCCTAACCGCTCTCGGGAGCGAGTCCCGGGAAAGCTAACCCCTCGCACCTTCTGGGTCTGTCATTCGGTGGAGTTTGGCTGGCTGATGAGTCCTAATAAGGACGAAATGGTCCATCCCAGTCTCTTCCCGATGACAACTCAGGGTGCGAATCCTTTCTTATAGCATTGTGCCTTCGTTTGCTTTCTTAATTCTTTAAAAGAAGATTTCTTACAGATTTTTTTTTTTTTTTTGGTATATATTTGTTAGGTATTATTATGCTGTTGTGGAATGTGATTCTCCTGAAACTGCAAACAAGCTGTATGAAGAATGTGATGGCTTGGAGTATGAAAGTAGTTCTACAAGAATGGATCTGCGTTTTATTGATGATGATACAACATTTGATGAGGTATGATTCGTAGAGAAGCCTTTAAGAATTATTCATGTAGATTCATATGAAATCTTTACTTAGTTAATAGTATCTGAATATGTCCATTTTACATGAGTTTTTGAAGAATAAGTCTTATTTGAATGGAAGTGTTAAATCATCTGTTCCCTTTACTTTCTGATTTGTATTTTTTAACCATCCAGAGAATCCAGGAGTCAGAGAATTATTATTATTATTATTCTATTGTCAATTTCTGTATTATTTATGGTCCTTGTTCTCTTTGCTTCCATGATATCAAACTTGCAAATTTACCGAAATCTGCTCATTTGGATACATTTGGTTTTCCATATAGTTTTGATTAAATAACATATTATTGCAAGACTTGCAGTGACTCATCAGGAAAATCCAGATTAGATCCAAGAATGATCTCAGACACTTAATAAAGGAACATTGTTATTAAAAGATAAAGAGGTTGTTGATATCGGTGCCCAAATAACATAATGAAACGAAAAGTTACCTACATAAATCTGAATATCACAGAAAGAGTCAAATCATTATTTCAAAGAATTACAGAATAAATGGATCCCGATCTTTAATTGAAAAATAGTTGACTGTCCATGAAATTGGCTCTTTTGCATTTTTTTTAAGTAAGCTAGAGTTACTAAGGAATGGGCTAGGAGAGGGATATTATGTTTTCCTTCTATAACAAATAGCTTGTCACTGTTTGATTTACTTGTCCAAACTTGTTTTAAAAAAATGGGATTTGGTGGGAGGAAACCAATATTGCTCAACACTTGATATCTCAAACTCAAAATGAAATCCAATGTACAAAGGTCCTTTTCAGAGTCACTATAATTATTACAAAGGCCCTTTTCAGATCCTAAAAATATTTACTAAATTGGGAAATTATATAAAAAAAAATAATAACTACATTCAGATATAACTATGGCCGTGCGGTCTAGACGGCGGTCTGCCATTGCGGCCAGTGTGCTGGTACCCAGGTTCGAATCCTGGTCGTGGCATGGATGTTTCTTTCTTCTTCTGTCCCTTCCAGCGGGTCTCACTTGATGCTGCCTCCCTTGGCATACCCTGAGCAACGATTCGTCGATTAAAGGCATCATATCGCGCCCCTAGTTGTGCCTAAAGAAAGCTGTTCAAGCTTCGAGCCTGGGCATTTGTAAAAAAAAAAAAGATATAACTATGGATTGTGGCAGTTCAAAAGGATATCCCTACTATGAATGCTTTTTGATGTTTGCTAGTTTGGGTAAATAATGACGTATTCCTACTTGAAAGTATCCAAGGATATATTTGGAATTTCAATATTTTCTAAAAGTATTTTTCTTAACTATTCATTTCTTCATGCTATTCTTAATTTTTTCTATTTCTACATGTAAGTTTTAATCAGTGATGAGTTCATAATGCCACTACTTTGTTAAGAAGTTTTGAATCATTGCATAGAATGCTAATTTAACATATTTCTTAATAACTTAAAGGAACCAGTTTCGGTTGCTGAAAATGTTCCAGAGCCTTCCAAATACAAGCCCTCCTTATTTACTACAACTGCATTACAACAAGCCAAAGTGAGACTTACTTGGGATGAAACTAATCCAGATCGACTCCACACCATTCAACAAGCGTTTAATAATGATGACATTGAGAAAATGGACTTAAAAGCCTACTTAGCATCATCGAGTAGTGAGGAAGAATCAGATGGTATTTATTCTCGGAAATTTATTTTAGTAAAAGTTATAAATTCTAGTTTGTTTGTTAACTCAATGTAGTTAAAATATGTTAAATCAATACAATTTGTTTTATACCTGTAGCATATATTAATTAAAACTTCTAAAATATATACATAGTCAGTTGCCTTGAAAGAACATGAGCATAGACATCATTGTATTCAAAAATCTGGGTTGTTTTTATTTCTTAAGCAATTTATAATTATAAAGATGTTTCTATTCTTGGGTTTCCCCAGCAAATATAGAACATCTTTATAATAATAACTGCTTCAGGAAAAAAAAAGTATTATTATTATTATAGTGTTAACTAGCACACAAAAACACTTTTATTTAAATTATGTATGAAGTTTGTTGATGTGATATTAATGATTTTTCAGTATCAGATGCTGAAGAGTCCAATGAAAACGGTCAGTACAGTGAAGAAAATCAGATTGCTAAATACAAGTCTTTACTTCAGTCAATTGAAGAGGAGGAGAGAAAAAAGAAAGAAAAAGATGTAGAATTGGAAATAACTTGGGAGCCAGGTAAGCAAATTAACAAACTTTGACATTTTAATAATTTTATAGGATTTGACTAATTGGATTTACTTACTTAATTTTTTTGTTGCCATATTATGGAGCAGCTCATAAATCTAAGTATGCAAATTTGTTCATTTAACCATTTTTAGTCTTAATGTGGGACAATTCATTGTTGTCGGTTTACTCAGACTAATCTTATTAAATGAGATATATTTTTTTCCTTAAGAAAATGAAATTATGGCAGGGCTGAGTTTTTGAAGAAGAAAAAAATACATTTAAAATAAATGAAATGGGGTAAACGCATATATGAGTAAATTCTAATTGAACTATAAATTAACAAATAATAAAAATAAGCATCCATTTTCTTCCATTCTCTCACAGTTTTGTCCATATTGCATTAGATTTTTGTTTTAACTGTTGTGAGATTAAACTTTTTATGTGAGAGATGGACATTAAAGCATTTGGTTGTTCGTAATTATGTCCCATTATAAAACCTTCATTGGCATTAACTTTCTTGAAGCAGATTACTGATCTTGAACAGACAGTTGAAAGCAAAAATCAAATATCAAATCTTAATAAAAATAGAAAGGCACACAACTAAAAAGGCAAATAAAAACTACAGTTTTTAGGTAACCAAAAAGAAAGAAAACAAAATTAAACATTTTTAAAAATTTACAAAAATTAAACAAAAAAAAATATATTTTTTAAAAATTGGAATTTTTTACGCTTCATTATTAATACTATCAGTAAATATTCAATTAGAATTATATGATTACTGAAAAAAAAAATGATTTCTATAATGTCACATCTTATAATGTCATCTCCTTATTGTTCGAATTATTGAGCTGATATTGTCAATTTATGCAAATTGTAAAGCTTTTTCAAAGCTCTCGTATTTTGCTTCTTGACAGTTAGTATTTGGTGTCAACTTCCGTATCCTGATAAAAGGATGTCCTGATAAAGCCTTGGAGACAGGAAACTGAAATTTCAAAGACTAAATGCTTCAGTTAATTTTAATTTAAGAATTTGAATTTCAGGTATTTCTACCTAGATTAGAAATTTTTGTTTGTTTTTTTTAGAATTTTAAGAAATTATAGATTTTTCATCCTTTCATTAAGTGCATTTCTCAGTTGTAAAACATTAAATAATTGTTTTTAATTACAATTAGGCTTAAGAGAAACCACAGAAGACATTGTGAAGAAAGTTCAAAAAAGCAAAGAACAGTTGACTCCATGGGAACAATATTTAGAGAAAAAGAAAGAGAAGAAGAAGCAGAAGCGACAAGAAAGACAAAAGAAAAGAAATGAAGAGGAGGAGACAACAGAGGTAAAAATAGAATTTCTTATGTAAAAAAATAAGAAAGAAAAAAAAATTGATGAAAAGGTTTATGATGACTTTTCTGCAGCTCAGCAAGTAATAACATTATAGTAGTTTTTAGGTAATCCTTAAAACCTGTGAATTTTTCAATCTTTGAAGCAATTTTGAAATAGTTTGTGATAATGAAATTGAAAGTTAGCTAATATCAGAAACAAATAATATCATTATATATTATGTTGACCAAAGTGTCCAGACAGCATCTGTTGGCATTTTATGAGCTACAGCTCTGCCGTCAATGCGAGGACAGGCCTCCTTTTGCTGCGTTTACAGCCATATCATTCAGGGTAGGATTTCAATCACTAAGTTCTTGATAAACTGCTGCTGGAATTTGTTTCCATTTCATCACCTGTTGTATGACAAACAGCTGATGAGTGTTAGTTGGATGAGTGATCTGGCGTACAACCTTCACTCCAGCTCATCCCTGAGATGTTCTGTAGGGTTGAGGAAGGAGCTTTGGGCGGGCCAGTTAAGTTCTTCCATCTCCAAGGTGTCTCAAAATCACAAGCTAGAGCCCTTGCTTTAAGAGCAGATGTGTTATCATGCTGATACAGAAAAGACCCTTTTTCAAACTGTTGCCACAGTGTGGCAACAATGGAATTGTCCAAAATATCTTGATAGGCACCTGAATTTAAATATCCCAACTCAGAAACCAATCTTCTCAGTCCAAACCAGAAGAAACAGCCCCAGGCTATTTTACTGCAATCTCAAGACAATCCTACTATTACTGTAGGTGTCTGCCTGATCCAGGTATGTCTATCACTCTACAGGATCATCTTCCATTGATCCATAGTTCTCTGACAAGAGTTGTTTGCATCTTTCCAGATGACTGCAAGAATTGGCATATGTAATCAATTGCTTGTGATTCGGAGCACGACCATGAAAAACAGAATTTCCAGCGAATTATTCTTTCACTGACAACTGTTCCTTGTGCATATGGAAGTCATTTGCGAAGGCAGCTAAGCCTGATTTGTGATTTCCTTGAGAGCATGCTGAGAGTTCAACAGTCCCAATTTGTCACTTTCTTGGGCTACCAGATCAGTGGTGGGATTCACTGGTTCCACTATTTTTCGAAATCATCAACTGACAGTACACCAGGACACATGCAATTTGACAGAAATCTTTCGGATCAAATGATTAAACATGTGGGCTCCGACTAGCATACCAAGTCCAAATGGACTAGACTGTTTTTGCCCACTCATCTGATGGCTCTAACTGGTAAGGCATATGTTCCATTCCTTTTGTGGCATTGTGCACATGTTCTTGTTTCATTCTGGTGAGTGTTCGGACACTTTTGGCAACATAGTGTAACTTTCATTATTGTAATTATAAGTAAACTTTGTGCACTGTGAAAATTCACTACCGTAAGATGATGTAATTTGTTGTTGGATGTGAAATCTATTTTTATCTCTAAATCAAAATACTATCTAAATCAAAATACATTTTTTCACTACTTCAGAACTAATCCTTATATCATTCACAGTTAATTCCAAGAATCTTAGGCTTAAATAGACTTTTTCTCTCATGCAGTGATTCTCTGATATATATGTTTATGTATACACACACACACACACATACATATACATTTACCACCATACATTTTTATATAAGTAGTTAATCCATTGTATCAATTTTAAGTTGGTATTGGGTCGTCCGTAAAGTTCGTGCCGATTTTCTGTAGGTGGCATAAGGATACCCCTGAATATATCAGAATGATTGAAAACAAATGATATGCTCACATATTCTAAACGAAGGTACTTCAGGCATATTTGGAAAAAATTTGGTTACGATACGTTAATTTTTATCAGTTGTACACCCCTTTTGAATATGGAAGCAAACAAAGTGCATTATAGGCATTTAATGCTTTTCTTTTACTGGAAAGTAACAATGCCACACAAGCGGCAAACAAGATATGTGCTATTTATGGCGAAGGTGCTGTAGCTGAAAGAACTGTGCGTAAGTGGTTTGCTAGGTTTAAAGCTGGTGATTTCAACCTTGAAGATCAAGAACGGCCGGGTAGTCCCTCCAACACAGATGAAGATCAGATTAAAACACTGATCGAGAATAACCCACGCTATATGATACGTGGATTAGCAGAAATGTTAAAAATATCAAAATCCACCAGCCCCGAGCATTTTCTGAAGCTTGGCTATACAAACCGTTTTGATATGGGTTCCCCACGATTTAACGGAGAAGCATCTGATGGATCGCATTTCCATTGTTCAACAAACGCAATGAGAAGATACCATTTTTGAAGCAAATGGTGACGGGGGATAAAAAATGGATCATTCATAATAATGTTAAGCGAAAAAGGTCTTGGGAAAAGCGGAAGGAACCATCTTTAGCCACCCCAAAAGCCGGTCTTCATCCTAAGAAGGTCATGCTCTGTGTCTGGTCGGATTGGAAAAGAATCCTGCATTATGAGCTTTTACCAAACAACTAGACGATAAATTCAGAAAAGTATTGCTCCCAATTAGATGAATTAAAGACAGCAATTGAACAAAAACATCCATAATTAGCGAATCGGAAAGGCGTCGTGTTTCATCAGGACAATGCGCGGCCTCATGTGTCTTTGACAACTCGACAAAAGTTGTTGGAGCTCGGTTGGGATGTTCTATCCCATTCACCATGTTCACCAGACCTCGCACCCTCAGATTTCCACCAATTTCGATCATTACAAAATTCCCTTAATGGAAAAAAACTTCAACTCTTTGGTCGAGATAAAAATCATATAGAAAAGTTTTTTTGCCGAAAAGCCTGAGAGGTTCTGGAAGGACCAATTTTCATATTGCCTGAATGATGGAGAAAGGTTGTGAAACAGAATGGCACCTATATAATTTAATAAATGTATAGGCGTATTTAAATGTGCTGCGTTTCAATTTTCCGTTAAAATCGGCACGAACTTTCCGGTAGACCCAATAATTTTCTTACATGTTTTGTACAAATGTAGTTTGTCAAAAATTTAAGAAACAAATGCTGTTTATAATAATAATAATAATATATGCTTCTAAGTAAACAATGCTTTGCCAGTATTAAATTCAATGCATCTTATTTTTGTGATTTATTTGAAGGAGGATAAACCCTTTAGTGATGACGAAGTTCCTTCAGATGTTGATTTAAACGATCCCTATTTTAAAGAATTAAATGAAACCAATCAAAGCAGTCATTCCAAGAGTAAGTAGATATATATTTTTTTCCCATTAATAACTGAATTTAATTATTAAAGCTTTACTTGTTTCCTTAGAGAGATACATTTCTTTTTAACTTTATTTTTTTCTATTCTGTCGAATGCAATAAAATACAGTTACAAAAATCAAGGTTTTCTTGAAAAAACTTAAACTAGTTTTTTTAAATATTCCATATTTTTATTTTCAAATCATTAAACCAATACAAAGAAAAACTGCCTGTTTATTTATAATTATAATATTTGCGAAATTCAAACAGTATCTCCAAATTTTACTGAAAATTAAGTATATCAATAAATATCTAAGTGATCTAAATCTAATCAAAACAAAGTATGCCAAAATTTAAAATGGATTATCATGCATTCTTAAACATTGATAAAAAACATTATTTGCTGTAAGTGAGAATGATAGACAACTACTTGCTTGTCATTTTGGTGGATAAGAGCAGAATTAGCTTGATATATTATTGCATGTATCAACATTTTCATTTCAGTGTTTCTCATTTTTATACTGTATCTGAGAAGTTATGAAATGAGTTAACTTCTGTCTTAAGTTACGATAACATGCCTCTTCTCTTCATCCTAGGCTTATTTTCCCAACAATCCAGTGTTGGTGGCGTTGATATTGATTATAAAGAAGATTTCTGATGCAAAATATGCATTTATACATATTATCATTCGTGTAATTCAATGTCAAGTGCTATTTGTAGATGCCATTTTGATGTATGTAACTAAATTATATTCAAAGCATTCATAGAGACTATATGGCTGGAATAGCATGATTGTGATAAAAATTTGCAATATTATCACTTTCCAAATAACTTTTGAGTTTCATTTTTCTGATATACGATATGCTGTGCTTAAAATTAAATATAAATACAAAAAGTATTTGAAAAAAAAATATCCAATACTGATTTCTAATGGTTTTTTTTTTATTTGGGACTTATTTGGTTATGAGCGTTTTATCTTCACAAAATTTCTCATTTTAATTTAATTTCTTTTTCTTTCAATTTTTTTGATTGTTCATTTATTAGAAGGTTTCAGATAAAGAGATACTTTATCTTTTTACTTATTTTCTAGACACGCTAAGAGTTGAAACTATTGAGTAGATATATATTTCTTAGCAAATACAAATTGTGACACAGCTATAAAGACTATTGTTAAGTAGTTCTGTGAGTAGATTCATAGTTATAGTATGTTCTTGTTATCTTTCAGAAAAGTCTAAGAAAATAAAAAATGAAGAAAATGACTTATCACAGACAAAGGTAAGTGAAGAAAAAAAGTTTGAAATAATTTCTGTTAATTGAACAGCCCCAGGAAAGATAGTTCCTTGCTACACAGATTATTAAGAATTTGGAATTATGACAGTTTAAAAAAAATAAGGTATCTGGAAAATAAATAGACTTTTTTTGTCAGAAATTTGGCTTTTTTTTATAATTATCATAAATTTGATAACAAAAGTTTCAGTTTTCAAATTCATCCTGAATCTTTATTATTCCAACTTAAACTATATTGCTAACATAGCACAAAAGTCACTATCTTGACTTAATTGATTACTTTCAGTCTCTGATGCACACTGTACCTTGATTCATATTTTCAGATAATCCAAATTATTGTTAGAATGTTTCAACCATGACAATGTAACCATTATGTTATAATGAATTATAGTCTTTATTTTGATTATTTGTTATAACCATGAATAAAATCTTCTCTGAGTCTTATTAGGGAATATTTGTTTAGCAGAACTTGTCATTCCAATTGAAGCTACTGAATCAGTGGAAAATTTGGCTTTTGACTCTATTCCTTTTTTGTCACTGGGAACATATTTCATTAAATGAGGCTTGAATATTACAAATGAAA
>JAFIDM010012231.1:11546839-11574090 GCA_023159025.1 Thereuonema tuberculata | reverse complement strand
AAAGAAAAATACATGTAACAATTAAAAATTAAGTTTGTAAAAAAATGTTTAAAATTAAAAACAAAACAAAAATCAGTTTGATTGTAAATAAGAATTATTGATTAAATTCATTTTTATTTGTAATTGTTATGTATATTTAATTATATTTTTAGTTATAAAATAAGAAAAATGCTGAAATTAGCCTTACAAGCATCATTAAAAGAAAAAGTCTTCTGACTTATTTTAAATTAAATCATTGCACAATTAAATGAAGGAAACAACAACTCATTTCAGTTCTGTTATTTAATTTTGTTTTTATGACTGAATTCTAATTCTGTACTAAATGGAGTTGATATCTAAATTTTTCCAAGCAGTGATTGTATATTTAACAATATAAATTAGAATTTTTTAGAATTACAACCCAGATACATTAGGAATATTAGAAGCAGAAATTAGTTATCAGCTCAAAATATTTGTTTCACCCTCATTTGGAATGCATTGAATTCTTGCCATCGGACTTGAACTTTGGAAGTATGGAAACTTGCATTTGAAAATCATAATTTTTAATGAACCAGTTGTTCTTAACATAAAAATACATAGGACAAAGAAAGTCAGTTGTTCAGTCCAACCTCAGGGGATGGAAATGAGCCATATTTGATTTTTAAGGCTGATTTGATTTTTTTTAAACAGACCTTTGAAATTTCCATTGAAGATACAATTTTCATACACAATGCAAGATGGTCAAACTATGGCAAATAGACCCAAGGAGATGAAACCCACACATTTTCAGATCCTCAACAATATTTTGTTTCCATCCTTTCTTAATATACCTTTCCTTAATGAATTAACACTTAATTAGTACTTTGAAACAATAAACAAAGTTAATCTGTAATTTGAACTTTATAATCACAACATCTTATTTTTACTGATTTTTAAACTACTATGTACTTCAGGAATTGCTAATGAGTATTTGTCCACTGCAGTCAATTAAACATCAACCAGAAATTAAATGTTTGACATTCAGTAACTAAATTGGGCAACTTCGAGTGATTGTTGACATGATGGCATATATATTGTGGGAAATAAGTTGGTTTCTAATACATTTAAAAAAGTTATTCTAGCAAAGATTTGAAAGAAAAAAAATAGTTAAGTTTAGTAATAAAGAATAGTTTTTGTTTCTCTCTCAACGTAATCACTCGGCTAATTGAGACAATTTATCTCAAAGTGCTCCAGTTTATTTATCTTGAACAGACATTTGGTTACAAAGCCATTGACTAAGCACTAGGGCACTTTCATCTGTGAAGCAATGATTTTTACCAAATAACTTCTCAGCAACCCAAATAGATGAATATTATTTAGGTGGAGATCAGAACTCTTAAGAGATTGTGGGAGAATTGTTGGACTGTGCTTGCTACATTGTATAATTGAGCATGTTATGTAAAAATAAATGCATTTTTCTATATAAGTTCCACTAGCTTTCATTGATTGGCACATGCAGATAAGATTGTAATATATTGTGCTGCATTGACTATCTCTGCATAGAAGAAACTCCTCCAGCAAAGAACCTTATTGACTGCAAAACATAATTACCATTTTGAAAACACTTCATGGTACTTGGGACTTCGCTTCTTTCAGGCATTAAATGGAAGATCTATGATTAATTTCCCAAGACAAGATGTTTCAGAAAATCATTGCTTTCATTTCAATTTATCAAGTTCAAATTATCAAGACACATCATTATTTACCTGCCCTTTGTCCTCATCTGTTAGAAGGTTGGTACTCATCAAACAAACAATTGCCATTAATCTAAACAATTTAAAACACTATTCCATATGAAATTCCAAGTTATGATCATTAAGTAATTTAATTTAGAATTACATCTAAACATCATAATATATAATGTTGAATATCTGTCATTGGGTTTCATGTGCACAACAGGAATAGCTAAAACAATGTGTTATTTTTACAAAAATAATCTAAAATACTATGAAGCCATTTGGAAAAGAGATATACAGAATCTTCAGGAAATTCCATCAAAATTTAAAGATGGAAAACAAAAGAGCACTAACAAATAGAAAATGATGTTGTGCAGTTCAGAAGACAGGACGCTTGCTTCGAAATGCTATTGAGCATCTTCAAAATGTCTCGTAATAAGACTGTATTTATTCTCTAACAAACTTACATGTATCTGCTTCTAAAGCAATAGTTAATAGCAGATAAAAAAAAACAAAACATTGAAAGATTTAAATTTGGCAGGAAGATGCCCAATGACAACTGTAAAAGGAAATTAACATTATGCATGAAGTAAAAGATCAGTCTTAAGTTAGAAATCGTAGACAAATTTGTCTTAAATTAGAAAAAAATCGTCAATTGATTAGAGTAGATTCTTCTCAAATCAAAAAGAAGCTAAGTTCTTTGCCAAACTTGAAGACCTTTTGGAATCTGCTTTAGAACAAATAGTCAATAATAAAGTTTTGTGAATTCTTTCTATCTCTAGTCAAAAGTAAAGATTGAATAAATATTCATTTAATTTAGGAATTGCAAATAAAGAAAAAGCAATGCACATAACACTAAAATTCCCTGAGCTGTTTTTGGAAATTTGTACTGACATCCAAAACAGACCTTTTTCTCATTTGCTGATCACCTGTTGGGATTTGCCCAGTGTCCACAGCTTAGTGAAGTTGAAGAATATAGAAATAAAAGACATATACATTTCCCAGTATAAATTTTCAAAAATAGCTCGTTGATTTAATGTATGTTGCGTTCTTTTTTTGTACTTGTACAGGGTGGCTATAATTAAAAAGGTGTTTAGAGCTCTGCATAGAAAGAACTACTGGACAAAATTCAACCAAATTTGGTGTGAATATTTTCTTGACATTGGAATTTCTCAAATAAAAAATAATAATTCAGAAATTTGCCGTGCTGGCGTGGCCGTGCAGTTTAGCCGGTGGGCTGCCGTTGTGGCCGATGCGCCAGTACCCGGGTTCGAATCCCGGTGGTGGCATGGCTGTTTCTTTCTTCTTCTGTATTTCGTCCGTTTCCCACCTGGGACTTACTATCTCAGGGTTATCCTGGACAGGATATAATTCTCGTCCCCCCTTTCTTGAATTTCACTAGCCTCGCCCTGACGTTGTCAGGTTGAGCTAGTTCCGTGGTCCCTAGTTGGCCAAATTCGATAAAAGGAAGGAATTCAGAAATTTGTTGCTAGGGTGAGATTTGGTGCTAATGTCACTTTAATTTGCCTATTAGATAGGTTCTGAACAACTTTTGGGTATATAAAGGGTCGCAACCCGTATTGCATGGGTTTCGGTTAGCAACAAGTCATGGTGCTTCATTACCTGATCGTGCATTACTTGTAAAACTTGACTATCGATGCTAATGCTGCACAAAAGAAATTTTGACATTTAAATCTTTGTGAAAGGGTTGGTCCTCCCACCATTAGTAATCTCAGGAAAATTATTTTATGTTTCAAGGAAAATTCCATGGGAAACTAGGAAGGGGTCACAAACCAGTAGAACCTAAGAAAACAGAGGAAGTTGCAAAGAAGCAGCAAATGCAGAATTCTTATGGGTGTGGTGCGATATCATGGTGCACCCTACCTTACAGTGTGCAACGTTTTATGGTGAATATTGCAGTTTTACCCCTATAGGATATCTCATTGTTATGAATTGCTTCTTGGTGATTTTGAGCAGTGGAAAACATTGTCTTGTCATTCACAGTTCTGATGATGATCAGCGATTCACGGCCCTGGCAAATTCTATGGACCAACAAGGCCCATTTACTTGGAATGAGTTGCTGAACACACACAACTGCCATATTTGGTCTGGAGAAAATCCACACATTCATCAAGAAATTCCCTTGCATCAACCAAAAATCACAGTTTGGGTGTGGTTTCATGGCATCCTTTATCATTGGACCTTACTTTTTTGAAGAAAACACTGCATCTGGGCCAGTGACATGTTCTGTTAATTCCTGCAGGAATGTCACTCCTCCCTTCAGCAAAGAAATTGTCTGGATACGACAATCTTTATGCAAGATGGAGCACCCCTCATATCGGCTAAAATGTGCAAAGGTTATTGAATCATCACTTCACGGCTAAAGAGCAGTATCTTGTACAAGCCAATAGGAAGGCTTGTAAGAATACAGTGCAGAAGGGCATCTTACCGCTAACATAATGTTGCTGGATTCACCCTTTGTTGTTTTGTTTCGGTTAGGTTAATTGAGGCATCGTCAACTGCAGGATGTATCTGTTGCTAACTTTTGAGAAAAATTTTTTTCCCTTCAAAAAACAATGATTCTACAGCGAACAACAACTTTCTGCACCGGAACTTCACGCATCCTACATCAACTTCCAGACCGGTTTCTGTACCGTAAACTGCACTTTTACCCACTTCATCAATTAGCTGATCATTTCCAACAGCATGACCACTAGAATCACCAGATTTGACCCCTTGTGATTTCTAATTATGAGGATACTTTGAAGGGGCTTGTTTATCAGGGTGATGTTCCTAAGGGGCCGTCCATTAATTATGTGAGGTGTTTTTTTTTAAAATTTGTACTCCCCCTCCCCCTTGGTGAGATTTGGTGGGACTCCCCCCCCCCCACATGAGATTTCAAAAAGTCAAAAAATCAATATTACAAAATGTTGTAATCTATTATAATAAGTATATTCTCTGAATGAAAAAGTTGACGTGAGATTTTCATTGACCCCCCCCCCTTCCCACTTGGTGAGATTTTGCCGGACCACCCCTCCCCCTTTTGACCTCACGTAATTAATGGCGACCCCTAATGTAGTTATCTTAAAGTAAGAGTTTCGCTACAGGTGAGACAACTGCACCCAAGTCAGCTACGTTCCTCTGTCTAGTGTTGTACAGCTAATGCAGGCTTTAGAATATGGAGATGGAGGGCACATAGAACTGTAATTCTGATTTATTGTTTACTTGCTCATATCAATGTGCGCAATTTTATAATATTTGTAAAATCAAATTCTGCAACATTGTAACCTATGGATAGTTAAAACTAATGGCATCTATAATCGTCACATTAAATTGCAATAAAATCATTGCACTTTGTTTCTCAACTTCTATGAACTGTAGAGATTTATTTGACTACCTATCTAATAGATATTACTGCCAAATTTTATCCTAGCGGGAAATTTCTGAACTATTTTGTTGTTGTTATTATTATTATTTGAGAAATCAAAATCCCAAATTTGATTTCTCAAAATAATATCAAGAAATTTATGCACACCATATTTGGTTGAATTTTGTCCAATAGTTCCTGCTACACAGAGCTCCAAACACTTCCTGTTTAGTTATAAGCATCCTGTACATTAAAATTTTAATATTCATTCAGAAATTGATAAATAAACATGAAACAGCAGATGAAGGTGATTAGAAAACATTCGCAATCACAAGATGATAACAATATAAGGTTCCTTATCACTACGGAAACTCTTAAACTGCAAGAAACCTTTTATTCAAGCATAATAAAACTTCAGAATGCTCACATTTACAAGTCCATTTGAAATATAGTGATGATATTATTAGAGAACAACAACAACATTGACATTCTTTCTGTTATTTCTTTCATATCTCTTCTCTCTTCATTTTATATTTAAAATATATCATCACTCAAATTGCAAATATTATTTAATATTGCAAATTGTTGGAAAAGAATTCGCTTTTCTTTCTTCAAGCTTTTCTAACATTGAAGATAAACAATCAAGTTTGATAACAAAATGCGAGAATATGATTTTAATATCAGATTCATATAACAGTTTACAACAATAATAACAATAACTAAAAAAAAATTTAACAATTGAATTTACAAAGAAGTGATGTAATAATTTACAAATAAGTTTCATAATATATTCAATAATCAAGTTCTTAAATTCTATCTACTATTCTGTAAGAATTTAGATGTGTATTCATTAAACCAATATCTAAATTTACTAGCCTGTCATCTTTCCCGAAAATTTGCAATTCGAGTGGTGATGTATTCTTTCTGTTAGTTGCGTTACAAATAAAAGTTCGTGATGATCTAGCATGTTAAGTAGGACACCCTCTGTATCGAAGAACCCACTTTACCAAAGAACTTGATTTTAAGAGTTTTGATAATCTCTCAGCGAGCATATCCATCAATAGAATTTCCTATTTATAGTCAAGTCGTAGTTCTTGAGTTGCAAGTGGCACCAGATGGTCAGACAGGGCCGGCGCTAGGAGAGTGCGGGTCCTCGGGCGAGATGAATTTTGCGGGGCCCTTGCCAATCCTATTTTAACAACCAAAAAAAAAAAAAAACGAAATCTTTAACAACCAAAAAAAAAAAAACCGACGATCCTATTTTATCCTCTTTCTTCTAACCAGGCGCGGGGCCCCCAGAAGACCAGGCGCGGGGCCTTGGGCGGTCGCCCCATTCGCCACCCCCTAATGCCGGCTCTGGGTCAGACAAAATGCAGTTGTGGATATAAACCTAAAAAAATTGTTCTTATAGAGAATTTATAAATCTTTAAAAAAAAGTGCTATTTTCCTTTAAATCATTATTCAACTTAATTTATAATTAACAAACTGGAATATTAAAATAAATTTATAATAATCCCAAATACAGTTATTTTCTATGTATAAACATTAATGCTATGGACAGTTGTATCCGTTAACTTTAAAGGATTAGTATTTTTGGCAGACATATCATCAACAACAAAAATATCATTCCTCAAAAAACTGAATTGTCGTTTGTCCATTTTAATTCCAATAACCAGGAGTTGTTTGCAAATAGCAAGACCTAAGTTTGATAAAAGCTTCCAAAACTTTTGAAATTTCTTTTTTGTGTAATTCTTTTTATTTACTTACATATTTATTTAGTTAGGTTTTCATAAATATAATAAAAAAGGTTTAACGTGCATGCCTTTCGAGCTCAGCGCAAAGCTGGCCGAGGTAATTTTGCTGTACTGGTTACAGCGTTTTTTCTTTAGTTGTTTGCTTTCAACCGGGTCCCACTTTCCTGAGGGAAAGACGGGATCATAGGTACCGACGCATTCCGAGCTCCATTATCAAAGCTAAATCTGGCTGATGAGTCCTAATAAGGACGAAACAGCTGTCCCAGATTGCTATTGATAATGGCTCAATGCGTTAAAAGCAAACAATTCTAACGAATTTGTGCATTTTATAGATTTTTCTTCCCTTTTCATATTTCATAAATATAACTTTGAATCCCTAGAAATTAGCACTAAGGTCAGGTGAAATGATAAAAAAAATTATGAATTTCTTATTTTTAATTTCTGTTTATGTAGAAATGTCTCAAAACCGAAAAATTAAAAATTTTTATTTCAATCTACAGTAATACCTCGAAGTTATACGCAATAGGTGGGTCCAACGAAAATCGCTTAAGTCGAATTCGCTTAAGTCGGGGTACAACTGTGCATATAAATACATATACATTTTGTTTAATTGGGACCAAGGACTAACAAAAACACTAGTTTAGAAGAAAAATAATTAATAAAATTGCAGTTCTTTATACATATTAATACAAAATATTAAAAAAATAAATGAATTATGTAAAAAAGTTATTTCGATGTCAATGGCTTCATAAAATCTAAGAAATTCGTGTGATGACACACTGCCTTCTTTTTTCCACGCAGAATTTCTTCGTAGGAAGCTAATAATTTTTTTATTCCTTGCATTGTAGCTATAACGCGTTCTTCGTTGGAGTAAGGGCTAAAATTTTTAAGCCCTAATAGTCTTCAGTCTAGTTCTGGTCCACCAGACTAGTGCTGCATATCATAATGCAGGTCTCACAAGGGTCACATACAGTCAATAGATAACCTTTGGCTGGAGTCCCCATTGAACTACTAAAAATCCTTCTGCTTATCCAAAAGGAGGCAATGGATTTTTTTATTTTAGTTTCTAAATGTTCTTTCCAGGTCAGTTTGGAGTCAAGAATGACTCCTAAGTACTTGACACTTTTTGAAAGATCAATTTGTTTGTTAAATAGGTTTAATTTCAAGGTTTCCCTATCTTTCTTTTCCTAGTAAAGTTAACAAGTGTAACTTTGTTAGGATTAACCTTAAAGCCTATATTGTTGCACCAGTCCTGTACACAGCTAAGGGCCCTTTGCATGAGCTCATAGACCGTACCAGTACCTAGGCCACTAATAAGAATGACTAGATCATCTGCATAGGCCTGAGAGTAGAATCCAAGTTCCTGAAGTCTCACAATAAAGGAACCCATTACCAAACACCAAAGTAATGGTGAGATAACCCATCCCTGTGGACATCCTCTCAAAGCCTGAGTTGTGACAATGTTTCCAATTAGGTGTACACAGATTGTGCGAGTCGAGAGCATGTTCCTAATCCATCTAATAATAGATGGGTCAATGCCATGCAGCTGCGCTACATATGGAGTCATATGATGTATGATCAAAGGCTCCTTCTATATCAAGAAAGGCGCCGAGAGCCATCTGTCCATGAGATAGAGAGCATGCAATCTTATGTACCAGATGGTGCAAGGCTGTTTCAGTCCTTTCTGATAGGCATACTGCATGTAATTCAGAGGATGTTTTAAAAGAATAACATCCCTTATATACCGATCAACCAGTTTCTCCAATGTCTTAAGGAGAAAGGAGGATAGACTGATTGTTCTATAAGATTGGCAGAGGTATAATCAGACCTTCCTGCCTTTGGAATAAATAATACTCTCGTCTTTCTCCAGTTCATAGGAATATAACCCAGTGCTAGACAAGAGCGATAAATATGCGCAAGAGGAGGTACAATAATATCCATCCCTTTTTGAAGAAGAGCCGGAAAAATGTTGTCCTCTCCTGCTGCCTTGAAAGGTTTCAAACTGGCAATAGCCTGTTTAACCTTTTCACAGGAAACTATGCTTTTGGCAAGAGGAAAATTCTTGCCCAAACACGCATTTTGTTACAAGCCATCAGATGCTCGTGAGTTCGGAAAGTGTACCTCCAGGAGGTGCCTATAAGCCTCTTCCGCCACTGGGAAGAGGCATAGCCCCCACTGGGTAGTAACAGAGATCCCAACTTAGCCTCAGAGCATTAGATAAAGCCTTGGTTAATCTTGTGGCCACAGGTAATGTACCCATGTTGTCACAAAAAGTCCTCCAGGATTTTCTCTTAAAATGCCTTATGGCACGTTTATACTTTTTTTGAGATTCTTTAAATGAATCCCAAGCAAAGTTGGTACCCGTATGTTTTGCCTTATTTAGCAGTTTACGGGTCTTGGATCTGAGTCTATCCAAGATTGGATTCCACCAGGTAACTTTGTTCCTTCGTTGATGACGAAGTGGATAGTTCTGCTCATAAGCAGAGATGAGGGCATTTGTAAGATAGCAAACGGAGCTTTCTATGCCACATTCATCACGATAAAAGGCAGGAAAACCTGCCATATTAAATTTGAGATCTTCTTTATAGAAATCCCATTGCGTAAGCCGACGGTTTCTATAGGGTTCTTCACAGAGCACCTCCGTGCTCAAGGAGAAAAGAATATGTCGGTGATCCGACAGTGAGATCTCTTGCGAGACCCTCCAATCGCTAACCGCAGTCCTAAGATCTGTGGAAGCAAGGATAAGGCCCAGCACTTCTTCCCTAAATGGGGTAAAGAAGGTAGGAACCGATCCGATATTCAGGATATCAAGGTCAGTGGAAGACAGAAACTCCAGTAGAGCCTCCCCCCTGGTATTAATGTCGCTACTACCCCATACAGAATGGTGGGAGTTAGCGTCACATCCCATAAGAAGGGGCAGTCCGGAGTTTTAGCAAAAGGAGACCAATTTCTTTACCTCCACAAGGGGTGGTTCAGAGTTTGGCTCGTGAGGAAAATAAGCAGATGCGATAACGATGTCACTTCTGTTAAGTCTGGGGAATCTGATCGCTACCAGATCCCTGGTTCAGAATTCTGAAAGGAGGAAAACATTCCTGTGCTTGGTATAAATACAAGCACGTGGAGTGGTCTGTGAGCATTGTAGCAAAGAACCTCCACATCCTCCCAGACCTTTAACTTTGTCCTTATAGAGCCAAGGCTCTTGAATAAGAACAAAGTCAATACCCAGTCTGTGATTTTCTTAGAAAGTACCCCAGTAGCCGCTGAACAGTGCTGAAAGTTTATCTGTAAAAAAGAAAAGAACAAGACGTAAGGTAGCACTTAAACAAGGTAATGTAAACAAAGAAAAAGAACTTACCTAGTTAGAGACTTCCATCGTAGCAGGTTTAGGAGAAGCTCCTTCCCTGTTTGTGGCGTCTTCTTCAGTTTTTTCTAAAGGAGTCCCTTTTTCTATGAATTTTGGTTTCTCCTTTAGGGTTACTTCGGCAACATCAAGATTTATACTTGGACGAAATTTTAATTTCTCCAGATGTTTTATGGAGTCCTCGTCCAGTCCAACGACTAATCTGAGTCCATGTGTCTCTCTTTTTGCTCCATTATTCTCCAAGTTGAGGCTTTAAGACCTGGGTTCTGTCTTTCTAATAGATAGGTCACCTCACTTGGATCGGAGATCTTCCCGGGAATCCAGAGCATAGCTCTGGTTAAACGGGGGATTTTCGAGGCTTCCACAGCGGAAAGCGCAACCCCCTCCTAGATTCTCAAGTTAGGGACTACGCTGAGAAGCCAGTCCCTACTGAAAGCATCGTCTGCAGAGACAAAGATAAACTCTGTCCTGCGTCGATTTCTTTTGAAGCTAGGTACTTGTCCTCCTTCCGAGGTATTTGTCAACGGATCAGCTGTCCTACATGGTCGGAGAGCTCCATCTGTTCCCCTTCAATAAAGATCTCTGTCTTATTAGATTTCCTTCTAGCAACCTGAAGGGAGGATTTGCAGCTGCAACGGCGGCAAAGCTGCTTGTGCCAGTGCTACCAGTAGGTTGACCCCGTTGTTTCTTAGAAAAATACATTGCTTCTGGTGGTGTACTGCCATAAGATCTGGCACGTTTAGTTCCAGTTTCCTTGGCCCCACCTGAGGGTGCAGTATGTCCCAGTTCACTTCGGGTGGGCGTATCAGCAGTTCTTCCTGGTAATCCAGTTTGAACAATGCCTCCACGACCCTTCCCTCGTGTCCCAGTTATGTAAGCTCCCCTTCTAGCAGTCTCGAGGGAGGTGCCAGTGGCTGCAGCTGCAGCCTTGGCCTTTCTCCTCCTTCTTCTTTCAGCATTACTTATCTTTGTGCGTTTTAAAGCATCTTGCAGACTCAAGTTCCCTTGAGGGTTCCCTACCGGAGTCAGAGCTTAAAGATTCAGTAGGTTTCGGTATAATCCGTCCCTGCTCTGTAGTTTCGTGGAAGCTAACTTCCTCGTTAATACCCTGAATAGGGATGTCTTTGGAGGGCACTTCATCAGAGCCCTTCAGTGTGTTTTTTAGATCGTTCATAAAAGTAGATAGATCGGGGGAAACAAACAGTCACCCTGCGGAGAGCCCCCGTGCGCAGGGAAAGGCCTAAATGCTCCGGGATTCAGCCTGGTTTCCCGGAGGCACCGTTCAGGACACTTTTAACCCCAATGCCATCCATCCATCGGCACGGTCCGCATGACACCTTAGATTGGGGGGGAATCTGGTTCGGGGTGCGAACGCACTGCCTCGCTTCTCAGTGTCCTCGGGCACCGCGAAGACGAGGATTTCCACTATCCACCACCCGTGGACCCGCCAGGTTGCTGACATCCCAAAGCCCCCGGGGACAATCAACGACTGTCACCCGGCCTGGCTTAGAGTGAGTACAGATACCATTGTTCTTGTAGCCGCAGCAAGGGCAGTTCAAATCTGTGTCGAGGTAGCAGTGCTGTTTCTTAAGGTAGATAATCTTAGCTGTTGGTAATCTACAGAAGTTATAAGCCTAGGCCTTACTTCACTGTACTTTTGGGAAGCTGAATGTGTATTTTGAAAGTGGTTCCACATCCTCTGGACCACAGAAGGACTCACATTCTGTCATCTTGCTTCTTCCACCTGAATTTGGCCTGACTCGTTTTCTGACAACCTTAGATCATCTGTTAAATGATATTTCAAAGCCATTACAACATCTACTATATGATACTCTTTTCTTCACAATCCGAATGCAAATTGACGAAATCCTCCCAGTTATTTCTACTGTGTGACTCATGTACATCAATTGGTGACAGCTCATTTGCCTACAACATCCCTAACTGTGCATTACTTTTTACTTTTATTTTAAGTTTCTTGCATTTCGAATTCATTTCTATCATATAATCTCGATTTTTCTGTTTTTTCATTAATTAATGGAAGCCAGCGTAAATGTAGACTTATTCTAAACGACAGTAATATTGTCCCTAAAAAAGGAAAATTAATTTTTCTGTCTTATTTAAAAAATTTTAATTCATGATTCTATGAAGATCACACCACTGAATTTTGTTAATCTATACAACACCATAAAGCAGTGGCGTATATAGAATATATTTTCGGGGGGGGGACCCAAGATTAATATAATTAAGTAGACACCCCATGAAAACTTATCTGTTCAACCAAAAAAAAACGTTGGGAGGACATATCTTCATTATTTGGAGGGGGCCCTTCGTCCCCCCCCCCCTTATATACGCCCCTGCCATAAAGCCATCTGAAAATCTCGTGAAAATTGAAGATACAGTATCTGTGTTTTCCTACTCAAGGTCAAACACCAAATTTTATGATTAAATCTCAACTCATTGATTGGATCAAGTGTTACCTATTACCTAAAGCCCTAATCAAGGGCTACTGAACGATTCTTGAATGACCATCCAATGTTAATTAGGACCAAAGTTATAAGTTTTTTTTAAACCAAAAGATCAAAAATTTCAGAAAACTCACCAAATTCAGTATTATCACGAACTAACACAACTAGTTAAGAAGAAATAGTTAAGTAGTTCTCAGTATTTTTTTTTCTTTTTTTTTTTATGTATCTGGAAAAATCGGGAGCACACTAAACTTTGTTCCTAATATCACATGATGCTCCAGACTTTTTCGCTGCTTTATGATGTAAAATAGAATCCTAGGAAAAAAATCCTAGCATAATTTGCGCATCAACAAGTCTATTGAAGTATTTCTTTATTATCTTTCTGTATTAAAAGTAAACAAGCCCATATTTCTCATTGAATTATAAACATGATGTAATTATCGATTCATTTACTTTAACCATTCAAATTTGTTATTTACAATTTACTTGTTCCTTATTGTATTAATAAATAACATAGTTGAAAATATTTAATATCTATTTTATATTCCCTCTTATTTTCCGTTTTAATAAAAGTACTTTTTTGTTGTATTTTTCTCGCGGCACAACCTTTGGCAATCGCTGGTCTAGCTTCTTATCAAATCTACAAGCCTACCAAATTTCATGAAAATCTTGTGTAGATTTGATATAGAACAATCCCATCTTGTGATTGAAAGTTATAGAAATGACTTAAGGATCAGTGGCTTTCACAAAAAAGAACGTTAAGAACCATTGGTCCTTAGTATCATTTATATCATACAGGCTAATTTATTTCGAGATGTTTCACGTTTTCATTTTCTAACAATTATGTATTCAAATGAATCCAGTAAGGCCATAAAATGTTTATAACACTATAACTAAAACCCAAATGCAGTCAACAATGAATTCATCATCTTGTGAGGAACGCTTTTGACAATAAAAAACATCTTTGTTATGTTGCAGTGTATTTATTGCAGCTACAGTAAAGTTAAAAGTAGCAATTTTCACTCAAAGTTGATTCAGAAGAAATGAAACAGTTAGCTGATGTGTTTTTCTGTTCATGCTTTGTAACAACAATGCATAAGTATTTTGTCCATGCAATGATTACAAACAGTGATTTTGCTCGAGATGTGAAAGTAGCTTTTTAACACAAGATCAATGAAATACAAATAGTTCGATACAAATAACGTTTCAGTGATATTTCTCGGTAATTTCTAGTTTGTTTGATCGAGATTGATTTCACATTATAAAAGCTTCTGTAGTTGCATTTGTATGAATTTTAGACGTTAATTTTTATTTTTATAAATTTAAACAACAAATGAACGTTAGAAAAAAAAACGTCTCGAATACTAATACATTTTTATTTCAGGAGGATTTTTGTAAGTTTTGCCGAAAGATCGGTTTGTTTTGTTTTGGATGTTACTTATAGGTTCGTTATATAATGCATGAGTCTTCATTTGTGTTTGTCAATTCAATGTCTGTCGTTGTCTGGTAAAACTAATAATATCAATATTAACTGGAAAAATATTGAAAGCCCAGCGCGAATCTTAAATCTGAAATTTCCTGGAAAAAAAAAAGGTACCTCCCTTTTGTAATGATTATCTTTTATAGTTATCAATAGTAATTGATTTCTAATTTTATCGATTTTTTTAGACTTGCTTTTAACTTAGCTACCATATGATATTGTAAGACAGCTTATGAAACATTGTAATAGCTTTAATACAATCATTAATGTCACAAAAAAGTTTTAAAAGACATTTTAAATCGAAATGACCGGGTCCGTACTTCTGTTTGCTGATGAAGATAACTAAAAACCTACATATCCTGGAAAACTGAAATTTTAAAGGTAAATCTAAAATAAAGGTCCTATTGAACACCTGGGATAAATCTGTAGTCAAGGGACTAGGGATAAAAAAATCGAAAGGGTAAAATAAGTTGCTTCCAATATCCGAATGTCAAGTGTAGACTTAGATTCATAAATTCAATAATATTAATATTCGAAAATGGGTTTTTCTTAAGTGGTCCGAAAGCTTCTAAATGGAAACTTTTTACGAACAGTAAAATTATTCGGATTAATATGAGCCTTCAGAATCTATTATTAATGATTGAAATTATTCCATTGAATCCAAAGAGACTTTAATTTAGTCTGCCTTTATGTGATAACCAACTCAACTTAAACATTGGTCTTCAGTTTTTTTCTTTTAAAATAGCTAAAATAATGAATTGTTTATTTGTTTACAGAATATGGTTAATCATTAGGGTCTTATATTTAAAGCAAAAATTGTTAGAATTTTCTTCCTTTCGTAATACAGTTACGTAGTACAATTTCGTTATAAAATATGTATTAAAGTTGGAATTAATTATAATGGGAAGAGAACTCAAAATTGAAATAACTAGTAATAATAATAGATTAATTTCCTCTCTCTTCATATTTCTTCTCGCAAACAGATGTATAAGCCTACAGTATTTAAGAGGGTTTTTAGTATGTAGTTCTTTATTTAAGTTTATTTAATAAGAATACATTGCTGTATGTTTCCTATTAATAGCCAATCTCCTCTATAATCCTTGAGTCCTGAGGGGTTGAATAGGACTATTCGGTCTCTGGAAAAGTAGAAACTCAGGGTTATGATATTTCACATGTTTACTTGTTTTTGTTTCTTTTTTTTTTTTGCAATCAAATTATGTTAAATGATTCGAAATGAAGGGTCAAGGATTTGAATTATACTTACCGTAGATTTGTTTTTCGTTTGTGAATCACTTTTCTTTTCCTTTAAATATTTTTTCCCCTTTTACTCGATATTATTTAGCTTTGGAGTGAAACGAATCCAAGAGAGCAATGAAGACTGGTGAGAAGCTACGACTTCTTCTGTGGAAGGACTTAGTTTATTGTCGTCGTCATTTCTTCATCACCTTCTTGGAGTTTTTCTTCGCTCTGCTTCCTTTCATGGGTTTACTCGTTTACCGAGCGATTGTATGGGAAGACAAGGAAGAAGGATCTCATCGAAAGATTTACGACTTCTCGTTTAGAGAAAGAGACTTCGTGGATCTGGTGACGAGATATCCACATCAGAATCTGTCATTGTATTATGTTCCAGAGAATGAATTAACCAAAGATATCATGGACAGAGTGGAAAAACACTATCTGGATATGGATTTAGGATTTCAGTGTAAGTGTTGTTATTCATTACAGAGTATTAGTGAATTATAAATGCTAATTATCATCCCATTTTGTTTGCGCCTAATAGGAAATATGAAAGAATGACCTTAACGAAATGAAACATCACGAAAATAGTTTCTAGGAGAAGATTGTCTAAGACGCTTCTATTTTTGTAAATTAACATACCAAGTGGGTTCCAAGCATTTAAAGAAAAGTTAACTTAAGAAGCCTTTGTTAATTACAGAAAATAAATTGAATACATTAATAAACAAAATATATTTCCTCAAATTCCATCAATCTCGAACTTCCATAACGATATTTGATTGATGGAATTTGAGAAAATATATTTTGTTTATTGATATTATAAGAAAATTCTTCATTATATAACTGAATACATTAAATTAAAAAAAAACATTACTCCAACGTGACTGCATTATTTGAAGTAAAGAGAACTCTTATTTTCATAGTTTTAAATTATTGTAGTGTAAGGAATACGGAATTACAGAAGTCTGAACCCTGGGTTCCATCCAGAAACCATAAAAAGTACAGACAATGTAACCTCTAAGCTTTATTCTAATAATGATCAGCCTTTCAATCAGATCAGTGTATAGATTATTGGTCTTTTCCACTCTACTAAGCTAGTCTAAAATTAGTAAGGAACGGCATTTGATTCAGTGATTTATAACGTTTGAGATTCAGTAATGGCTCGTGCTTACTCCCCAATGCACAATGTAGTCTACGGCTAAATAGTGGAATGTGGCTACTTCACCATTGAGGAATCAGTAATTCCGATCCAATCATTTCTATAGCAATTAACAAGGTTTTTATTTTCATTTCTAATATTGATTAAGCACCCACCGGAGTAGAGTGATCCGAGTCGAAGGTTGACATCTTCGCTACAAAGTCAAAACGGCAGCTTCATCCAGAAACGAGACTAGATTTTCTTACTTTTCCTATCCGTTTGAAATCTAGGAGATCGCCTGGAGAGGTCTTCTCTATATTCCCTAGAGTTCTACCGCTTTTTCTTGTTTTGTAGGAATCTCTATACGTCACCAGTAGCTTCTTTAATAAAATACTCACTTCGTTGTGGTTAGGTGTTCGTTTTAGATGGTTAAATTGATAATGTAGATTTCATATTCAACTTACATTTCCTATTTTATATTATACATAAAAATCCTATTTTTTATCTTGAATTGGAAACAAAATTAAGAATACTTTTCCTAATTTTGCCGCAAATAGAAATATGTTAAAATTTTCAAGTTTCTAAATTATTTAACTTGCATTAAATGAAATAATTAACTCTCTTTGCTTGGAAACAATAAAATGGCATTGACGAATATTCAATGAATTGATGTGGCAAGTGCCACTCAATTGGTGATGCTTGAGTCCCTTTGGATGAAAAGTACTTAGGTCCATTTAAATTCAGAATAAGTGGATTTCATCTATTTTCATCTTTTACAAAAATTTTGAAAGAAAGTTGTTTATATTCAAAGGACATTTTAATTTAAAATAAGAAGACATTTTTTTTGCATTTAATTATCACAACTTTAAAAAAAAGATCAGTAAAAACTTACCATGAGTTCGTTTCGTAAGCCTTTCACCTAAGATTTGAACTAAACTTTTCTATTTATGCTTGAAACAGTAAACTGAAGTATAAATTCCATGATACAATAAAGAGTATTGTTATCAAAAATTACTGAGTCGAAAAAAGTAACTGATAATAACAGAAAAACGTGGAAATGAACTTGATGAAATTTCAAGGACAAGCTTCAATGTCTGTTAAAAACAATATTTATTTTATTATTTAAACTAATTATAATTTACGGAATAATTTTTAGTAAAGTAATTAATAACTATAACAAAATAAAATA
Organism: Thereuonema tuberculata; assembly: GCA_023159025.1. NCBI lineage: Eukaryota > Metazoa > Arthropoda > Chilopoda > Scutigeromorpha > Scutigeridae > Thereuonema > Thereuonema tuberculata. Next base: position 11,556,406 of record JAFIDM010012231.1, on the reverse strand, counting down.
ATAATCATGAAAGGAAAAATATTAAGAAAAGCTATGTTTTCGAAGCGTTACAGTCTGATCTTATTTTGTCACTTGTTTTTATTTTTTGGTTTCTTCTCATTATTTTAGTTTAAACTCCATGCAGTTATAGTCTTCATAGGATGATTAAAATTTGCTCTTTCGCAAGTTATTGAGAAAATTTCACGGTCAACATCATAACATGTAATCCATTCGTCATAACATGTAATCCATTCGTCATAACATGTAATCCATTCGTCATAACATGTAATCCACTCATCATAACATGTAATCCACTCATCATAACATGTACCGTATTTTACGGACTGTAAGACGCACTTTTTTCTTCGAAAAATTGCCTCCAAAATTCAGGTGCGTCTTATACTCGAATGTATTTTAATGTTATTTTTTAAAAAAATTGCTTAAAAATTAAGGTGCATCTTATAGTCCGTAGCGTCTTATATTCCCTAAAATACGGTAATCCATTTGTCATAACATGTAATCCATTTGTCATAACATGTAATCCATTTGTCATAACATGTAATCCATTTGTCATAACATGTAATCCATTTGTCATAACATGTAATCCATTCGTCATAACATGTAATCCATTCGTCATAACATGTAATCCATTCGTCATAACTTGTAATCAATTCGTCATAACTTGTAATCAATTCGTCATAATATGTAATCCACTCTTAAATTATAAATTTGTTTTCAAAGCTTAGAAATAGCTTCTGAATCTGCTTTTCATGGTTCTGTAAATACGATGCATATTTAATTGAATAAACACCACATTTAGTTAAATATTATATATAAAACAGTTTAAAAAAAAATCCTTAATTTGTTTTTATATATTTGCATTTCTGTATCTTATCTTTTTTACATATTTTTTTTGAAGATATTTAACTTCCGTGTTTAAGTTAACTTCCTCTTCTGAATTTGTAACTGCACTTCTTGTATGAATCAACTTCTTTATTTTTAACATTTGTTTTCTTCTTTTTTTCTTTGAGTTCCATAACTTCGCCGTAGGTGACAATCACATTTCTATAAGCTTGGGAAACTTAAGATGGATATTGTGATGGTTTCTCGTTGCCCTTCGCAGGGCCGTAGACAGGTACACAGAGTATAGTAGGATTTAACGGAACATTAAAATAACCTCTCGAGACGATTTCTCAATCTTTGAATGGACGAAATAGGAGTGGATGGAAAAAACGTCCAATTCTTAGCCAGGATTTGAACACGGCCTTTGAGGATCAAACTTAACAACATAATCTCCTGCCTACAAACATTCCATTAGTTACCTAAGTACACCAATTGTTTATCATTTGAATGTAGTAATTAAAAAAAAAATATTTTTAAAAATTAAATTCTGGAATATATTAATATCTCTTTTGGTAAAGCAACAAATATCGTCTTTATTTAGAAAATATTATTTATAAGTTTTCCCACTCAAGAAAAGACAAAACAAACTAATTGTTAGCGAGAATGTTACTCCAAAGAGTACACATTGTTTTATTTTTACACGAAATATTCTATAAGATAAACTATAGTCACTCTTTTCTCTAGTAAAAACCCATCCTCTGCAGAACAACAGTGACCCTCTGCTTCTTTCCCAACAATCCTTGACTGCGAACAACAAGACTTTCTTAGGTGTTGTTGTGTTTCAATCGGAACTTGATAGAAGCACAACTACGAATAATGAGTTTGTTTTTCGACTTGGAATTCAATTACAAAAGGGCGAATATGGAACGAATCGCATGTTTCCACAGTATTTTCATAGAGGACTGACTGAAGACCTAACTGGTAGGTTATTTTCCTTTTTATTATTTTCTAAGTTATTTGTTATTAACACATTGAATTGTATTTACCAATAATGCACTTAATCCTCATTTCGCCGAATCGTCACTACTGACTATTATAGGATGTTTTTCTATAAATTGTCAATTTTCATTATTTCTCAAAGAATCGTCATCGGATTGGGTGGCGATATATTGACTCGGAAAAGATCTGTTCACAAGATTTTTTTGGGTAAATTTACCTAAGGTATAATTACACCCATAGTATTATCGTGGATTCCAGACCCAACATATTAAACTTATATCAGATTAACAAATAATTTTTAACTGATGTTTTTTTAATAATTACAAAAAATAGTTAAATGAGATACAGCAACAATTACTTTTTTACATGATTTATTTTATTGTAGTCAAAAGTGTTATTTGTGGTACTTGAATGACATTTGGATGGATAAAAAGTTGTTTTTATTATAAGAGTTGAAATGTATTTAACGATATTCCTATTACTTTTGATCCTATTATAAATTTTGATGAATTCCTGTTAATTCATTGTTTCGTGATCTTCAAGGGCTTATCCCATTTTGTGAGAGGGATTTCCTGTGAAAGAGAAAAATGAGGACATAGTCAAGACATTAACATTTACAACCAAAAAAAAAATTAATTAATTAATAAAAACGGTGATGGCCGTTCCGTTATGGCCGAGCGGTCTAGGCGGAGGTCTGCCGTGTGGCCGTTGTGTCGGAACCTGGGTTGGAATCCCGGCATGGGCATGGCTGTTTCTTTCTTCTTCTGTGTTTCGTCCGTTTCTCCCTGGGACTTACTATCTCAGGGTTATTCTGGATGAGATGTGAATCTCGTCCCCCCTTCTTGAATTTCCTAGCTTCACCCTGACGTTGTCAGGTAGGGCTGGCACGTGGACCATAGTTGGCCAAAGTCGATGAAAGAAGAAGAAAAATGGTTATGCTTTAATTCGAACTTTACTTTTATATCATCCTTATGTGTAGATATTTATATATCAAAAATCTTTAATAAACTTGATTCTACAGAACTTGAAATTCAATAAATCATTATTAAATATTATTAGTAAGAATTTTCAAAGGAAATATGTATAAAAATACGTTCAATTAAAAAGGAATTTAAGTCCAAAATTGTTTTGAAGTTGAAATATGAACTCCCTAACCTAAAGAATCTGGAGAAGAAACGAAGCCAAAGGAACCATTTCTGCCAAATATTGGCTATTGTAGATATTTGAATATTTTTCAGCAAAACGGCGTCTTCAGTTTCATCCCATGTCAGATATTGTCGATAGCAAATTATCTGATAGTATGACAGCAGACACAGAAGACCACAATATCCTCAAAAATCTCTATTAAAATTAATCTTATTTTTAATCTTTTGGTAAAGGGCTGTGTCCCATCCTCACCTAAAGATTATAATGTTGTACGCTCAGGACGTATCATTGAGTTTCTACAAAAATATCAAACTGTATGTGGAATAATTGAGGAAATCGTCTCAACATCTGTCTTATTGAGAGGATCATACATTTAAACAAAAATATCTTGAAACAACTTATACAAAAATGAATTAATTTAAATAAAATATGTCAATTGAATTGATTGAATAGAAACGACATTGTAGATTCTAAACGATTTGGCTAGTTTATAATTTCTTTAAAATATATTGTGTAGTGTGAATTTATTTAATTACGAATACACAAACGATTGTTAGAAGGAATATTACTAATCTTTTTGTTTTGGATTTTGCAGATGTTTATATTCGATCGAACTTTGTTCAAATTCAACATATAATATCAATGAAATTCATCGAATTACTTACCAAAAATGATGTTATGACGAAAGTTTCGGTGAGTGTTTAGCTTTTTATATTGAACTGCAATAGGAAATCCTTGGAAATTGAACTTAGGAACTCTCTGGAATATCATTGATGCTGTTGACATCCTAATTCAATGTGACTGCGAAAGAAAAAAATATTTGCTGTTGAATTGTTTTGTGACCATTTGAATATAAACATTAGGAATTTAATTATAACCTTATTGTAACTTATTAATTTTTAGAAAATATTATTTGCAGTCAAAGATTTAGACGCAAGAACGTTAAGTTAATGAAAGTAGTTTTGCATTAGTTTAACTGAATAAATAAATTTTCTCAAATATTCTCAAACTTTCTTTCTCTTCCATCCTTTCAGTGTTTTAACTGGATCATGGAAACGAGCATTTTATACATTATTCTTATTAACTATAGTAGTAATAGATGTCTGGGACTAACTTAGGCCCAGTAAACAATTAATTTGGTTGATGATAGCAATATATTTTGCCATCTGGTATCAAATCATTATATACATTAAAAATTTGATTGATATGGTTTAAGAGTAAGTTCGGGGACTGACTTCTCTCGCTATGATATCAAAACAACACCACATTGCCATTCTGATAACCATTCTGAAACCAAAATGTTATAAATACCTTAAAATATTATAAGGTTAACACATATGTCGCGATTATGATTAGAACAAAGTAGTTGACCTATTTGTTTTTAGCTTTATAAATGACAATAATTGGTTAATTTCTAGTTAATTACCATCATCATTTAGTCCTTCAGTCCAGAGACTGGTTGAACACTCTAAGCTCTATCGCTCATCTCTTTATAGCGCTCTGCTCTCGTCTTCTCAGATCTATTTGATGAATGTTTTTCTAGGTCTTCCCTTCTTCTTCTTCTCCAAGATTCTTCCCTCAATTTACCACAAAGGTAAATTAGATTGGTAAAAGTTTTTCTCGTTTAAGTTATTAAAAGCGCTTATAGTATTTTGCAAAAAAAAAATGGTTTGCCATATATGGTCATTACGTAGTGATCGATTTTGTCTGGAATAAACGTCACCAGTCATGACGTCATCAACGGCGGTCTCGCCGCTGGGCTGCCGTGCGGTCGATCTGTCCGAACAATCAAGTCGCTGAAAGGCAAACCTCGTACCTGAAGAGAACAAGCGATTATTAGCATTAAATGTAGCTTCTTTTATGAAGAAAACTGTAGCTTTTTTAGTTGAGAAAAGAACAGCCAAAAGTGAATAAGTCATTGAGCGCATTTATAAAGTAACTTAGTGTTACTTAAAGCAAGTAGATAGTACTTCAGGAATGAATTATGTAAACTAGCAAAGACATTAATTTCACTAATTTACTAAGGAAAAATTGTTATTTCAGGTTTGAAAGTTTCCAGAAGTCAATTGAAACATTTTCAGTGTGACACATATGGAAAATCATTTGATTATCTTCAGACCTATGAATATAGACCTGGAAATAATTTACTCGTATCACAATCTGCGATAGTTAACCATTGAAGTAGTGTTAGGCAAAAAAATAGCTCCTGGGTAATATTACTAATGAACTGGAACTCTTCCATTTTTCTTTATTAGTTTTATTATTAATAGATTTTGTATTAATTCATCTTTGGTTGCTTTCGTTTTGTTACAAAAGACCAGATGGTACGACTTATAATAAGAGCTTATTCAAAACTCAATATAAAAGAAAAAGAAAGTTAATTAATAGAAAAATCAAAAGTTAGCATAGTTTTAAGTAATTTTAAGTTTGGAAGACAGTTGATTGTAAGATCTACGGATATTCTTGTGATGGAGTAATGTTATTATTTTTAGGTTCAAATTCAGAAGTTTCCTCGTGCTGAATTTCGTTTGGATCACACTTTTCTCTTTACAATGGAGATTTTTCTTCCCAGAGCTTTCTTCTTTGGCTTCTTATTAATGGCAGTAATTTTGGTTAAACGAATCGTAGACGAAAAGAAATGTGGTGTTAAGGTATTCTATAATATAAATAATTTTGCTTGTTTTTACATTTCAAAAACTTCTATTTTGTTTTCTTTTTATATCAATGTATTTAGAACAGATTCAAGCTTAAGGTTTGTAATGAAAAAGACGGCAAATAAATAAATTTAAAACTTTTTTTATTATATTCTCCATCTTCTTTTTATAACAATATTTCGATCAGCTACAAAGAGGTTGTCCCAAAATCGACGATTCCGGCCCCACTCGGATTTCGCTGAAAATTGGTATGCAGACTCCGTAGGGGGTGTATGGTCTACAGTAGCAATTAGAAGTAAGCCCGACTTCAGGTTAGACCGGAAATGGGTGAAGTTTGCTGTTCATTTCTATGTTGAAATATCAAAATGAAACCTATGCCAATCAACAGAGCTCGTTGTGGTGAGTAAAATGATATGTCATATGTCTAGCTGGCACTTCCGGTAAAAGGGATATTTAAGTATATTCTCATGAGTTTCATGCCTTTTCTCAAAAATTCTAGTCTATGGTTCTAGAAAAATCTCGTCAGATTCAGAGGCATTTAGGCTCTCTGTCTTGATTATTCTAGACAATTCTTGAAGTTTCCAGAAAATGTTAGTGAAAATTCTAGAATTTTCAAGAGCATTCTCGAATTGTCTACTTTGACGTAGAATGAGGCCGTTCTGGAACTCTCGACAGTTTACCACACTTTTCTACAGATTTCTAGAAATACCTCAAGAGGTATATAAACCCTGTGGCTTTGCACGAGCACAGTCAGTTACGATTTCAACCTTGAACAGGTCAGTACCACTTTTAACTTGTGCTAAAATGATGGAGGTGTCTGGCACAAATCCTTCCATCTTAATACACTGAAGCTCGGTTATAACGCGGTCTTTCGGATGGATCCAAGATTTCGAAGATCGCGATATAACCGCGATATAACCGAACTCTCATTACTTCGCGACGTCAAACGTCGTACATCGCAGCCTATTATCGCCCACATGATTCCAAATCGATTTAAATTGGTCATTTCGCGATTAACTACATCATTCAGAGCTATGTGAGAGAATTTTATATTTATAAATACATAAATCATTACCTTTTCAACACTTTGATGGTGATCTATATTAGCCAAAATCGATTTGGCGCCGTCATCTTGTACAAACGATGAGTCACGTGGATCAAATCTAGGTATTCATACGCCTATCAGATTACATGGGCCTCTTTATTGGATGTCATTAGCAGAAAAATAGATCTCGATATTCATTTTGGTTAAACGAAAAACTCCGCGATTCTGGTATTTTTTTAAAAATATATTGTATTTGACGCATTTTCGTGACATTAGGGTGGGTATAGTGTCTCAATTACTGTAAATAATAAGGAAACAAGCATATTAATTTGCACCTTTGATTTGATTTTAGGCGAAAAAACGGAAAATTTTGCAATTTTACAATTATACACCTTTTCCGAAATAGAAGGGGTCCAAGACCAAATCGCGTTATATCCAAATTCGCGATATAAACGACCGCGTTATAACCGAGCTTCAGTGTATAATCACCGGCATTCAAGAATGATATTCATTGTTTTTTTTCTATTATTTAAACCAGTGATTTAGATTAAAAAATCTTCCAAAATGGCGGACACCAGCAATATTACTGTGAATGTTCCATGGAAACGTGTGACTTTAAGCCATCTAACATCCATTTTCAAGTGCAAACGAGAGTCATCGCATATGTTAGTTCCAATAAAAGCCCGGAAAGAAGCTCTCAAGACTTTGAAAATCTATATTCCAGCTAAAGCACGATGCTGCAACCGTCATATCAATCCAGGAAACGATCTTTTTGGTTTCTGCATTTTTCTTTCAGCAAACTTAGTTTTACCAATTATAATGGTCAAACCGGAAGTGCCATTTAGACATATGACATATCATTTTACTCATCACAACGAGCTCTATCGATTGGCATAGGTTTCATTTTGATATTTCAACATAGAAATGAACATTAAACTTCACCCATTTCCGGTCTAACCGGAAGTCGGGCATACTTCTAATTGCCACTATAGACCATACACCCCCTACGGAGTCTGCATACCAATTTTCAGCGAAATCCGAGTGGGACTGGAATCGTCGATTTTGGGACAACCTCTTTCTTACTGATCTTCTTCAGGTATCATCTTTAGGGATAAATTCCTTCTACTAAATTCGTAAAGATTTAAAGCTAATAGTTTATGACACAATATCTTCGTATTCTAAGCAGTAAAAGATATCACCTCAAAAATATTGATTACCTGAAGAAGATTAGTAAAAAAATTGTAGCTGAAATATTGTTATATAAAGAAGATGGAGAATATAATGAAGAATATCATATATTAATAAAGGGTGTACTGTATAAATTTAAAACTTATTTTATAATTAATAGCAAATTGTTATCAACTTATATAATTGGCTAAGTTTGTCTGTCTGTAACTCGATATAATTAAGCTATTAAGATAAATCCAAGGGTTCTCAATGGTACCATTGAATCAAAGGTACTCAAATTGGGTGAAATATTAGTTCATTTTGTCATTCCATGTTCTTTCCATGAAATTTTATCCTTGGAAAGTGGCCTAGACAACTGAAATTATAACAAAACATACGTTCAAAACCAAATAATTTTGTTACCACTGCACCCATTTTAATGAAATTTCGCATACTTACTCAGTTTTTTATGCCGATTTCGAAACTCAAAACCATTTTTGCCGTAGAAGCTTCGTTCACAAGTTAACGCAGTATTTACATTACAAAGGTGAGTTTTAAATGCCTTTCGGCGTTATGGGTCAAAAATAATAATTATTTCATTCTTACTTTTAGTAAAATTTATTTACAAGGACAAACTTTAGATATGGTTGGTATTTATTTACCAGAACCTGTTTTTAGTCATGGACAGTTATATGTTGCTATTTCTCGAGCACGTCGTGCTTGCGACGTCAAAAGTAAAATTCTTGAGGCAATAGATCAAGAACATCTGATAGAAGGATCTGATGCTGTTTTTACAAAAAATATAGTTTATAAGAATATATTTACTTTATAGTTGATAGTTGATAATAAAATGATTTTCCAGTTTTTTTTATGCCAGTCGTCCGACAGGCTTTGCTGCTAGTTTTGTAATAAAACACGAACATCATCTGTCCATCTGTCTGTGATCAAGGTAACTCAAAAACTATTTATCATAGCAAGCTCAAACTTCATTGATGGGTTTTTGTTATTGAAGAGAAGATATCAAATGATTCTGATACAGATCTGATCGGATCTCTACGTAATTAATTAGGGTTCATAATGTGTTATCTTTAAAAAGCAAAACTTACCATCTGAAAATCTACTTAAAAAACTGAAGCCGAGTGTCAGATAAATGCTTCTGAGGTGAAAATCTTTATTGATTTTGTTACAAATTAAGAGCAGACACGAGACACGAATATCTTTAAAGGACTTATCACAATAAACCAGAATTAAGATAGTTAGAAAAACTGGAAATTTATTGGTGTTAAACTAGTTCATTTTTGCAGAACATTTTTGGATCTTATCGTGGTATGTATTCGTAAGTAACTCACCCATTACATCTTTTTCCAAAGTTGTCTTTATCTGTATATTTTTCAAGAAAAATTCGAAAACATTGTACTGATCAGTAGTATTATTAATTGAAGCTTCGGCACAAATGTTACATTCGCTCAGAAATCATGAAAAATTGGAATACTAATAATTTAAAATGTCTCTGAATGTGTTTTGATAGTTTCTTATCCATAACAAGTCCCTCCACAACAGAAACGAAACGGAGAAGAGGAGGTCAGTTAAGATAAAATAAATGTTGTCTGAAAACATTTGAACTTAACTCAGTTAGACGATTCCTTCAAAAAGTGTCTTAATATGACTCTTTGTATGACAACAGCGAGAATGGCTATCACACTTCTGCAGTGCACTAAGTTTGTTAGGGAATGG
>JAFIDM010012231.1:11516750-11531839 GCA_023159025.1 Thereuonema tuberculata | reverse complement strand
AATTTTGATTTTGTTACAGCTAAACTAAGATTCTTATCTAACAGTTAAATATTTATGTAAATTTAACATATCCACTGGATGGGAAATAATGATCCCTGGCAGGGATACAGCATTCATATCCAGAGGTTGGGATGGTCCAAGCAAGTGGGCGGGGGGGGGGATCACCCCCATTCCCCTCCTACAAATCGCACTCTGCTTTTATCACTCATTTCAGTCTAACTTGACATTGTACGCTGTCATTTATCAGATACTGAGGATAAGGGAATAACATTAATACATTAATCTACACATGGTTCATTTTAAAACTATTTAACGCAGAACTCTTCTCAATCCGTTGAAAATCTCATTAATAAATAAACGCTTTTAAGAGTCCTTTACAAAAGGGAAATGATTCACATCCTATTTTTCCATTTCTGTTGCCTCAAACTTAAATCTTCCAAGCAGTTGAATTATTTGAATATACTTTATAAAATTGCATGACATTGTGAAAACAATCTTTTCATGAAAGCCTAGCAACTGAACATCATTTACATTTCTATTAACGAAACATTAAATAATCACAAAAGAAATAAAGAGAACTTATCCATTATTCAGTATAAACTTCATTACAAGATGGTATAAAAAAAATCACCGGAAATTTTTCAGATGTTGTCTCGGGAACCTATGGTTTTTTTTTTTTCTTCAAAAACTTAGATAGAGCTTGAATAGATGTATTTCCTTTTCCAAATCACTTAGCATATGATTGTCTTTTATTTCTCAGGATCAATCCAACCTAATGACGGCTCAATATCTGTGGCTCGAATGGATTTAAAAAAGAAACTAAACAAAGCGAAGTACGTAACAGGTTTCTATCTTCAAAGATTAATGATGTTTCCTAGTTTAACACCAGTGGAAAACTTCAGTTTCTTCGGTAAAGTAAGTGATTACGCTGAATATGATGTTATTTTGATATTTAATAAGAAAATTGATTTTAGAATAGTTTTCCTTGAGTTACCCACAAGTTTTCTTATCTAACTTATACAAAGACATCATTGAAATAATCTCTCCCCAACACTTTGAGTCTAAATGTGTTCTAGAAATTTCAATATCTGACTTTCTTTTAAAATTCAAATATATATATTCATAATTTATAGTATATAGTATATGCTTAATTTATAGTATACTAGCCTAAATACCTGTGCTTCGCTCGGGTTACATAAAAGAGTTGTTATGATATGGATGACAAAGAAATTGTAATTGTAAGACGACTTTGAAACTTTTCGCATTGGTAGAAAAGTCCCATGATAGTTAAAATTAATGTTATATTCATATTCTGGAAATCGATGAAGCCCTTGATATGAAAAATTAATATCGATTTCGGAGAATATAAGACTTCCATCCCTTTCTGTCCTTCTCCATTCCCTATCACTTCAAACGTTCCCCAGTTGGTAAAAAAATCACGTGATGATTACAAAGTAATGTTATATTCTGATTTTGTAATCTGAAAGCCTCATAAAGTAACCTACAGTAAGGTTTGTCCTCCCCACCCCCCTCGTTTACATCCCTTAGGATGCGAATATCGAAAATTCGTCGATACGTATGTTTTAGATTTTGTTACATGCGAAATTTCGTGTTTCTAACTGAAGAGCAGGTTTCGGAGAATCGCAAACCTTCAAGAAATCCCCCTCCCCTCTCGTTTACACCCTTTAGGATCCGAAAATAGAAAACTCGTCGAATTTTCGATATTGACAAAAAACATTCATGTGGTGTTTCCAATTTCGTGGGTCCAACTAAAGCTGTTTGAGAGATATACGTACCCTTCCAAGAAAGTTTGCCTCTCTGTTTACTCCCCTTAGTCCGGATTCCGGATTTTCTTTGTTTTTAAATTAAGAATATTTAATTAGAAAAAATATAAGAAGACTATTTCGTATTTCAAAATAATAATAAAAAAGAAAAGAACATTCATTATCATAAATAAAGAAGGAAAGTAGAAAATAGGAAAAAAAGGGTGGGGGGGGGGGAAGAAAGGAAATACAAAAAAAAATTATTACTATCAAGCGGATTTGAACCCGGTAACCATACTTCCTCTACTTGAAAATTAAACAAAGTATCAAGGGGAGTAAATTAGGGGAGGGGGAGATGTGTCTAAAGTGGAGCAAATCAGAGAACGACCGTGGGCACCAGATGGCGCGATGGTAGAATTTGAATCGATTGTTAATGTCAGTTTTTATGGCGGGAAAGTTTATGGCTTCTGATTGGCGACTCTCAAGCGAGGCACACCTTTGTCAATAATTCTCTTAAGTCCTGGAATGATTAAGAGATCATTGTCCTCTATGAAGGTCAAAGTCAATCTTTGGCTGGTCTTGATATAGGTTTCAATTGTAGCCTGCTATTTCCGCAGGTTCGTAAAGAGTAATTATGCAAAGTTTGGTACAGATCGGTCAAAAGCCTAGGAGTGTGTAGCGAACAAACCAACCAACGTCCTCCTTTATTTATACAGTACATATATAGAAAATAAGAATTTCATTATTTGTATTGATAGTAATAAAAGTAATGGGTTGCATCGTTAAAGCTAAATATCATTAGAAACATGGATTTAACAAAGTACTTTTTCATTTTCGATTTCAGTTGAGAGGTCTTCGAAAAGACACAATAAAAGCTGAAGGAAAAAGATTTTTTGAAGATTTTGATTTAACTTCTTATCGGAATGAGTTAATCAAGGATTTGAGTGAATGCAAACGAAGGAAAATAGGAGTAGCCTTTGCACTCGTAGGATCTCAGGTAAAAGATTTACTAGCAGTTCTTTTGGTTGGTCCGAAGGATACTTTACTTAAAAAAATAATATTTAACAGAGTAGATATTAGCCACAATTAAAAGAGTTCTGTAATTGTTTAATAAATAAATTTTGCTAATTTAAATTAGAATGTTTATTTGTCCGTTTAAAATTTGTTTTTAAGGAACCCTTTAGCTTTGTAATTGAATGGCTTAGTGCCAGAATTGCGTGAGTCCAATTTTAGGTAAATTGAGTTCATATCAGTTTTGGCAACTTCAGGGGAAGAATGTGTATGCGAAAAAAGGTTTAAGTGAATACAATATGTAAGTGCATACTTCAGCAGCCCTGATTACAACTATATGGTCATTTCAGAGCCAGAAATGCGTTTGTCCATTTCGCGCTCGCTCGCGGCATTTGTTTATACCCATTCATGACAACAAAACGTTCTTTAGACTCATTGCTAAAGTCTGATTCCTCTACAGAGAATCAGAGGTACTCGATTTACTCGAGCATCTGAACCAAAATCTCGGAACACAATGGCAGGCCCATTCCTTGACAAAATCGGGCTCTGGAAACGAGGCGTAGGAAGAGCTTCGGTAAAGCAATACAAGCCACTCCTTATCAATGGCAAACATGGGATTAATAAAACAACGTAGGACGATATAAGAGAATTATTACGTAGCGTTCCTTTTTATCACACAAGGTGTTGATTTTATGAATTGTTAACTGTTGGGAATGATGCATCGAATAATTCGGATATAGATTAATAAGGACTCCTTTTTGACGAAGTTTTCTAATGGTGCATCCGCCCTGTACTTAGTTTTTATTAGTTTTACTAAACCATGTTCTCGTATTAAAACACACATTTTTATAGCCTATTTGGTAAAATATGCCGTAATCCTTAACCTTGTTTTGTATTGCAGTATGTCTACTGTATTGATTTTGTTTTAATCTTCTTGTGTTGAAGTCGTAGCTCCATTAGGCTGTTCTTCTTGGTTTACAAAATTATTTGTTATATTTATTTTGCATCATTAATGGCGGGGAAACGTCAGATTCCGGTATTGAGTAATATACTGTATACTGTGTGATGTCACAGGTTTTATTGCATTATCACTATTTCACTGCTGTACAATACCTTATGTAGGTTAAAGTTAAAGTTAAAGTTGCGATCAGGCCCAGAGGACCGCGCAATGCTGCTGGAGGGTAGGCTCCAGTGTTCAGAACCTACGGGACAAAGTTGAGGACGGGGGGTTGGCCCGTCGCTCGCCCGCCTTTAACTCCCGGGAAAGAAACCCGATACCCATTCTATAGAGGGCTGGATAGACCCTAGGGCCCGTTTGGAGGAAAAAGAAGCGTGGAAAAATTCCCGTCCTCCGCCGAGGTCGGGAATCGAATCCGTCACCTCCAACCCGCAGTCAAGCGCCCTTACCCACTCGGCTACCGGGCCCACACCTTATGTAGGTATCATTTTCAAATATTAAATTTTTTCACATTTAAAATATATTGTTGTTCTTGTTACTGCACACATTCTTAAGAAAGTGTTCTGTTTTTAACCAGAAAATAGCTGTATACAATGTACAGCTATATAGTTATAATGTAATTTATTTTAATTTAATTTAATTTTCGGTTCAACTGCTGTTCGTAATCTATTACGAACAGCATACTTCATTCTTTTGGTGAGCACATTAACTCGGGGTGCTGTTATTAATGTTCTGTTTTTACATCAAGTAGTTTTATAGTTTTAAAATATTGTCATTAAACAAAATGTTGCCATTACATAATCTTCTTTTGTACTACGATGCAGAGTTTGATGTTGAATAAAGCCAAATTTTGTATGGAGTCCTCTCCAAAAATTTACAATATTTTTTAAGCTACCAACACAGCTATCAAGATTAAAATAATTTTAATTAATTAAAATAAATAAATTTTAATTAATTTAAATATTAATATTCATTATAAAATAGAAGCACATATTGGTTTAAGAATCTGACTTAAATCGAATGTTTAGTGACATTATTATTAATTACAAACAATCTTACTTAAATATGTATCACAGACTTGCGCATTTTTGGGCCAATTATTTGTTTAGCACAGCAATAGGAATATGTTCTGAGCGATGAACACCCTTTCATTAAAGGAGCCATCCCTGCAGTTTTACATACATATTTTTTTTTTGCGTATCCTAGTTTGATTTAAATAAAAGTTTTCCCTTACTTTATGCATTTTCCCAAAAAACATAAAAATGGACAGACGCATTTCTGCCACTAAGCCCTTCCATTTCTAAACTTCCCACTGCTTATTGCTGAAAGTTGTCTCTGAAACTAAACCCTCTCATTACGATGTTTCTTCATACTTGCTGTGAATAAATAGTTAAACTTACAAGGAACACCTTTGGATTCGAACAAACAAAATTTCAGAGGAAGATCATTTTCTGATCTCTGAAAATTTAGTTTATTAAACTGAAAAGAGCCATATTTTCTCCTTGTGGTAATTTTTGAAAAGTTTTTTTGAAATTTCCAAGATGTTCCAAGAAGTTTTCCAACCAAGTATGTCTGCATTTTCGCCTGTTAGTTTTGTTTGTTTTTTTTTTCAGACGATTTTGAAAGAGAGAATTTTCGATCACCTGTTCATTAAAGATACACTGGAATTACGAAGATAGTTTGGATAATAATAAATGTTTATTTTGTGCCTAGATTAGCTAAAATTTTCTAATCCGATATGATTTCAATAGTTATATTGCTTTTCATTCATTGTTGTATTTCCTTTATATGAATTTGTAAAAAATGTTTAATAAAATCTATTTAAGGTTATAATTTTAGATGAGCCAACCGCAAGAATGGATTCTTTATCGAAAACACAAGTTTTGAATTGTCTGGTAGATTTACGGAGGACGAAGAATAAGACCATTTTTGTGACGACTTCGAACTGTGATGTAGCGGAAGCGATCGCTGATAGACTGGCCATCATCTACAACGGAAAACTTCGTGGCTGTGGCTCTCTATCGTTTCTTTATGAAGTGTATGGTAAGGTTTCATCTGGGGATTAAAACTATTGAATAATTGGCAAAGATGGGATTGATTGCAAATATAGAAAAATCAGAAAGGGAAATAAGCTAACATTAAATTTGCGAAGTAATGAAAAACTTGCGCTAACCTTTCCTTAAATTATTATCATTAAATTTCAATTATATTATATCGTCGTTAGCAAAAGTTCTTTCCAGCAAGAAAGCTCGACAAAGGCCGGAAGAGATGAAAGTCGAATGGGGAAGATCTGGGGAACATTCCAAAGATGGAAATAATAATCAAGACAAATCTGGGTTTGGGGAGTTATTCAATTGGGGAAAAAATACAAACAAACTTGAAAGACTGAAATGTAGGCTAAAAATCAGTTAATTAATAGAAAAACAGTGTAAGAAGAAGACTTGGTCCATATCAATTATTAGTATTTCTAAATAGTTATGTGATTTGATCTATTAAATGCTTTGTTTTCTTATAGATGTGAAACCACAACTTCGCATTGTCGTTAAAAGTTCAGAGAACGACATCAAACCATTTGTGCAAAAGTACATTAAAGGAGCCACAGTGATTAATCCTTCGCCTACAGAGTTCCTGTTTTCCATTCCCGAAGAAAATTTGAAAGAATTGTGGTCTCTCTTAACGGCATTAGACGAGAATCAAGAGAAATTAGGAATCCAATATTACACCTACAGCCCTAGCAAAGTACAACAACTGTTTCTTAAGTACGTAAATATCATGCAAAGATAAAGGATTTCTAAGATTCGTTTCTAAGTAACAGTGAAATTCCAAAAGAAATATTCACACCTACAAGAAATATTCATTTATCCTTCAGTTATTCAATTAACAGCGTAATTTGATAAATGTTATAAGATTATTACTGTTGTTTGTGCAAATAGTAAAAATGAAAAGTAGATCTACAACTTATTTTTATTTCAAACATTTCTTTTATGCATTGGATCGAATACAATGTTGGTGGTAGATACATTTCTACATTTTGCAGCTAATATTGCTGATTGAAACCTAGCATTACATCAGCTACTTGTGTATAAGGCTTGTTCATTGGAATTCGTCAATCTTTTTCCTATCTGTAGGCAAAGCATTCTTTTAAAAAAAAATCGCCCTCAGCATTAAGATATTTGTCACATTGTATGACTGAATGACTGATTCCTTCTTGTTCATGGAATTCAAAAAGTTTCTGACGAAAATAAAATCTTTCAAGATTACATGAACTTTAGGGTCCAATAAGAATTGATGATTCATTCTACCCATTCTCTCTGTGTTTCTACTGATGAACTAGAGACCACCTTCGAGCAGTAAAATCATCTTCGGACCTTGCAGTTTATAAAAGATTGGTAAGTATGACGTCCTTTATTTGGTATTCAGACAAGAATCTTAACGTTGAAGGTACTTTTTTGAAAGGATGCTGTTACATATCACAAGACAAAAATAAGAAACGATTTCCATTGAAAGACTTGCGATCTGTTTATCAAGTACCTTTTCATGAATTTAATTACTATTCAGATACAGATGTCCTAGAAAGTTTGAAAGATTTCTTTCAAAAATTAAGGTTTTTTTTGACAGAAGTGTTCGCGAACTAGATGCTCTGAAAGAATCAGTGTTGTCGAAGCAGCAGAAACTGATGTAAATATCTGCGTCCCAACATTAACCCAAGCTAATCTAATTTGGAATCCATTATTGAAGCAAACAGCTTAACGAGGAAAGAGAAATAGTTGATCCCAGTTGATATATTCGGGACCAATACAACAAAATTGATTCCAAAATTGAAATTAATATCCTGCTGAGAAAAATTGATTCCTCAGGGTAGTCCTTTTTTATTGTATAAATCTGTAACATTAACATAGGATAAAAAAAACCTCATTAATTATAATGTCTTAATTATAATGCTTTTAATTATAGGGAAACATTGTAACAATTTACACAGTCACCTCCTATTATCCAATGATAGAGGAATGAGATAAAATAAAGTCAGCCCCAAGGCAAAGAACAATTAGTTAACCTGATATATTTCTTTGCTTACATGATTAAAGTGTAACAAAAGTACTGAAAGTACAAAGCTATTATTCTTATGTATTAAATAAATTACCCATTCCACGGGGATGCCGCAAGGATCACATTGTATTTTCATTGATTTATATTCCTGTATAAAACCGATAGTTTCAAATGTATGATTTCACTTGAAAACAGTTACGGTTCGAAGTAACTGAAACCGAGGTCGTGCTTTTTTGTAATAATTCTTTAGATTAAAAACATTCTTTGTAGTAGTCAGGTGTACAATTTTGTACTTATAAACAACTTACCTATTTTGTATTATTATATTTCGAAAGGGTTTGTGATCTTTGGAAAGAAAAGGAAACCAAAGCGGAAGAAGAAAGAACTAAAGCAAAAAAGGAAGAATCAACAGCAAAAGCTAAGAAAAAGAAAGAACAGAAGAAAAAGCCATCAACAGAAGGACAGGGAAAAGGTAAAGTCAAACAATGTAACATGTACTTAATTTAATTCAGTTTTTTATATCTCATTCTCTATGGGGAGTATCATAACATAAAATAATGCTAAACAGAATACTGGGTTATTTTTTTTTGAAAGAACCACTTTTTCAAAATTAATTTATACAACTGTCTCCCCCTCTCTATTTTTTTATGATAATCTTTGGTTAAATTGCTAGTGATTCAACCGTACTTTACTTTAAATCTTTTGAATTTTTAGAAACCATGGAGGGTGGTGCTGACGCCCCCCCTCCCTCCCCCAGTCCAGCAGCAGGTGATGTCATTCAACCCGAAAGCAAACCAGGGATCACCAACTTAAGTAAGACTGATTAAATAAGCACTAGAAGTTATCAGAAAACCATAAAAGATCTTGTCTATTTTAATTTAGATTTCTTTTTTCTTTTTATTTCAAGCCTCCAGTAAAGAAGCCGCTAAAACAGGTAAATGTTTAATAAAATTAAATTAGCATGTACAAATTTTTTATTTCAGATCGTTAGTTTTCATTTTGGGGACCTTGGAATAACTCTCAATAAATTCTCTAAACGGGTCTAGAATCGAACTATTTTTATTTGTCCTGAGTGAGAGATTCAAATGTATACAAGGTGATTCCGAACTTATGTTAAGGAAAATGTGGTAGATAGATAGTATGAATACAAAGAGTTTTCTCTAAGTAATGGGGGTCCGGTCTTGCACCGATACGGCGCTACAGTCGTTTTAGTGTTGAGCTGCTAGACAAGCATTCATGAAAGGACCATTGAACCTTCCTATTTAGAGTGTTGGGCATTAGAGAAGATGTTCAAAGTGACGTCCAAAGTCACTTAGAGAAGTTCTACACAATAATGGGATCGCCGGAGCCTTGACTGCCGCATTCGTTCAAAAATATCAGATGTAGTATGAATGGTGTTGCAGGCTTTGACAATTCGTCGCCGCAGTTCATCGACTGTATCGTCAGGAATGGGTACACGACGCTTTTTACATGGTCCAAACAGAAGAAGTCCATCGGATTAAGATCCGGCAATCGTGGAGGCCATGGGACTGGACCTGGATACCGATCCATCTTTCACCAAATGTTTTCATCAGACAAATGTTTCCGTCTCTCGACGTCGCTAGTCAAGCCGTTGGAATATGGTGTGGTCTGGATGTCTGCGTTGGAGAAACCTCTTAACGTACATCCTAGCAGGCTATTCTCGCCCATACTGATGTGCAGCACAGTTTATCAAATGCATGTCCGCGAGTTCCGTCTGACTGTACCGTTATTATCTGCTCATTATCTGTTCGAATGTTGACTCTCTGATGACTGAGCTCTGAATGACTGTATGTATAGTAAACAGAAGACAATCACACACTCATGAGCATGGCAACAGCCGACAAAAACGCCCTCCTGCGCATGGCCAACAGCTACTACACTAAAACGACTGTAGCACCGTATCGGTGCAAAACCGGACACACATATTACTTGATGAAAACTATTTGTTTTTGTACCCTTTATCTACTATATTCTTCTGTAACATAAGTTCGGAAACACCTATATATATAATTCTTTGTTTGTTTTGCCTTTTTATTTTCTTTTGTGTTTTGCGGAAACGCTTACTGCGAATAGCCAATGATATGGAACCAATACTACGTGATTTGCAAGTTTTCTTAAACTTAGCAAATAAAACCAAAATCTAATTCATTTATTATTATTGTATTGGAAACTTTCAAAATTTAACTGAAAAATTTCTATTGAAGTATCAACAAATAACATCATATCAGTAACTTCCAAAACAATATTCATTACGCCCACATGGGAAGCATTTTTCCCTAATGGTAGTTTTCTATCTATCTTTCTTAACAATACTAAATGAGTTATAGTTAAATAGTAAGGATGGGTATTTAATAAAAAAAAGCTTATAGAATATAATTTTAATTGAAGTAACTAGATCTGTTCATCTGGGTTCACCTTAATACAGATTTTATTATTAAAAAAATTATTACGCTAGAAATTTTAATGGTCTTTAAGTTATTCCCCACTTATGGTCCTATTGACTTGATATACATTAGGTTTATAGGTGATAAGCCTAGGATATAGAAATAAAAGTAAGAAGAATGATGTAAACATAGCATTTATTAGTCACGTTCGCTTTTAATTGTTCTAATGCATTTCTTGATTATCGAGAACTTTGTTTTGTCAACAAAGATACAGCATAAGAGCAGTCAATATCGTACCTCACTTCAATTGTGTAATTTAAAATTACTGCAAGATTCGAGATGGTTGGGAAAGAGCCATTCAGATGTAGCCGAATGGTCAATCCTTGATACACATAAATTTGAGTTCCATTTCTAGAAGTGGCTTAGATATTTACCCTTCTATGTCACTATCTCATATGTATGTTGTATCCTAGTCAATGATGAATTCGACATAATAGTCTACTTTTTTCGCCCATTCTGAAGGTTAAAGGAGCAAAGGCTTCAGCTCTGGACATTGGAACTGAATCAACCAGTTCTTTAACAGTTAAAAAGACAACATCCTTTTAGCTCTCACTACACATTCCCATTGTTATTACTTTTCAAAACATTACCGTTCATTTCTATTGGAACGAGAATTATTCGAATTAGAGATGTGATGTCACAAAAAAATGCTGATGATGATATATACTAAGTAATAATGGCGTTTGCACTCAAAAGAGCGCAAAAGAGTGTTTGTTGCATGAATTGAAACATCAGAATACAAAAACCATCTCTTATTAGCACTTTCTTTTTGGGACGTATTTTTGTAAGTTATCTTTTAGATATTATTATATTGAGAATGACGGCGTTTCAGTATTTTTAGTGAGATGTAAGTGCTGAAATGAGACATTAACTAGCAAAGTATCCGTCTTCCGCGCTGATTAAAAAAAAGAAAAAGGGTTTTCCTGATGTGGAGAAGGAAGAAATTGTAATTATGAGATCACTTCAAACTTTTCCCAGTTGGTAAAAAAATCACGTGATCGTTACAAATTAATGTTACATTCGTATTTTGTAACCCGAAAATCCCATAGATATCAAATTTCATATTGACTTCCCACTCTTTTCTCTTCTTGTCAAACCCTCATAAAAATTTGAAAAACTCCCTAGGATGGAACCTTCATTTTGCATTTCATAAGGGGAAAACATTCCAAAAATTTCAAGTTTCTATGTGCAGCGGTTTCGCCCGTGCGTTGATGAATCTGTGAGAATACTTAGCTTTATTGTAGCTGAACTCGAAAAATCCACTCCCTCTCCGTTCACCTCTCCGTTCATGAATTTTTTTCATTTTTTTTAAGAAGAATGTTTTCCAAAATTTCACGTTTCTAGCTTAACCTGTTTCAGAGATAAACATACTCTTCAAGAAAGTTTGCCCCCTCCCCATTTACACCCCTTAGGACGCGAATAACGAAATTCGTCAAATAGATATCTTTTCGATTTTGACAAAAAAAATACTCTTGTCAAATTTCGTGTTTCCAGCTCAAGCGGTTTCAGAGATACGCATACCAAGAAAGTTTCCATCCACTTTGTACTCGTATTTCCAAAAATTCGTTCTCTTTTGAGCCTACGTCAAAAGAGGAAACCCATTTCTAAAATTTCAAGTTCCTAGGATAGAGATTGCGGCTGTGCATTGATCAGTCAGTCAGTCAATGGGTTTTTGTCTTTTATATATAGAAGATAATTTGGTTACCCATCAGGCTATCGGAAAAAAAAAACCCCCGACAGTTTTTAAGTGTTAGTGTTACAGGTTTACCCTTCCTCTGGGTAATATTTTTAAATAAAATATATTAACAAACAAATATTTTGTTTCACAAGGCATATTTATAGCAAACATTTTCTTACTATTAGGATTCGATAAGTAATTACAATAGGAAAGGTTCACAAAAACTGTATCAGTACAGTAAGGCAGCTTAACATTCAAATGTGAACATACTGGATAAAAGCAACAAATTTTTTCCACGTGCTTCTTAGGGCGGTAGTTTTCAATTTTCAATGGGAACCATCACCTCTGGCGACCATCTTTAATTTTATAGCGGCCATCTTAAAATATAAATATATTATCAATCTCGGCTTCTAAAAGCACTTAGTATCACAATTGATATGTAAATAAATATTGTCTGAGTCAGGAGAATACAACTAGACAGTTTAAAGTGCATTAGACGATTTACTTATTCACAATATTACATTTTACTGGTGTATCTGTATACCATTTATAAACTATTCACGGATTTTTTGTTTTGAAAATTATACATTTACTGAAGACATGCCTTTTTGTATATTTGCCTAAAACCAACACGTAACATTATTATAACCAGTATTACCATTACATCCCTGTATTACCATTCAACAAAGAGATTCCCATTTAATATTTATTGAGGATTATGCCGTATTCACATCCGCAGATTTCTTTGCAATTCCAACCTGCCTTTCTGCATGCTCACCTACCATCCCATCCACTTTGTTCTTACAGTTGCATTTCACTAATTCACTACAAGCCTTCTGCAGCAACAGGTAACAGTTATCATACAGGAACCCAAGATATGCTGTCTCCATTCAGAGTTCAGCCCCAACCTTCTGGATTAGGAATGTGCTATTCACTGTGCTCACTGATGCACCATACTCGTACACTACTGTTCACTGCACCATACTCGTATCTAATATGCAGCCCACTTTGAGTGATGCAGTAGTTGCATTCTTAGTGGGGGGAAGTTTCTCCATTGTTCTACTCTTCTGACAAAACAGCTCCTTTTCTGGCGTCATTCACATGATCTTCGTCACGGTCTTCAAGATAACGAACAAGATAACAGTGAAATGTTCTAGAGTTTGAAAATTTCATCATCAATCACAAGTTTTGTGTAAGGGTGGAGTTCCATGCAGGTAAAGGCATGTATGACATCTGGATAGCAAGTACATACCTCCCAGGCAAATTTCTTGCCTCGTCCAAAAAGTGCAGCTGTGGTATCATACCCCGTGAAACTCTGGAAGATAGGGAGGGCCAGCGAACTCTACTCGGCTTCTCGTAAATAGCATTAATGTGATTTTAAGTGATAGTTTTGACTGTATGAAAAGCAACCTTCACATCGTGACCCAAGACCCAGGTGATGGAACTTTCCGTGGAGGATATCCACTCCATCCTTGTAAACAATACGCACCATACAGTTAGTACATCCATTCAGAGGTGCATCCTGCAAGTGGTTGAGTAGCCTGGTGTCCGCTTCTTCGTGATCACATGATGGCATGGATCTATCAGTTCCTCGGTGAATATATGGGGCACCACAAGTGATGATAATTTCTTTGTTTTTGGCACATTCAACAGTTGCCAACTTTTCCCAAAGGAATGCAAAAATTTACTGTTTATTATTGGGAGACCCAAGGAGGATCTCCATTATATCCTTGTCAACAGTAAGCACCATACAGTTACTACATCCATTCAGAGGTGCGGTCTTAAGAAGTCGTTCCACTTAAGGAAGAGTTTGTTTTTTCTAGCAACCTTTCTCTGAACATCCTCTCCTGCTTTGCTCTAGTGGATTCTTTGAGGCTAGTCGGAAAGAATTTGTCTCTTACTATATTAACTCTTTTGTAGTTTTTTATTTGTTTAATGATGTGTGGAATGAATAACTGATCAACAATCATCCAAATGTCACAATGTGGTAGTTGGAGGATGTGCACAACAGCAACTCCATCGAAAAGGATGGTTCTCAACAATTCGTGTTTCAAGAGCAAGTAACTCGTCCCTGTCATTCGTAAAGGGTTTCCAAGGTCCATCTTTATAATGCGTCCATCATTCCTCTACAGAAGAAACAGGCCATTTTATCAATAGAATCAGGAGGATCATTTGGGGAATCCTTGTCTGGAATAGTCATAAGATCAGACTTCTTTCCTAAGCGCATTTTTCCATCGTCAGATAGTGAAAGGGGGAAAGGATGGTTCTCATGAAGAATGTGGTCATATCTCTCGCCCTAAGCTGCATCACTATGTACAGGTGAGAACAGAGAAACACCACTCTTAAGTAAGGATATCTTTCTCTTTTGTTTTGTCTTTATCTTTTGTATAGGAGTGCTGTACAGACGAAGTGAATTCTTCTTAATAGGTTCATGAATGGAGCAAGTGCAATCAATTACAACAGATTTGCAGAACTTGGCATACTGGTCCTGTTCTAGACTGTGCACTGTTCGCACCACCATCACACCAATTTCATCCACGACAATTGATGTGTCAAGAGCAAGTAACTCGTCACTGTCATCCATAAAGGGTTTCAAAGTCATTCATGACTTTATGGAGAGTGTCCATCTTTATGAATGCGTCCATCATTCCACTACAAAAGATATAGGCCATTTTGTCAATCGTCTCACGCCAAGGTCGTTTCCTCAGATATGCTGCTTCCTGAAGTATTTCCTCGCTTTTTAGTCCACTCCTACTTCAAATTGCTAGACTTGACGTAACAAGATTTGTCATGCGTCAGGGTTTTGGACAAGTTCATATGCACTCATGTCTCCTCCGAAATTAAGTTTCACTAGCAATCAATCCAAGTTTTTGGCCTCAGTGATGTTGTTCAGATGAACTGGTATGGTTCTGTCTTATCCCCTATTCCTTGTGATTACTTATGTGTGAAGTGGGCATTTTAAATGTTCTTTAGTTATTTCCTGACACATCAAACACTTGTTCCAGTCGATCCTGTATTACAATTCACCCTGAAATGGAAAACCTGAAGCTTTTCAAGTTTTTGTAAATGTACACAGATGCATAAGTAGCATAATCATTATAATGCTCACGGCTAGAGTTGAAACTCCCAGGATGCAACGGAGATTATAGATTTTCCTTTCCTGGCCG
>JAFIDM010012231.1:11474633-11511750 GCA_023159025.1 Thereuonema tuberculata | reverse complement strand
TTATGAGTCTTGGCAACTTATTTTACATGAAATGTTTTGGGTAGGATTTCATTTCTTTTTGTAGGATGAGATCTGATAACTTTTTAACAGTGAAAGCGTTATGAGCATGTGAGTCTTGGCAACTTATTTTACATGAAATCTTATGGGTGGGATTTTATTTCTTTTTGTAAGATGAGATCTGATAACTTTTTAACAGTGAAAGCGTTATGAGCATGTGAGTCTTGGCAACTTATTTTACATGAAATGTTTTGGGTGAGATTATCTATTACAACTAAATTTAGTTTTAAGATTATTTAGAAAATGGATTTTTTTTCTGTTGGTCAACTTGTATATACAAGCTGTTTGCACTTTTGTAAGAAATCACATTATTACACAGTATTATTTAGGCCGAAGCATTGAGGGTATGACGTATTTCAGATCTTAATAAAATCCAAAGTATAAAAGCTAGATAAATGAAACTTAGCGTATTTCATTAGTATGGTAACTGCATCTTATCCTGAAAATTTGAGCTCTCTAGTATTATCCAGGCCGAAGCTACGAGGGTTCGATAATATATAACCAGACCCCCCCTTTATGAGGGGTTAGAGGGTGAAAGTTACGGATTTCTTAATTTTTTTGTTGTTTGTGTGCTAATCCTAGCCTGCATATCAAATTTCAGCTTTCTAGGACTTCAGGAAGTACCCTAGAGGTTTTGATGATCATGAGTCAGTCAGTCAGTCAGTGAGTGACGAAATCGACGTATTTTAGGTATTAATAAAATCCAAAGTATAAAAGCTAAATAAATGAAACTTAGCGTATTTCATTAGTCTGCTAACTGCATCTCATCCTGAAAATTTGAGCTCTCTAGTATTATCCATGCCGAAGCTATGAGGGTTCGAAAATACGTCGAAACACTTCCAGAAAAGGTACGTAGTGCCCTTCCTGCCTTCGGCTCGTCTTGGCGGGGGCACTGCCGTGCCCCCAGATAAAAAGACAACATCCTTTTAGCTCTCACTACACATTCACATTGTTATTGCTTTTCAAAACATTCCCGTTCATTTCTATTGGAACGATATTTATTCGAATTAGAGATGTGATGTCACAAAAAACAATGCTGCTGATGATATATACTAAGTAATAATGGCGTTTGCACTCAAAAGAGCGCAAAAGAGTGTTTGTTGCATGAATTGAAACATCAGAATACAAAAACCATCTCTTAGTAGCACTTTCTTTTTGGGACGTATTTTTATAAGTTATCTTTTAGATATTATTATATTGAGAATAACAGCGTTTCAGTATTTTTAGTGAGATATAAGTGTTGAAATGAGACATTAACTAGCAGAACGTCCGACTTTCGCGCTGATTTAAAAAAAGAAAAAGGGTTTTCCTGATGTGGAGAAGGAAGAAATTGTAATGATGAGATCATTTCGAACTTTTCCCAGTTGGTAAAAAATCACTTGATCGTTACAAATTAATGTTACATTCGTATTTTGTAACCCGAAAATCCCATAGATATCAAATTTCATCGCGATCGGAGGACATAAGATTTCCCACCCTTTTCTATTCTTGTCTACCCCTTTGGGAAAAAAATTGTAAAACCCTCCTAAAAATTTGACAAACTCCCTAGGATGGAACCTTCATTTTGCATTTCATAAGGGGAAAACATTTCTAAAATTTCAAGTTTCTAGATGCAGCGATTTCGCCCGTGCGTTGATGAATCTGTGACAATACTTAGCTTTATTGTAGCTGAACTCGAAAAATCCACTCCCTCTCCGTTCACCCGTTCTTCGTTCTCCGTTGAACCTCTCCGTTCATGTATGTTTTCATTTTTTTAAGAAGAATGTTTTTCAAAAATTTCACGTTTCTAGCTTAACCTGTTTGAGAGATAAACATACTCTTCAAGAAAGTTTGCCCCCTCCCCATTTACATCCCTTAGGAGGCGAGTAACGAAATTCGTCAAATACATATCTTTTCGATTTTGACAAAAAAATACTCTTATCAAATTTCTTGTTTCCAACTCAAGCGGTTTCAGAGATACGCATACCAAGAAAGTTTCCATCCCCTTTGTACTCGTATTTCCAAAAATCCGTTCTTAGTAGGAGCCTACGTCAAAAGAGAAACCCATTCCTAAAATTTCAAGTTCCTAGGTTAGAGGTTGGGGCTGTTCGTTGATCAGTCAGTCAATCAGAGGGGTTTTGTCTTTTATGTATTAAGATAATTTGGTTATCCATCAGGCTATCGGAAAAAAAAGAAACCCGACAGTTTTTAAGTGTAAGATTTACTCTTCCTCTGGGTAATATTTTTAAATAAAATATATTAACAAACAAATATTTTGTTTCACAAGGTATATTTATAGCAAACATTTTCTTACTATTAGGATCCGGTAAGTAATTACAATAGGAAAGGTTCAAAAAAACTGTATCAGTATAGTAAGGCAGCTTATCATTCACATGTGAACATACCGGATAAAAGCAACAAATTTTTTCCACGTGCTTCTTAGGGCCGTAGTTTTCAATTTTCGATGGGAACCACCACCTCCGGCGGCCATCTTTAATTTTATAGCGGCCATCTTAAAATATAAATATATTATCAATCTCGGCTTCTAAAGCACTTAGTATCACAATCTTGATGTGTAAATAAATATTTTCGGAGTCAAGAGAATACAACTAGACAGTTTAAAGTGCATTAGACGATTTACTTATTCACAATATTACATTTTACTGGTGTATCTGTATACCATTTATAAACTATTCATGGATTTTTTTGTTTTGAAAATTATACATTTACTGAAGACATGCCTTTTTGTATATTCTTATATGAAAGACATTCTACAATAACATCAGATTATTGTTCTTATTGTCACGAACGCCGTTCGCGGCCCAGGCTTTCGGTTTTATCCTCTCGCATCCATTCCTTTGTATAATATTTCTGTTATACATCTCTTTTTTCTGTGATTATTTTTCTAATTCTGTATCTTTCTCTAGAGCTAGTCCAGGTATTCATAGGGTTCCTTCCTTTTGATCCCCGTCAAATCGGCGCCGATGAAACTCTTAGGCTCTATTTTAACGACATCAGGAGTGGCTCAAGAAAGCTCCTCGTACAATGCACAAAAGCAATAAGGCCAGAAAGCCTATTGTTTCCCTGTTAAAAGCTTTCTTCCAATTTTCCCCCTGTTGTTAAGTGCATCAGGAATCTTCTCTCAACAGGGGAAAGCAAAGGAACTGCTGCTCCTGATGTCGTAACAAAGAGAGCTGTGTCAGAAGCAGTGAGATGAAGGAAATGCTTCGCCACCCTTCCATGGATATAACCCCGGATCCCTAGAGTAGCGTGTGAGAAGATGACATACAGGGAAGACGACCAAGGGGCCCTGCCGGCCTTCACCTTCTGACGTTAGCCCCGAGTGAATGCTGGCTATAGCATGAGGACGGCAGCCTTAAAGAAATGACCCAGGTCCCGCGAAGTGCGATACCGCTCGTCGAGAAACCCTGTCCGCCTTCTGTATCTTCATTTGCCGGCTTCCCCTGACGGAAGCAGGCAGATCCTTCAAACCTGCGCCGAAGTACGCAGGCTGCGCCGTTACGGAAGAGAATCTACGAAACGACTTCGCAAGTACCCGACCGTAATTGACCTTCCGTCGTCTGACTTTCGATCTACAACTGTTGGGGAGCAACTACCCGGCGCGATCTTCCCCAGGACCCCTCCAAGCGACCCGACTCCTGAGACGTCTCGACCGGCTGCATTCACGGGAGTTATAGAGAAAAAAGAATCTACCCTCGACGACCAGACTGTGAAAGATCGTCGGACTTACTGGCGACCTCCACTCCTGGTTTTCTTCAAATCTCCGATTCGCGGACAGTTGAATGGATCCTATGCCCGGTTGTATATTGTAGTTCTAGATATTTATCTATTTTTATTATCATCATCTAATAAAGTCTTTCTTGTATATCTCCCTCCTGTTCGTCTCACTATTTTTTACCTGAAAGGCGAGGGCCACTGGTGAATTCCCGCCGCTTGGCTAGCTTTCCACGGCTCCTCCCTTTTTTAGGCCAGTCCACTTACACCAGGGATGCTCAAACAGTTGATCGCGGAAATAATTTGGGTATCAATACAAAATAATCTCATTTCTGCGGCGGTCACTCATACGCGACACTTTTAAATAATAATTACGCATTACGGATGCCGAAAATTCTTGTCTAGATTAATTGTTTAATAATAATAATTTCAATTCAAGTTGAGACTTGTCATTCATTAGCATGGGCACTATATCAAAAGCATTGTTCTCTAGACACACTCGATCCCGTCACGTTGCTCTCTGATTGGTCGGAATATTTCAGAAGCATCGCAACCGCGTGACGTTCAGGGAACTGATTGGCTAAAATTTTACAGTTTCTTCTAGAATTACATTTTCATATATAAAGCAAACGCAAAATTATCTCATTCATTATTACTAAGTTTTTTTAGAACGCTTGTACGTCTAATTTGCAACATAAATTGATTGCGGCGAAAAAAAGTAAAACTTACCATTTCAATAGTGATTGGAAGGACGAATTCTTTTATCTTTGGCCATAATAAAGGTGTACTTGCCTTGTTTGTCGAGCATTGCCTAAACGCGGGAACTTAGAAAGGCATTATAAAAACTATGAAAATGATTTTCCCAAAACAGTGAGTTAAGAAGATGAAAACTTCAAGATTTGAAAAGTAGTTTGAAAGCAGAGCAATCCATATTCATACAGGGCCGGCGCTAGGAGGGTGCGGGGCCTCGGGCGAGATGAATTTTGCGGGGCCCTTGTCAATCCTATTTTAACAACCAAAAAAAAAAAAACCGAGATCTAACCAACTAAAAACAAAAAGCGACGATCCTATTTTATCCTCTTTCTTCTACCCAGGCGCGGGGCCTGGGGCGATCGCCCCCATACACCGGCTCTGTTCAATAGACCAGCCAAACAATCAGTAGCTGCAACAACTGCGTCTTTTAAAATTTCCTACATACTGACAAAACACAAGAAACCTTTGGAAAAATAGTGAAAGAAACATTTATTGAAGCGGCAGCTGTACTGTTTAATGACTTAAAAAATATACCAAAGATTATAGCTGCCATCAAGGAGGTCCAGTTATCTCGTCCAACTATTACTAGACGTGCCAAGATCATGAGCAGTGATTTGGAGACTAAACTGAAAAGTGATATCATGGAATGTACATACTTTTCTTTACACTTTAATGAGTCCACTGATATGACTGATACTGCATAGTTATGTACTTTCATTCGAAAAATTTTCTGGTATGTCGGCTAAAGAAGAATTGTTAACAATGCTACCACTGAAAGAAAAACCTCGCGTTGAAGATATTTACAACGCTTTTCTGAATTTTGTAAAAAGGTATGTGCTACTTTTTACAAACTCGTGTGCATGTAACAGATGGAGCACCATCCATGACTGGCAATAAAAATGGGTTTGTTGCATTGTCGAGCTAATGATGATTTCCCATCGTTTTTCACATTCTATTGCATCATTTATCAGTTAGTTTTATGTTCAAAAATACTAAATATGAAAGATGTCATGGACATTGACACGAGCACGGAATTCCATCCGTGCTCGAAGTTTGGAAAGACGCTCTTCAAAGTGCAATTGGAAGCTAGCTAGTCTGCTGAGCACACTGATTTACTTTTTTGTACAGACGTGAGGTGGATGAGCCACGGAAAATTTATAAAAAGGTTTCAGGAATTACTACTTGAAATTATTTTTTTTCTAGATGAACGAGGTGACGACACTGAAATACTTAAAAAAGAAAAATGGCTCTTTGATTTAGCGTTCTTATCAGATGTGACAAATCATTTGAATATCATTAACTTGGAGCTATAGGGTAAAAATCAAACCGTTATCGACATGATTAGCGCAATAAACTCTGTTAACAAATTGAAGTTATTGATTAATCAACTGAACAAAAAGGATCTCAAAATTTTCCAGCTTTGGAAGCAAGATCAATTTCTCACTTAAATTACGATAATTACGAGACAGAGCTAAAAAACATTTGGAGCGAAAGACATTTCTCTCAAGTCAATCAACTGACGGATATTGTAACTTTCATGACTTACTCGTTTTCTTGTGAAGACGCTGAAAAATCTGCTACTGAAATATCAAACACTTAAAATATGGAGATCTCTTCTGTCCAAAATGAGATATTGCAGATAATGTCAGATGTATATCTCAAAGCTAGAGCAACAGATATCAAATTTTGGTCTTTGATACCCGAAGATAAATATCCATGTTTGAAACAAATAGCTCTTCAATTAACAGGATTGTTCGGATCAACTTTCTTGTGCGAATCTGCATTTTCAGAAAGGAAAATAATTAAATCAAAATATGGCAATCGGCTTACTGATGAATACCTGTTAACATGCTTTTGGTTGGCGCTCAGTAATTACGTGCCATCCTTTGAAAAGCACGTGGATGATATGCAGTGTCATGCCTCAACATACAGTCAAAATTAGCAATTTAAGGCTATGTTACAATTATGTAATTAGGTACATAGCCTGTTATGTATATTTTATATCTCTAAGTATGTGGCAATAAAATAATTTTTTCTTTAGTATGTATGTTTTTTCTTTAGCAGCTATGCCTTAGCTTAGTCCTAATAGTCGGCCGTCGATCGCTTGTCGCCTAAATATTTTGTGGTCGATCGCAGTCATTACAAGTCTGAGCACCACTGACTTACACCCTCCTTACCCATCTCCCCCTTAATCCAGTGATCGTGATTTGCTTTAGGAAAGCATTCGATGGCGTTAACACGTAACATTATTATAACCAGTATTACCATTACATCCCTGTATTACCAATCAACAAAGAGATTCACATTTAATATTTATTGAGGATTATGCCGTATTCAAACATTCACATCAGCAGATTTCTTTGCAATTCCAACCTGCCTTTCTGCATGCACACCTACCACCACATCCACTTGGTTCTTACAGTTGCATTTCACTAGTTCACTATAAGCCTTTTGCGGCAACAGGTAACAGTTATCATACAGGAATCCAAGATATACTGTTTCCATTCAGAGTTCAGCCCCAACCTTTTGGATTAAGGTGCTGTTCGCTGCGCTCACTGGTACTTCATACTCGTACACTGGTGCTCACTGCACCATTCTCGTATCTAATATGCAACCCACTTTGAGTGATGCAGTAGTTGCATCCTTAGTGGGGGGAAGTTTCTCCATTGTTCAACTCTTCAGGCAAAACACCTACTTTCTGGCGTCATTCACATGATCCGTCACTGGTCTTCAAGATAACGAACAAGATAACAGTGAAATGTTATAGAGTTTGAAAATTTCATCATCAATCACAAGTTTTGTGTAAGGGTGGAGTGACATGCAGGTAAAGGCATGTGTGACATCTGGATAGCAAGTACATACCTTCCAGGCAAATTTCTTGACTCGTCCAAAACGTGCAGCTGTGGTATCACATCCCGTGAAACTGTGGAAGACAGGGAGGGCCAGAGATCTCTACTCAGCTTCGCGTAAATAGCATTTATGTGATTTTAAGTGATATTCTGTACGAAAAGCAACCTTCACATCGTGACACAAGATCCAGGTGATGGAACTTCCCGAGGAAGATCTCCACTACATCCTTGTAAACAATACGCACCATACAGTTAGTACATCCATTCAGAAGTGCATCCTGCAAGTGGTTGAGTAGCCTGGTGTCCGCTTCTTCGTGATCACATGATGGCATGGATCTATCAGTTCCTCGGTGAATATATGTGGCACCACAAGTGATGATAATTTCTTTGTTTTTGGCACATTCAACAGCTGCCAACTTTTCAGAAAGGAATGCAAAAATTTACTGTTTATTATTGGGAGACCCAAGGAGGATCTCCACTATATCCTTGTCAACAGTATGCACCATACAGTTACTGCATCCATTCAGAGGTGCGGTCTTAAGAAGTCGTTCCACTTAAGGAAGAGTTTGTTTTTTCTGGCAACCTTTCTCTGAACATCCTCTCCTCGCTTTGCTCTAGTGGATTCTTTGAGGCTAGTCGGAAAGAATTTGTCTCTTACTATATTAACTCTTTTGTAGTTTTTTATTTGTTTAATGATGTGTGGAATGAATAACTGATCAACAATCATCCAAATGTCACAATGTGGTAGTTGGAGGATGTGCACAACAGCAGCTCCATCGAAAAGGATGGTTCTCAACAATTCGTGTTTCAAGAGCAAGTAACTCGTCCCTGTCATTCGTAAAGGGTTTCCAAGGTCCATCTTTATAATGCGTCCATCATTCCTCTACAGAAGAAACAGTCCATTTTAAGATAGAATCAGGAGGATCATTTGGGGAATCCTTATCTGGAATATTCATAAGATCAGACTTCTTTCCTAAGCGCAGTTTTCCATCGTCAGATAGTGAAAGGGGGAAAGGATGGTTCTCATGAAGAATGTGGTCATGTCGCTCGCCCTAAGCTGCATCACTATGTACAGGTGAGAACAGAGAAACACCACTCTTAAGTAAGGATATCTTTCTCTTTTGTTTTGTCTTTATCTTTTGTATAGGAGTGCTGTACAGACGAAGTGAATTCTTCTTAATAGGTTCATGAATGGAGCAAGTGCAATCAATTACAACAGATTTGCAGTATTTGGCATACTGGTCCTGTTCTAGACTGTGCACTGTTTGCACCACCATCACAACAATTTCATCCACGACAATTGATGTGTCAAGAGCAAGTAACTCGTCACTGTCATCCATAAAGGGTTTCAAGGTCATTCATGACTTTATGGAGAGTGTCCATCTTTATGAATGCGTCCATCATTCCACTACAAAAGATATAGGCCATTTTGTCAATCGTCTCACGCCAAGGTCGTTTCCTCAGACATGCTGTTTCCTGAAGTATTTCCTCGCTTTTTAGTCCTCTCCTACTTCAAATTGCTAGACTTCACGTAACAAGATTTGTCATGCGTCATGGTTTTGGACAAGTTCACATGCACTCATGTCTCCTCCAAAATTAAGTTTCACTAGCAATCAATCCAAGTTTTTGGCCTCAGTGATGTTGTTCAAGAAGAACTGTTATGGTTCTGTCTTATCCCCTATTCCTTGTGATTACTTATGTGTGAAGTGGGCATTTTAAATGTTCTGTAGTTATTTCCTGACACATCAAACACTTGTTCCAGTCGATCCTGTATTACAATTCACCCTGAAATGGAAAACCTGAAGCTTTTCAAGTTTTTGTAAATGTATACAGATGCATAAGTAGCATAATCATTATAATGCTCACGGCTAGAGTTAAAACTCCCAGGATGCAACGGAGATTATAGATTTTCCTTTCCTGGCCGTTCGCCAACATTCAAATAGGAGAGAAAATGGCGGTCGCTGCTTCACATTCATCATTTCGACGAGGAAAAGCTCTCAACAGTCAAGCGACGAGCAACGTTAAGAATAATTTCCCAAGCTTGACTGCTGAGAACTTTTCCTCGTCGAAATGTTGAATATGAAGCAGCGACCGCCATTTTCTCTCCTATTTGAGTGTTATCGAAAGGCCAGGAAAGGAAGATCTCCGTTGCATTCTGGGAATTTCAACTCTAGCCTTGAGCATTATAGTAACATGTAATGTTGTGAATAAATAAATCGTCTGATATATTTAAAAACTAGCTTAGTTGTATTCCCTGACCCAAAAATGTATATTTACAGACCAAGATTATGTTCCTGAGTACTTTAGAAGCCGAGATATTGGCAATATATTTATACTTCAAGATGGCGGCTATAAATTCAAGATGGCCGCCGGAAGAGGTAGTTCCTATCGAAAATTGAAAGCTAGGGCCCCAAGTAGCAAGTGGAAAAAATTTGGTGCTTTTATTCGCTGTGTCCACATTCATCTCAATTTCGTCGTTAAGCTGTCGTACTAGAAACTTTAATGTTCTTCAATTGAAGTTCTGAAGAAGCAATTGATTTCTTTCTCTTTGTTAGAAGATCAGAAGCCTCGTGCCGTGGGATTTCGATTGTTCTGGGGCCAGCTACTTGCTCTCCAATTAAAACATTTCTATCAATATTTGAATAATTTTAAACTGTGTTTGATTCTCCAAGTAAGTGAATGTTGTTAAATCATATCTTTTCTTAAAAAACAGTTATCGCACATTGATGTAGTTTTAATTTAAGAATCCTACAGTATATTAGACCTGTAAAGACCTGCAAATTAAAGTTGAATAGGAGAATTAGGCTTTTACCCAATTAGTCTTGGAGGGTTTATTAAAGACATTTCAATGAAATGAAAAAGATAAATGTAGGGTACTTTGTAATCACTGTAAAATTAAGCTAAAGAATAACAGGTGCAGCCTTGTATTTCTTCACTTTATAATATATATATATGTGTATCTGCACCATATTTTTACAATTGAAAAATATAATTTTATAAGTTCTTTCAAAGATTTTAAAGTTCTTCAATTTCAGTCGCTTAATGCTAATTCTCACTGATATCTTCAATTAAAGAATTTTCCCCGTCAACTGAAAGAATTTTTTTTTTTTTTTTTTTATTGTTGTTAATTCATGATTTTCAAAAAGAAATTCCAGGTCCTTCACTTGTCCAGTCCTGACACTGGTATCATTTGCTCTGTTTATATCTCTATAGATATATACGAACATGGAATAGAACATGTCCTATACATAGACGTAGCTAGGAAGATTATGAAAAGAAATGCGTCTATAAATATTTCTAACATATATACGTAGACGAATAGTTATGTTTTTGATTACCTTCACTAGCTACGAAATCTTTTCCCCACTGTTGGGTACGTCTACTTTTATCCTGCTCTGCATTTTGATGATACAGTAGAGCCCCGATTATCCGCGGAATTGGGTGGCAAGGGCTTCGCGGATAACGAAAATCGTGGATAACCCGAAAAAAAGACTAAAAATGAAGTGTAAACACGAAAAAAAATAATTCACCATTAAAAACTACGTTTTATTGTACAAAAAACATAATATGTAAAACTTTTAAAATATGTAGGGGAAGGTGTTGTACCCTTGACCAGTTTTCACTAAATGAATTTTCCAATTTTTTGTACTCAAGTAAATCCTTACCTGAATGGATACATGTGATCTTCACGCATCTTTCCATCTTTCGCATGTGTTTTATATATTATATTTTGAGTTTAAGTATTTTATTTGTATTTTACAAAAAAACTATACCTTGTGGTCAAAGGTACAACTACATATTGTACCTTTGACCATGTGGTAGTAGAAACTGACAGTTAGTTACAAGTTATTGAATTAACATTTTTATTCAGAAATGTATACATTTGGCAAATATACGCAATTCAAAGTAGAATAATAAAACATGAAATAAATTTTAATGGTTAAGTAGCCTACTCTTGCCCGCTTACTCTACGTTATAAGTTAAAGTTAAAGTTAAAGTTGCGATCAGGCCCAGAGGACCGCACAATGCAACGGGAGGGTAGGCTCCAGTGTTCAGAACTACGGGACAAAGTTGAGGACGGGGGTCGGCCCGTCGCTCGCCCGCCTTTAACTCCCGGGAAAGAAACCGGTACCCATTCTATAGAGGGCTGGGTAGCCCCTAGGGCCCGTTTGGAGGAGAAAGAAGAGTGGAAAAATTCCCGTCCTCCGCCGAGGCCGGGAATCGAACCCGCTCGCTCCAACCCGCAGCCAAGCGCCCTTACCCACTCGGCTACCGGGCCCACTTACTCTACATTATACATTGAAAAATCAATGTCTATCTCCAAAAAATAGACATTCTTTTAGTCGAGCTGTGCCGGCAGCTGTGGTTGGATTTGATAGACTGGCCACAGTATCTTGTAGTTCTAAGTCATAGAGCTAGTTATCTTCTTGGATGAATTTCGCCATCTTCGGTAGTTTTTTCAAATATTTAACTTTAAAATAATCACATGCTGTTTCCTTTATTTGGGCCACAAAGTATTTCTTGGTGTGTTTTTTTGTTGTTGTTGTCAGCTTGACAAGGACATAACTTTCTTCAACTAAATCTTCTTTTTCAAAGTTTAATTCCTTCTCCAACTCATGGCATTCATCTGAAATATCGAAAACACTTTCCCCTGATGAATATTCAACATCAGACTAAAGTCATGGACAAACAATCGATTGTTTACTTTCTTTGGATAAGATTTGGTAAAAAAAATAAAAATTTGGCAAAAAAATATTTAAATTTCCATCTTACATACTGCTAAAATGACTGTAAGTAAAAACATTTACATATTATTAAGTAATGTTGTACCTTTGACCTGGTCAGAGGAACAGCACCCTGCTGTGGTCAAAGATACAACACCAGTCAAACTTACGTTTCACGCCATGCTACAATTTTTAGGTTAATCCAGTCATCTTAAAAGTCCTACCAATTAATCTATAGACATATACGTATTTATTATTCATTATTGTTAAAATAGCAATCAAAAGAAAACAAACAATGTTATTAAAGAAACATGCACCTGCTAAATACTTACTTTTCGGTTATGGAATTGGAAAAATATTTTTCACTCCTTGCAAGTCAAAGATCTAACTGCTACTAAAGGTTTAAAGGTGCAAATAGTGGTAATATTACACATTTAACAGAAAAGCTTTTAAAGTATGCCGATAGATGGCAAACTAGCAAGGGTGGTCAAAGGTGCAATCGGTCAAAGTTACAACACCTTCCCCTACAGTAAAGCAGAAACCTTTGCTCTACGTCTGCATCCACAAATTCCGAGAAAGCCTATAGGATCACGATGCACAATAAACCTTCAGTAATTTTTGACCTTCGCACTGTAGGGCCTATTATGTTTTCCCTGCTGTTGACTTGGATTAAAATTGTTTTGTTTTTTTTTGAGGTTCGTAATTAAAAAAATTTTTTGCGGCACTCGCGGATAATCGGGTCTCTACTGTACTTCGGTTCTATTTCTCTTCTACTGATTTCAGATTTTCAAATGTAAATAGGAATAAATCAAAACATGTGTCTTGACTTTGTTCATATTTTCTAATTTTTTTAGAGCTAAACGAATTCAAAGTAAAATTGACAGGGTTTTTTTATCTTCATTCTTATTCTTAATTTGTTATTCTTGTTCTGTTAATTTTTTATTAAAATTTTAATATAAAATTAAAATTTAAAATTGAAGTATCTAAGCTTATAAGCCATTTTAAAATAAAAATTAAAAATTCGGAATTTTATTCCTAATTTTATTCTTAATGTTTAATTTTTATTTATAAATGATTTACATGCAATTTTAGATGCATTCATTTTTTAAATTTATTTTTCGTCTTAAACTTTTTTCTTTAAAACCAAATATGATTAAAAAAATTAAAAACTAAAGATTTTTTTGTTTCAGTAGGCTATATTTTTTCGTATTTTTTTGTGATTTATTTATTTATTATTAAAGACTTAATTCAGATGAATATAAATACAGTAGACTCTCGATATGTCGAAGTTGAAGGAACGCTAAAAAAAATTCGAGATAGCGAGTTTTCGAGATAACGAACCAAAACATAAATTTTCACGTAAAAACACAAGATACGGAATAATATTCTAAAAATGAGTATAAATTAGAGTCTTGATAATGAGAATAAGTATAAATATGTAATGTTAGTTGATAATAACTCTAAATATGTAATGATAGTT
This sequence comes from Thereuonema tuberculata, assembly GCA_023159025.1. Classification (NCBI taxonomy): domain Eukaryota; kingdom Metazoa; phylum Arthropoda; class Chilopoda; order Scutigeromorpha; family Scutigeridae; genus Thereuonema; species Thereuonema tuberculata. The sequence continues at coordinate 11,498,173 of JAFIDM010012231.1, read as the reverse complement.
GACAATAAGTCTAAATATAGCAATGATAATTTTAATTTTTAAAAGTAGTCAAAAATAATTATATTAAATTGAAAAGAATTAGTAAAATACAATGAACTTACATTGCTAGACTTTCTTAAAAAAGTCCAGAATCGTGGCCTGGCGACATCTCTTTCGAACTTTTTCATGTTCGAAAAGTTTCTCAATTTTGTTTCTGTTTTTCAATATTGTTGATAAAGTCTATGCTGGAATTTTGAAATCCTTTGCGATATGTCCCTTTTTTCCACCTTTATCTACAACCTTTAAAATCTCTACTTTTTTTTCGATTGTCAATGCGTTCAACTTTCTCTTAACGCTCACTGTTTTCTTTTCTTTGGAAATTTCCATTTTTGAGACAACTGGTGATTCACTGACACGTTTTATAACTTCCCTAACGTTTTTCGCCTACTAACTTAATCATACGCAGTAAATTCTGAACAATTTAGAACAACACGCCTAAGCAACAATGTAACAAATGACTGGCGAGTCATAGTAGCGCACACTCTCACCCTCCTTTCTCCAAATGGAGTTATCGACCAGATGGATTTATCAGAATCGTCCTTGGCCCCTCAGAGAGATAATGAAGGGTGTGAGAGATTCTTGAAAAAATACCTCTATTTGCTTCGACAGAACTGAACGGCGATTTTTCCTGAAAAATTCATTTTTTACTTCGAAAAATATTCGACATAGCAAGGTTTTGAGAGAAAAAACTTTGACATAAGAATTAAAATTAATATTAGATGAATATGTAATATCAAGGGGGAAAATAATTTTTCGACATATCAAGGTTTTCGAGATATGGAAGTTCGACAGACATATCGAGTCTACTGTATTACATAATGAATATGTATGATATTTATGATTGATGAAAACTGGAGAAATTTTCATGAAAATCGTTTCTTTTTATATCATTACGTTGTTATAAATATATACTGTATAAACTCAGTGTAAGTATATGTAAATAATATATAATAAGAAATTTTAAAATAAGCCTAATAGATGCTAAATTGATATCCTTTGCAAAATCAATTGAACTATTAAATCTAAATTGGCAATTTATTAAGTTCCCTACTTCCCTTCACGTGAAAGAATAGGTTTATCTAACAAACTTGCAACATTAGCGAGCATTACACTGGTGAAAATTGGGTGGTTCTGTGCTGGGAATTCCTGCTGGCTTGCAGTTTTTAGGACTGTGTTCTGTCTTCTGGCTGGCTGATTTGATAGCGAACAGCGCTCCTGGTGAAGAATTGAAGAACTTAAGTCCAATCGATTTGTATCTGTTTATACGATATTACTGACAACAAAATTGATTTTCAACAACAGAGGTCATCTTTTTCCTATGTTTCCGTGGATGCTTCCAGAAAAAAAAACTACTATTAACCAAATTCGTAACAGAATTCCGGAATGAAATTTGAATAGGCTAGGCTTGAAATATCGAAAACATACCGTTGTTAGTGGAGATTTAATGAGAAATTCGAAACTGAAAACAAAGAAATACAAAAAGGTAAAAATATGAAATACTTCCTGTTTTAATGAATTAAAAACATTTTCTAGCCTATTAAATCCATTGAGTAAATGATTTTTATATAAATCAATGTTTATTTTCGTAAATAAAACGTAGGTGTGAGGTAATTGCCAAGTGCTAAGAAACCAAGATTTTATCGATTCCGTTGATGTGCCAAGTTGGGATCTCGTCAACTTCGAGACGTTCACGTGATTTTCAGATGGGTGGATGTATTCTTGCTGGGTCGTGTAATACACTCAACATGGAACCGGTTAAACTCGCGAAGACCAGCAAATTCTAGCCAACATCCTGCACAGAATCACCCAATTTTCGCCCGTATAATGCCTGCCTAAATACATATGTATATTTATATTCTTGATAACTTTTAGCCATATTAATTTGGTTTAAATATTGTTTTTAAAGATTTTCATTCCATTCGTTGTCTTCTGTTATGTGATGGAGTTTATTCATCGTCGATTACTGCCTGGACATGTGGTTATGAGGGAGCCTCCGTTGCAATTATCTATCGAACAATACGGCTTCAATGATACCACTCTCCTGGCTTCTGATGACAACAGCCGAGAAGCCGAAATTTTAGCTATGAATTATCTTAGTTTCCCTCCGTCCGGCAGCGTTGCTCTGGAAATAGACAATATCCATAAAGCCGCTCTGGATTTCGCCAACAAGAGCTTCGAAGATTACCGTAAGCACGTGATTGTGGGAGCGAAATTCAGTGAAAGCCCATTACTGCACATGACCACAGTTACTGCCATGTACAATCCTCTGTCTGCTCACAGTTTGCCTATCTCTTTAGGTATTATCTATAACACATTGCTTCGTCGCTATATGCCTGTCGAACCCTACCGCATTGTAACCATTAACCATCCACTGATATCTCCATCCTGGGTTGGTTTCGAGCCTGACGTTGCAGCATTGGTCAGCATAGCGTTCCTGATTCCTCTGGGCGCGACTTTGTTGCCTTCTTTTTTTGTGGTTTTGCCTGTTCAAGAACGGGTGAGTGGTTCGAAACGATTGCAGATGATGGCTGGCGTTAGATCCATCATGTTCTGGTTGTGCTCTTTTATAGTTGATTATCTTCTTTATTTGGCTACAATTGTGTCCATTCTGATAGCTGTGCTGTTAGGCTGGTATCACAGCTACGTCAACGAACGCCTTCCAGGTAAGCAATCTTTTCACCTCTTAATCATTAAATCTTGCAGATTATTATTGGATTAAATCATTTTTAAGTATAAGACACCTGCAGTAAATGTAATACATTTTGTAAGTTTCTTTCCATCTGTCCTCCATACATTTGAAAAATTACGAAAAGTATTATGAAATTTTTTATTCAGTGTTGAGCTCCATCCGTTTTTGGAAGATTTGATTTAAGATCAAAAATTTGGAGAAAAGGAATATTTTACAAGCTTTCTATAATAAAGTTTGGAAAGTAAAACAGAATAATATCAAAAATTCTTTTTTGAGTTCAGTAAAATCAACGGAGGTTTGACGCGAAGTCCATAAATAGTGCTAATTTTAACTGTAAGTTAAAAAGATTCATCTTCATACAGGATAATAAAGTTTGGGCCTCAGCTTTCGGGCACAAATGGATATTAAATTGTAAAGAAAAAAAGTCATGAAACATGAGGGTCAAACTTTATAATCCTGTCAAGTAACGGATTTTTTTTTTTGGGGGGGGGGGGGACTCACATCCCAGAGCAGTTGTGAATTGCTGTTTGTTTTGTTTATTTGTTTTGTGCATATTGTGAAAATTCTCTTTTGTTAAGAAAACTTATTGCACGGTAAACTTTATTTCTTAATAATAAATTCGATTTACACAAAAAAAATCAATTCCTAATTTATTCAATTAACAAATCTGTCTGTTCAAATTTGATCTCAATTAGCTATATTTTTATTTATTTTTAGCCAAATTTTGTTAAATGGGGTGTCTTCAAAATTAGAAGAATTCACTAAATTTATATTCATTGAGATTTGGGGAGTGAACCTTTTTTAGCAAGGGCTTTGTTTATTTTGCTTTGGGTTATTGAATAAACTAAATCTTTCCCATTTTAGCTTCCTTTTAAAACAATGTGTAGGTTGGCGTGCCAAACTTTAGAATATTCGCACGATAACAGCAAAGACAGCGTTGCTAAAGAAAATAAATTAAAAAAAAGTTGTTCATTCGGAAAAAGAGCTGTTCATTCCGTTATGTTTATTCTGATCTATTGGTCCGGTTTTTAACCAAAACTCCTACAGATCTTACTTATAAATAAGCACCTAAGCCGTTTGTGAATATTTCAGCTTTGTAAGACAAATTAAAACACAGGCATTTTGGGATTATTTTTATCACAGACAGACGTACAATGAATGGATGACTTTAAGCTCTAAACACCTTTTCTATTGGTTGAATATATGAACAAAATAAACCATGAATCTTCCTTATAAAATCCTATACACTGACACCTGAAATGTCAGCGTAGTTGGAATATAGTTTTTGAATATCGATTACTATATTGTATGAACGACAACTTTTTGCATTTTTTTCCTTATATCCTTACTTTTGGTCCGATATGTACTAAAATCTATAAGGATCATCTTTGAAATAACCTACACCTTCCTTTACAATTCTAGGATAGCATTGTTATTATCAAGATTACACAGACAGCCAAAAGGTCATGTTGTATTGCATGGGCTTAAATTACATTTTTTATACCTTCAAAGGTTCTAACTTTGTTCTCCCTCTGATGCACATGAAGGATTGTTACCAATAAAACAAAACCATCTGGTTGATACCATTTGTATCTAAAAATACTGAAATATCTGTGTGTGTGATTCCAAGTAGGCTATATTGTGAGAGCAGCTCCAAGAGATTAAGCTGTTTTTCGTCATCAGCTGAATAATTTCATAAAATCGGCTAATTCTTGCCTTTCTCGTACGATTTCCAAATAAACTCCAAAAGTCTGTACAATAGAAAAGATTTCCGTTGATGTCTGATATTAAAATCCTTTATCTTTTAATTTTGTCTTTTCCTAAAATTAATTGAGAGTTTCCTCAAGATTTTGCAGACATTTATTAAATGGTAATGATAAAAAAAGTTAATCAATTTAAATGAGAAAGAGTAAGTTATAAACGAAACAGAATAAATTTATATTGATGTTCTGACTCATCTGGTTTCGGCGATTTTTTTAAAAAAAAACTATTTAAAAATAGTAAAATTACTATTACTTAATCAGTGTCCAGTTTACTTTAGATGTACAACAAATGTCTTTCTCTAATTATGTTTTGTATTGTTTCTCTGCATACTTTAATTAATTCATTATTGATTCTTTTCCAGTGATGATTTTAATTATTCTTCTTCTGTATGGTTGGTGTTCTATAATGATGTCCTATTTCTGGTCCAATTTTTTCTTGTTTCCTGAACCAGCCTTTATTTCATTAACTGTATTCAACATTGTTACAGGTAAATACTGAAATTTGCTCTGAATTTTTTTTTTATTTAATAGAAATGAATGTAAACTGGTTTATTTCGTTATTAAAAGTTAATTAACATTTTTGATTATAATGATTTACTTATGAACCTTCAACAGCAATTCTGTTAATTGTTCAGCTGTTTCATACTGCTTTGGACTCTTCGGGGGATCATCCGTAAGGAAATGTATTTTGCTGTAATGAAATATTGACATAATTACATTAGGAATTTATCGTGATCTAACACTGTTTTTTTGGAACGGATAGAGGGAGGGGTGAGACAAAGCTTGTATTTCTCCTAAATTACTTCTTACTATGGAAGAAAAGATAATAAAAAAATGCAAATATGTTATTACATAATTCCGAATGAAACCAAATATGATAAATTATTGTTGCTGAAAAGGTAATTTTGGAAGGAGTAAAGAACATTACAATGAGCATTTAGGTTATTAGTACGATAGAAGGTGATTTCAGACATTGCGTCTTTTTCTGCAATTTGAAGAGAGGGAGGAAAAATTATACGGAAAGCTCATTACAGGTAGATTGTTCTAGAAGTAGGCTACTCAATGTTTTCACAACTAACCTAGTCGTTTTCCTTTATTTATTTATTTATTTTTTCTCTTTTCTCTTTTCAGGTATGTCGACTTTTTTGTGCCTGAATGCATTGAAAACGTATATGATATTAGATAAAGATCACCTGCTCTTTGTTGACTGGAGTTTTCATATTTTTCCCAGCTATTTGCTGATCAGTAGCATTGTATTTTCAGCTCAAACCGAATATTATAATGTTCTTTGTGGAACAGAAGCAGCCGAACCATCAGGAACCTGTTCTTCCATTCGCTTTCAATGTTGTCCAGGTAGAATTGAAGTATCAAAGTTTAATAATTATCAATTGAGTTACTATCATCAGTAGATCAACAATTTTCTAGTGTTGGTATTTCTCTCAGTGGCCTGCAGTTAGTGACGCGAAATCAAAATTATTAGTTTACAAGACTGTTTGAGGTCAAAATAAGTTAGATTAGTTTGAATAAGTGAAATTTCGAATATTGAAAGAAACTCATAATGTAATCTGAATAAAAACATATAATAGAGTCTTCTTAATCCATTTACTGTTTCTTTTATTCAAATAAAATAAATAGATTTTTTTTTAAGTCTGTGTAATTTTTTTCTTTGAACATTTCTTTGATTATAATTTAAAAGCAAAAATAGAGAGGAAAAAAATCATATTTTGTTTTTTAGTTACTACAGATTATAATAGAATTTTAGTAATAAATGAGATTTCTATTGTTTTGATTATTTGTTGTAGAAGTTTCATGAATTCTACGGACAAAAAGCATCCATAACTGAATGGCAGCCATTGTACAGTGTGTCCGGGAAGTTCCCCCATACCTCTCGTAGTCGTATTTTAAGAAAATATTTACACATTAAGTGTCAATGCGTCTGGGTGTTCGCCATCCTGCTGAACACACAAGCTCATACACCGCCACGTCCTATTTGACATGTTTTGGAGCATGTCGGTTTGATTGTTCAAAATGCGTCCTCAACTGCATTGCGCAATTCTTCATTTGTAGCAAAACGACGTTCAGACACGTAGGCCTTGATGATTCTCCACAATGAGTTGTCAGGCATTGTAAGATCAGGACTTTGACGTGTCCATTTCAATGGGGCTGACGATGCTGAAATACCGCGACCAATCCAGCATCCTGGAAAATGTTCATCAAGAAACTCGCGCACAGTAAGAGCGAAGTGAACAGGTACCCCGTCCTGCTGTAGCCATACGCGTTCCTTGATACCCGCGTCTTCAAGCTATGGGATTAACCTTGTTTGTAACATGTGTAAATAAGTTTCGCCATTAACATAACCATCAAAAAAAAATTGTCCAAACAAATGACATGATGTCACCGCACCTCATATTATTACATGCGGTGGATTCTTCTGCAACTCCAGTGTGTAATGAAAGTTTTCTTTCGCCCAATAATACCATCTGCATTCCAACACGAACACCTGCATTCTAGTGTAAACAATGGAAATAACATTCCATTTAAAATATTTACAATTATTACTATATAATAGGGGTACGGGAACTATCCGGCCACACTGTACATGATGGTTTTGTAAATATCTATCAAAGATCTCCATTTCAAAACTATCTCCAAAAACGTAGTACAATAAACTAGTAACTTGATTGTTATTATTATTAAGTGGTAAAACGATTAATTGTGGGCTGGAGGAGCCAGGTTTAATCCCCGGCGGTTCCACGCTGATCTTTTCCTGCAGACGGGTCTCAGGAAAAATCGTCTGAAGAATGGTTATCAGGTTTCTTTCCCGGAGATTAAAAGCGGGCGGGCGTCGGGTTGACCATCCGACCTCAACTTCGTCCCGTTGGTCACGAAACGCCGGGAGGCTTACCTCCTTCAACAACAAGGGTCATGGAAGCCTGTAGTGTTACTTTAACTTTTAAAATATAGCCATATCATATAATTTTGAACATTATAAATAGTTAATCTAAATTTTTATCTAATTTATTTACATGTAAACTCAATACATACCGTTGAGTTAATAACCCATATTAAAACATTGTTTTCTTGTAGAACTGTGTGGTTCTTATTGCTGGTCTGGAGCTTCTTCTTTTGATTGGAATCCTCCTGGAATTGGGACTCGACTTGTGGCAATGGTAGCAATCGGATTCGTTTGTTTAATTCTGATTTTAATGATGGACATCAATTTCTGTAGGTCTTGTAGGAGTTGTCCAAAGGTTTCAAAAAATGATCAGAAAAGCCAAACATTTCCAGAAGATGTCGCCTTGGAACAGGAAAACGTCAAGAAATTGCGAGAAGCAGGTATTTATATATTTTAATATTCACGGTTCATCCTCAGTTCCTTTACGGTAAATGGTCAAACAATACACTTCAAAATTACAGTTGCCATTAAGTTCTAGTTCTACTCTCATTCGAAGTTCGTCTGCTATAACGAATTTTGTAATTTTATAGTTCGTTAGTTTACTATAAATTTGTTTGTTTTTTGTTTTTTTGTGAACTTTACTAAGAAGCAACAATTTCTTTTTATACAATATATTTTTGAGAAAACGGTGTATAAATGGTCAGCAAATAGGCAATTTTCAATTTTCGTATATAATTCGCTTTTGAGAAAGTGTAAGCAAGTTGAATGTATTGAGCAATATACACTGAGTTTGCTTTGCATCAGGAACACCCACCTAATAACGCGTTGGTCCACTTTTCTGTGTGCAATCACGGCTCGCATACGCCTTGGAACAGATTCCACAAGGCGAAGCAGATCATATACATGCGTAACTCGACTTCTGTCCTCTGAAGCAACTCCGTCAGTTCATTCTTAATTTCGTATGAGAGTATCAGCAGTTCTCATATCCCATTGTAGCATATCCCACACTTGTTCAATTGGGTTACAGTCAGGGTAGTTTAGGGGCCAAGGCAATGTGGCGAATTCGTTATTTCTCCAACCACTCCTCACTTACACGAGCCCGATGACAAGGTGCGTTGTGTTGTGGACGGAGAAGACTACCTGCAGATATGGATGGAGATGGTCGGCTATCAGGTCCCTGTAGCGTTCACCATTCAGTGTTTGAAAAAGCTCCCCAGATCAGAACATCACTTCCACCGGGCTTTGATTCTAAATGTGCAACCAGAGGATAGCATCCTAGTCTATTTAAGGCAAATGCGAACCCGGTGATCAGCATTGTACAACAGGAAAGGGGACTCATCATTCCCGACGACCATCTTCCATTTATCGAGGGTCCATTGTCGATGTTCCTTGACCCATGCGAGGCGTTATTTACGATACTTAGCTATGGAACACCAAGCGAAGCGAGATACGGCGAGTGGTGCATGTAAAATGGGTTCAATTGTACTTGTGGGTGAGATGTGTGGGTGTTATATGTCGTAGCTCAGATAGCAGTGTAACAGCTGACCCTCACCTCTAGGATCAACCATGCGTGGCCGACCAGTGTGATGCTGGATCAACGTGTTCATGGTTAATTCAGCCCTGAGGCATCCTGGATACAGTGGTACGAGGGCAGCCAACAAGTGTCGCTGTTTCCGAAATGCTGGCACCTGCCCTCTGGGCCCCAACTATCTGCCGCGGTTAAATTCGCTTATGTCGCCACGTTTCCCCGTCACTGACAAACGTTTACTGATTACATAAGGAAGAAAAGTGTGCCTGTTTAGTATCCGCGCGTGACGTTTCTATCACATGGTACTTCGTTATCGCTCCTAATATGGAAATCAGAGGGTGTTCCTAATGCAAAGCTAACTCGGTTATTATACAGAGGAGTTCCGTTTCTCGTTTTGAAAATAAAGAAGAAATATTACAATTTATCAATAAATGTTTGTTGCCCGAAATCATTATTATTAAAATATGAGGAGGCATTAATTATTTTAATATGTTTTTATAATATATTAAAAATAATGTAATGTATGGACCTTCCTTCTTTGAGGTCTCAGTCCTGAAACGAAGATGATCCTACCCATATTTTATCCTTAAGCTTATCCTTATAATAAATAACATGCGGAAAATGTCATTTCATGGAAAATAAACAAATATAAAACTTAGTTTTATTGATTAGGCCTGTTAGTAATGGGTGTGCTCTCTTAAAAAACTTGTTTTTCTTTTTTTAAGTATTAAGATTTTCTATAAAACATTAACCTTTGGTTTCAGTGATTCTTCCTTCTTAATTTAGCTTTTGAAGATTCTGAAAATCCGTGTTTTTTTTCACTATCAATATCTTTAGAAGGAGTGGAGATGATACCGTCCTGGTCACATTGTTTTTTAGTATTAATGTGTTCTTACTAAAATAATTGGATTTTGTCAATTGATGAAGTCGATATTTTTATCTCGGTCTTGTACTAAAGTATGAATATGAAAAATGATGAGTATGAGTAGAAATGTATAATATTCGAAAGTACAAACCCCTGAATTTGTATTTATTCAGTTACATTCGCAAAAAAACTTTCAAGACTTGATTATAACGTAAGCAAAATGTTAACTGTCTTTTCACTCTGTTTTAGCAGTGAATTTCTTTCTTTAAAGTTCGCTCGATTTTAAAGATGGTTCCTTCTACTGTTTGTTTTTACATTCTTCTTCTCGTCCGAAACAAATAATCACGGGAAAAATTCGTGAAGATGAAACCAATTAAATGAAGTAGAGCTTTAACATCAACACAGAGAAGACTTTTTATTTTATATACAATTAGCAACACTTTTAGTGATCAAGTGACCTTGGATTACGAGGTCATTTTCTCAGTCACGTGACCTTCGTGTGTGTGTGTGTGTGGGTGGGTGGTGAGAGTGTGTGGTACGGAAACCGACCATTTGGTCTTCTAAAATGAATGGTTTAACTGTTGACCTTAACTCACGTGACTTACGGTTGACCCACGTCGATGAAAAATGCAATGTAGCCATCCTCAATAGTACACCTAACATGGGACACCTTATTTGTATTTCTGTTTCTTATGGTTTCTGTCTGTCTAGAAAAAAAAAACAACAATATTTTTCTAGATCTGTTTTGGGGAGTTTGTTCGTCAGCCTCAATACAGTTCAAAACTACGATAGCTACGAAATGATACTTGTGAGAGTGTGAAATTGTGAAATTAAATTTAATAATATAAGGTAGAAGCAACTGAAGCATTAGAATTCAATGGGGGTTAGATATATTTTTAAGTTAGACATAATGTACAAAAATAAAAATCTTTTTATTTTTAGGTGGACAAGATGAAGGCGAGGCAGCGAAGACAGAAGAGAAAAAAGAAGAGAAGAATGAAGAGAAGAAAGAAACAGATAATACCAGTAAAATTCCCCTCTTAGTATCGGAACTGAGTTGGATGAGGAAAAACAAACTGTATTTAGATACCATCAGTTTTACAGTGAACACTAAAGAAGGTCTGGGAATCATTGGTCCTGTAGCTGCTGGAAAGTCTCTGCTCCTAAGAATAATTGTGGGAAACGTGAAATTCAGAGAAGGACTTATTAAAATAAATGGAATTCCACTAAAAAAGAATCGTAGAACAGTAAGAAGAATATTGTAATTCATTTCTGGAGTTAATTAATGTTTAGAAATTAAAATTAATAAAATAAGCAAATATTGCATTTCAATTTTCCAAATAGTGAAATAATTATTTCTTGTTACAATTTCTCTTAATTTTATGAAACCTAACTCTTCCGTTGATGTTTCAGTCATTTCTCCATTGAGGCCTCAAAGTTCTTTTGGCTTTTTAATTGATTTAATTTGACTTATTTGTTAAAAGTCAACTTTACATCCGATATTTTGACTAGTAGTATTATGAAAATATGAATATTAAATATATTACAGGTTGGGTAATTAATGATAATTCTTTTGTATTATAAAGTTATTTTAAATAGACAATAAAAAGTAATTTTTAAATTATTATCAAATATTTGTTATAATGTTACTGTTTGAATATACGTCCAAAACCTAGAATTTAAACCTTGAAGATCTAGATTTTGTTTTATCACTCAGTAAGAACACTAAGTTTTGGACAGTTGAAGGCACTTTGCTGTTTAAATGTTTCCTGTTTTTCTGGATTTCTAATGAACAGGATCACATTAGTTATTTAATTAATATTCTTTCTTTGTGATATCTATTTCACTGAGCGCGCAACTAAACCAAACTCTATTATCCACTAACTTTTCTAATAGTTCCTCCCACCCATTAGTAAGTTGCTTCCACACACGTGACATGGATTCTTTTGAGATCTTTGAAGTTTACTTAAGACATTTAACCATTTTAATGTTTTTGCAAAGCGGGTGCTCTAACAATGCTTCAATACCTAAGTTTTAAATCGAAATATAATTATTAACATTCTAAAATTTATATTCAAGATCATTTTCCTAATTTTCAATATTGTATTGATCAATGTGATTTCAATGAATTATATTTATCCTGAGTTTTAATCTGAAATTATAAGTTTTTTGAACTATCAATTGGAACAGTAATTCCATAAATATATAAAGTCAGAGAATGATAACGTTTGTTTACTAAAATGATTTCATTGATTTTTTTTAAATCGAATTCTTTCGGATCCAACAAAACAGTCCCTATAACAAACAGAATGGCCACTGTGGTGTCAACTATTTAGAATCTAAAGATATAAAAGTCAGGTGAACAAAAAATAATATTAAAATCGTCCTGATCTATAATGGCCTAAATGTCATTGGAATTAGTCGTTAAATCGTAACAATTCAATAACTTCTCTTTCTGCTATTTCCATTTAGATCCAAAAAACTTTAATCGGTTATTGTCCACAAAAGAACGTTTTGTTGAGTACCTTCACTGGCTACCAGATGCTGTATCTACAAGGACGTCTGTTTGGCATGAGAGGAAAGCATCTGGCACAAGTAATCGAAACACTGACAGTAGATCTGGATATGAAGGACTACATCAATTTACCATGCAACAACTACAGGTAATCGAAGTAGCTTTTAAATTACTAAGTTTTTAGATAAATTATTAAACTCAATACTCAGCAAATTATAAAGGATAGTTTGTTGAATACTTGTAATGTTAAAAATAGAATTTTTTAAAAACATACTTTTTTGATCATATGAAATCTTAAAGGAAGTTAACTTAACTTTGAATTTCTTTTAGGAATTCTTGCTCTTTGTTTATGTGTGCGATTTTTCATACCATATTTATTACATTGGCATTCTTTAATATTTAGTTCAAATAACTGTTTATTAAATATGATAAGGATAAGGGAATTCAGAAGATTAACAATGAACTCAATGCACTTAATATCAAAAAGTGGATCAATTGTTTATCTCTTTAAAGTGTCCTTGTAGTTACTAGGCTTTATTGGAATAATATAGAAAGCATCTGAAAAGTCAATCACAATTAGCTGCGCAACGAAAGACACTGAAGAAAGAAGTCTATAGATGTACCCCGAGTTTAGAAGTTTACCAAAACAATGATAAAAATTTAATCACAAATTCTTAATAAATATCTTAACAAATACTTCAACAAGATTATTTGAAAATAATTTAAACTATCACTTTACTGTCAAATAAGAAAGAGAAGGGTTATGAAGAGAAATAATGTGGATTTTCAATGAATCCCCTACAAAGGTCAACAAATAAAATGCCCATAAATCAGCCGCAAAGGATACAGGAAGTGCCTATAGGCTAGCCATCATTAAAATGGAATGCTCTTAATATTTGACCTTTCCAAACACTGTTTGCAGCATTAGTGCGAATCCAGTTCCTTCTAAGTACACCTCAATAGGAAAAATGACATTTAAATCTAACCCTCAAACGAAGAACATGCAAAGCGCTGCATTTCAACAACCGACTGCATAGAGATAAATGATAGCAGTCCATCAATTCCACATGGATTCGATTCAGAAGACTTCACCCTCAATTGAATCCCGGAATCCAAATGAGGCTCAACTCCAAGTTTTATTGAAATTGAGTTATGGGTGTCATGTCATTGTTTCCGTTACTGCGCGTCTATGTACCAAAAAGAGAGGCCCTACTCCAATATTTAACCACAGTAAAGTGATACGAAAATCATAGTAAAGTATCATAGTATCGGATTCAAAGAGACCCAACTTCTGACCCAATTTCCCAACAGTTTTGTTTCATTGACTTGGGCTCTTCTTGGATTCAGGGATTCAGTTTATATAAAAAAACAGCTCAGTCAAATAGAAAAGATTAATGAGCGCCCGAAGAGTTCCTAAGTCAACTCCCTTGAACAGAATTGGTTAAATAAGACATAGTAAAAATTACAAGTGGCATCTGAGTAAGAGATACATCGTTATAAATATTATCTTCTACAATTAAAATATGGATGACCACTGATACATAAGGTACAGAAATGAATCAAGAAAAATAATAAAAAAAGTACATAAGCATCATCTTATCGACGTAACTCTTGAGATGCGGTTTTGTCTTATTAACATTCTTCAGGGTTATTCAATTAATAAACAGCTCAAAAGGTTCACAATCGTTGGAGTGGGTGTTTAAAGAAATCACTCTTCTTCCTCTGCCAAAGAAAGAAAAGGATATAATTTTAATATAACTTCTTTAAAAATAGAAACTCTAACTCACTGAATGAAATGTTTCCACTGAACATTTTAACAATCTTTTTTCATAAAACACGAAGTTTTTTAGAATTCGCTTGTTATACGATATGATGATAATATTGGATAAAGGTGCCCTTTTTTACAGTACACTGTTGTGTTGTGCCCTTTTTTGTTGACCATTACTGAACTGTTTGAGGGAGGGAGATATAACTGCCATCGATACCAGGACGAAATTAAGAAGTTTAGATGCTCGATTATCTTTAACACAATAAAATAATTTACAATCCATTTGAAATAGGGTTGGGTGGACATCAAGGGCCGTTTAAGAGGAGGAGCAAGTCAACAAAAATCCAAGATCCCCGAAAGTATTGAACCTATAGACCGTTTGGCATCTGTGTGTCTGTTGTATAAAACCTTTATTGCATCATTATTATTAAATAAATGAATATTATAATTAAGTTTTTAAGGTAAAGTAAGATGAAGAACTTGTTGAAATATTATCATCGTTTTATATCGCTAATTATATGTGAAGTTCTATTAATCACTTCAATGTAATATTTTTAATAGTAATAAATAAATAAATTAGTAAAGTCCAATACTTATTAATTAAACAGCTAGTAAATAATTCCAACTTATAACATTAATGATAATAGAAAGTAATGATAAAAATTTGGTAAAGGATATTGTATTTTACAGAAACTTCCAAAGGCGTACTTCATTACTTTCAAATGTTTCCTAACTATCTGGAATACACCGAAATATCTGAAATTCAAAATTTAGGAAGTTGGTTCCCCAATCTTGACCACATTAAATTTTATTTTTTAAAAAATTATATTCCTGGAGGGCCTAAGCGTTGTAACTTTCATTCAAATATTTGAAATTTCATTAAGAACAGAGCTCTCACAATGGTTGGTTTGGAATTTCACTTTTTACATAACACAATTAATTAGAATTCTGTATTACACAACACTTCATTTTTTTAAATATGCCACTAGATGGCGATGCTATCCATTCTTAGTAAATGGTCATGAAACAGAGACATTTTACAAATATACACCAATTAATGTTTATCTTCTTTAGAATAATGTTCCTTCTACTAATAATTCATGTTTTGTAGTTCCGGAGAGGAACGTATGATGACCATTGGCTTGGCTGTCCTCCATCATCCTCTTGTTGTCGTCTTGGATGAACCGTTTAGGAAAATGTTGAATCCGATACAGAGACGAGATGCCTTATCTTTATTGAAATTCATCGAAGCAGGTAACACAGCCGTACTCATCTCAGGACATGGGTGAGTACAAAAGAAAGGCATTTCATTTTTAAAATTTTATTTTGCCATCAGTGATTGAAGGACTCAGCGATTGAATGAGGTTCAGTTCTTTTATTTATAATGTTTAATTTTTAGTGTTCAGTACGACTATTTACCATATATCTGAAGATTTATAACAATTATTTGTTGTTGTTGTGTGATTCAGATGTACACTACTCTCCAGCGATCGTTTTTAGCCTATTATAAGAATTGGAGTGTTAAGCAAACAGTTTTCTTGCAAAGATTGAAATTAAAAAAAAAAATCGCAAATTTTCGAGTCAGGCGAAAAAAAGGATTGAAAATCACATTCAGTTAAATTGATCTTGAAAACCTTTCAATCAAGCGATAGATTGAATAGATTGAAGAATGTAACTACATTCTTCAAAATCAACACCATACTGAATCATTCGTTTTTATTTATTTTTCAATTCATGTTTATTTTATAGGGAATTTATTTGTAACTAACTATTGGCAGTTGCACTCTTCTTGCGCTAGCATTGGACGTATCTAACAAGTGAAAGAATCTACTGCAGCAGAATGTCTGCAATCATTCTATATTGGCTGTTCTATATTGAAGGAAACCTTTGTGATAATCTTTCATCATCTTCTATGGTTTCGTGGTGTCGAAGATCATTTTCATAAATTTATGAGTGTGTTATAAATTTCAAAGCTTGTGGGAAATTTTGAAAAACAACTCGGATATGTTCAGATTAAATGCGACCAGATTTTCATCGACATCAGGGTTCGGTTCTCAAGTGGGTTTCGTAATGGACTGTCCGTTAATAAATGTTTTAATCACAAATGTTTTGGTTTGCCGCTGTTGAATTGTTATTTTGTACTGAAAAGACATGTAAAAGCAGTTCTGTTATGTTATAATCAGGGTTTTCCCGAAAACAATTTGTCTTCCTTTCGTGTCTGTTTCTTTAGAAAATACGGCATCGGTGGATGGAAGATGTCGCTTTTAAATGAACAGCAGCATTTTATGGTATAGGGAGGAAGATAGGTAGAAATTAGCCTTATTTCGGCAGTTTACTTATCGTTTACGTCAACTGAAGGTGAAATTAAATAAAAATAGGCCACCATCCTATGTTAGCGAATTTTACTGATATTAGTTTATGAAAGGATGTCTTCATTTTGCATTGCAATCATTGAAAAATGCTATTGTTCTGCGATTTCAGACGCTGCACTGCTGTGAAAGATTTTGTACGAAATATAGAGATGCAGATAAATAATAAAAATTCCAGTAAAGAGTCATGATATTTCTGATTGGACGAAAATCGCAACACAGCTCTCCAACAGTTATTACAGGCTGTTTACCTAACTACTGCAATTGTAATATACTGGTTATAATTTTTTTTTTAATTGAAGAGATCATAAAAATAAATAAAAATACAATTCATTGTTTTATAAAACACAATGATTTGGAGTAATGCATAAAAAGTATTTATCTAAATACTAATTACACTAAAAAATAGAAAACATTGAGAATTAAATTTATTTATATCTGTTGTGTTAGTCATCGTTTGGACAATAATGATGTGTGGTGCATAGTTCAATGGATTAATGGATTATCTGGCATTGTGGGATTAAGACTGTTCCTGGACTTGAGGTTTCACTTGATTGTTCCTCATCACAGGACGACTGAGAAGAGATAGAGTTTGGCGCTGCGAATACGAAGCTATTGTAGAAATACCTATGTTGTGTAAATAAAGTCCGAAGTTAGTTAGTCAGTAAAGTTAGTATTTACTTGTTATTCTGTCTCCGACTCACGTTATTTTAACAAAGTAACAATATTTTAGAGAATCTAAAATTTTATTTATTAAATTTTATTTTATTTTTTTTCAATGTCCTTAAGAATTTGAAATAATGGATTTTCAAATATTGCTATCTAAAATATGCTCATTCTTTTTCAGTGCTGAAGAATTCAACATCATGGCCGCACGAGTAGCTGTGATTGTCGAAGGGAAATTCGTATCGATCGGAACCAGAGCAGAATTATGGAAGAAAGCCTCTAAAGGATTCATTGTAACTTTGTATTTAAGCTACAACAGCGAAGTGGATGCTTTGAAAAAGTTCATGCAAGTGACCTTCAAAGAATGTTCTCTAATACAAAAAAATAAGGTAATGTGATCGACATTAATAGATTGGCTACAAAACAAACCTAATGTCGTAAGAGTCCAGATGTACTTCGAATGTGTCACGGGGCAGTCTACATCCATGATTTGTTCATTTCTATCTCAAAGTCTTACTGTAATGTAACAACTATTTTATAACAAATTTGAACATAGTGAAAAGTATTTATTATTCTGCTATTAAGAAGAGTATTTTGTATTTTGTCAGGTTTTCGTTTATTATTTATTAAATTCTGTTATGCAAAGGTGAAAGCATAATGTCCACGTATCATCATTAGACTGTGGATAGCAGAGAAGGAAAAGAAAAGACAGCTACGACTCTCTTCACTGTAGTCAAGTAATCAAAGTCTAGAAAGTTTCAACCTTATCGGAAATTTCATAAAAAAAAAGACAGAGATATTATAGTTTACAAATTTAATTTATCATATTTAATTATATTTTTTACATCTACACTAATTGATCTTTTAAAATTTAGTTAATTCGTTCTATTCCTTCACTTATTGTTCAAAATTAAATTTTCTTTCAAATTTTAGCTGCAGTTATTTCTAAGATTTAAAAAAAAATCTGTCAATAATAAAAGGGAGATATTGAGTAATAATACCTTAAAGGGAGATTTTGTGTAAAACTAAAAAGAAAGGGTGAACTTTAAAAATAATAAACTTACCAATTAGGGGCTTTCTTTTACGAACTTTTCTTTTCTTCTTCTGTTGGTTTAGTTTTTGTTTTTTCTTTTGAGTTTAAAAATGTAATTTTATATTATATATGAATTCTATAAATAACTGTGTGAAGTATTCTAATATTTACATATATGCCGACGACGTTCTACTACTTAGTAGTGACAAAATTCAGACAAATGCATATAATTATCTCCAACAGGATTTGGATAATGTAACAAAGTGGGCAATAAATAATAACATGGTTATAAATGGTAAAAAGACGAAAGTTATGTTAATCAAAAATAAAAATAAAATAATAAATAATGATTTATATTTCATACTACACAATAACAATTGTATTAATTTAAATCAAAATAATTTAAATAATAGTAAGTGTACATGTAATAAAATTGAATTTGTATATCAACAGAAGTACTTGGGCATATTTGTGGATAATAAATTAACATGGGAAGTACACTATAATTATGTTGTAAAAAAATTACATACATACACATATCTTTTTTATAAAATTAAATATTTATTTCCTTTTAAGCAAAAGTTAATAATATTTAAGTCTTATAATAGATTCTGTACTAAATTATGGACTTGAATGCTGGATATTTTTGAATAAACATCAAATTAAAAACATAAATAAATTAACTTTTAAAATATTAGATAATATTTATATAAACTTTAAAAATAAAACAATACAAGAACAAAGAGAAATCAGAAAAAAATTCAAAATCTTAACTATAAAAGAAAAAATTATTTATAAAACCATTCTAAAAAATATTTATCAAGTTAAAAGAGCAAAAGAAAATTATAATGAAAATATAAGAACTAGAAAAAATTGGCTAAAAATTTTTAATATTTCAAAATTAAATAATAACTATGGTCAAAGACTAGATAACTATATAAAATATAAGTTATTTAGTCAAATTAATTGGAAAAACTATGAAATAAAAAATTGTAAAAATATCAGCTGCATTAAAATTCAACTAATCAGCGATGTAATTGATGAGAAAATAATAATAGATTTTTAATTTTAATTATCTTTAATTAACCATATATAACAATCGATCAGCACCTATAATACAGGTATACATTTTACAGGTATACCTAATAGGACTGGTGAACATTAAAAAAAAAAAAAAAATTTAATACAGAAGAAATCTTCATTCCTTGTACAGTAAAACCTCTCAAATCCGGCCTAATGTGGCGCCTAGTAGACCGGATTACAGAAAAGCCGGACTACCGAGAGTGTTCTTAAAATAACTCAATTTTTGTGAAGACATAATGACAGGTTTAATTAATTTAACCCCATTTTCATAATTTTGCACTCAAATGTTTATTAAAAACAATACAAATGTGCTTTTTCCGACACCAAGCTCTAGTGATATTTGTTTTGCAGATTCCCCTGCATCCAATCTCCTTAACACATAGTGACAAAGTTTTTCTTTCTTTTTTCACTCATAATGACTACGCGCGGTTAGGGAAACAAAATAGGGAAACGAATATAGTTATTAATATGTGTTTTAATAGGAGTACATTACATTCAGTGAGAGTCATCTACAACATCACCACTGCTGCAAAAAAAAATCTTCAATTTTAATTAGATTTGTTCATTATGAGATTTAAAATATGAAAAGAATTTTAAAGTTGATGACACAAAAGCGTTTGCTTAATTTGGGAATGACTTTGCCAATCAAACACAATTAATAAACATTGGAATTGATAGTAATTGCTTTCGATCATCAAAAACAATATTTCTAGCTGGAATTCAGAATAAAAACCGAGCTGGAGACATAAGACAAAAAATTTGTAATTATAATAACAAAAAAAATTTAAAAAAAAATATTCTCCTATAGATGGCGCTCAGAAGGTTGGCGTGAACAATCGATTAAGCAATTTCTCCCTGTTTCTTTGATAGCATGAGATTCACTGGCGTTTCATTCCTTTTATTCAATTATTTCCATTTCCTAAAACTTCCTGTTCGATAAGAATTAAAATGTTACTTAGAAACTATAATTTTACATCATTTTATTATAATATATCTATATCTGTTAAGTGTATTTTATGTTATTAAAGATGATAGAGCAATGGCAGGTAATTTCATAATTCTTTTTATTTCTTTATAGCTCTTTATGAAGTATCATGTAGACGACAATCTGATTAACTGGACTGGCATGTACAACGAACTGATCAAAGTTAAAGAAGATTATAATTTAGTAGATTATTCGTTCAACCGACCAACCATTGAAGAGAAATTATACATGTTTCCTAATAAAATACGTGAAAATTACGATGAAGGCCATTATTAAAATTTCAGTTTTTTAAAATCTTCATTGTGTAGATAAATTTATGGCTCATATGAAAATATAGAATTAATAAAATCGTTGTTTAATAACTGACTTGCTTTTCGTTTGAGTTTCGTATAGATAACATAGTCCATTTCTCATTATGAAAACATATATCGATATTTTCGATGAATGCTTTGACATTATCTGGTTTTTCGGATTCCAGCAGTCATTTAATCTCTGTTTCTGCTGTCGTCGATATTGTCTTTTTGCTTTAAAAGAATTGCTGTTTGGTAATACAGTTTGACTGGAAGTGCACGATCTTACAGAAACTAATGGTATCGTAGTACAGTGAATACGATTCACTGGTCGTTTAGTTGTTACTACTCAAAACAATGCAAATACCCTCTTTGCACAGTTAACAATCATCTAAAATGTAATTGTTCTACATTTTTTTTGTTCTAACTTCTTGTTCATGTCTTGTTCAAATTGCATTCAATTCTATCGACCTGAAGACTGTATGTTGGGATACTTTTATTTCAACATCTCTGCTTGCTAAATAATTATAACCTATTATTCGTAAAACTTGTAATAAATTAAAACATTAACATTACATATCTGTAATAAATTAAAACATAATATTGAACTTCCGTTTTACAGAGGAAGCAAGTCACAGAGAAGATAACACTGATATCGAAATATTATAGATGAGAATAGTAATTCTAAACTAATAATTTCGATCAAAGCTTAACATTACTTCAACTAACTGATAATACATAAAATCGTTCAGATAATAACTTTTTAAACAATGCTTGTAAAACATACAGCATCCTGCGATGGAAATAATATTTAATTATAACAGAATTGCAATTATTTGAAAGTTGAGAATGAAATGATGGAGTCAAAGTTTGCAGTTCAAAGAATGCAAAATTTAAGAGAGACATACAAACGGATTATCAGATAGAAACCATCATCTTAAAAGGCAGGTGAGTTTCTAGACATAGCTGAGAAAATAGACGTTCATGATGAAAAGTAGAAATAGTCGAAGGGCAGTTTGTGTTCTTCCGTCTTAACTTGATAAAGAAACATTGTTAGCGATTTGACAAGCGGTTAGGTAAACCCCAGGCCCCTTCTGAAGAAGAAATCATGGTAGAAATCCTAGACAAGGGGTTCCAAAACAATCTCAGTGAAATGAAACACTTATATGTAAAATATGTTTCTCCTTAATTCTTTCCGTTTTATGTTTTTTAAAGCATTTTCAAAGAAATTAATCATCACAATTCATGTTACCCTAAATCAAATATTTCTAATTTTGAAGTATTAGGAACTTTTTTTTTCTCATGCGACGTAAAATTGTGATATATGCTGTGGATTCTAACAATCCTAATGCTCTTGTAAATATTATTAAAGGTAGGATAAATATAATGAGATAGAGCTCTTACAACTTTACATACACATGCGCATGCAATCGCCCAACATCGATTGTAATAGTGGTTATGTTTATGACCTTAACAGTATTTGCTTTTGTTAAATGCGTTGCACGTCTAGGAACTTTCATGTCTGACTACATTCAAAAACCTCTCGTACTAATAACTTAATGCACTGTATAAGAAAAACATTGTTGACAGTAACTACCAAGCTAGAATTTTTGAGAAATTATAGTGACTGCAATTATTTTCCTACATTTTGCATTTTCAGGAATGTTCAGCTTTCTCAGTTACACGCTAGGATCGCTACTATCTCATGACTGTCAGGAATGGACCACTTGAGGTTTATGCCCCTATCGACGTCACGTATGACGTGTAATGTGGGATCATGTGGAATAAACAAACATATAACTTATAGTCCAACAGACGCTTCTTGACGATCTCGTTTGCTTGAGAATTACGGAAAACACGAGATCTGGCCACTAGCCTCTTCAGGAGGTGTCAAGGAATTTAGTACTTTGAATGTCTGTTACTAGGAAAATGCTAACTGATGAATTTAATGTTTATTTATTGACTGTTTCAATTTAAGAAAAGTATATTCAATTGTAGCAAAAGTCTCATGCATTTCCCGATATTATAATTCATTTAAATATTTTAATTAAATGTAAACTTAAATATATATGAAAATTATGATCATGAATTTTTTATTTGTTTTTGATTTTTGTGATTAGCAAATAAAATAAATAAGAAATTTGCAGTTGTGCCTTTTTGATTTTTAATTCGTTAATGTAATGTTGCATTTTAAAATTAAAATGGATTGTCTTATATAAATGTATTGACGTAATAATCCTGGTATTTTGTTTTGTATTTAGTATTGTTTTGTTTACTTAAGAAATTTTTAAAATTAACGTTTTTCTAATATTTTAACAATTTTTTTTGTGAGCAATTTGTATGCTTGACAGTTCCTCTAATTTAGAGGCCCTGAAAAGGGCCCTTAAAGGTAAATTCTGGTTTTTTTTTTTTTTTTTTTCTTTTAGGTGTTTTTTCCAGTAAATAACTGCGTGAATTGGGAGATGTACGAAATGTCAAGTAATAATTTCGAATTCAGTACTTGGCTTCATTTTGTAAAAATATATCTTTTAAATATTTCTCCGACCCTTTCATTTAATTATATATTATACATTGGAATTATGCACTATGACTGCTGTTCTCAAAGTACTATCATAGGAATCGTCCAGGGGAGTCAATAAGCCTTCTTTCCCGCGCACAGTGGGTCGCTTTGTATGGGCGTGTGGAAAAAATTGTTTATTGATTTGATATGTAACTTGACGTCTATTTTTTCATAATATTCTTGTACTTTGTTGAATATTCTTATAGTATAATGGTAATATCTTTGCATTAAACTTATTTTAGGTATTTTCACAAAGGTTTCAAAGGAATAAAACAGTACAATGCTTTTTTTCCTCCGATATATTTTAAATTAACTATTGTTTTCTTATATTATAGATGTACAAAATTATTATAGTAATAAAATTTAAACATATAAAGCACTGTACAAAATAAAGTGCGGCAACAAAAATACACAAAAACAATTAATCATTACTAATTAATAAAGCTTGCGCATCTTCGTGAAGAGGGCGCTCTTTCTCTTTACTGTTCTTT
>JAFIDM010012231.1:11424506-11449487 GCA_023159025.1 Thereuonema tuberculata | reverse complement strand
CCATTTCACATGACTCCGAAATAGTAGATAATTTTTCACAGGAAATGACGTTAATATCCGGTTTTAAATGGAAGCGGAAATTACTTTCTTTGGAGCTAAAACAACTGAAAATGGAAGCTCCAGTTTCGGGTTCTCATTTTCTAAATACTGAGAGTTCTAATACTGCATCGGCACCGACTTGAAAATGAAAGGGAGTGAGCAAGGATTGAAAGGGGATGATGGGTTCCAGTCAGTGCCGGATTAAACCAAGTGGAGGCCCCTAGGCAGTCGAAACCTCAGGGCCCTTCGCAAATTATCTCCTAATAAGTTTTTAATTTTACCAACCAGCAATTTTAATAAACTAATTTTATTATTACACAAAATAATCATAAGCAATTATTAATGTTGTAAATTAGCATATAATGTTATTAAACAAAAATTATTAAATATTATTAAACAATTTTACACAATATTATTAAATAAAATTTAAAAAATTTTGAATTTTATTAAACCAACAAAACTTTAAATATTCACTTTCCTCAATTTTTTTGAGTTGAAATCTTTCAGGATATGCTGGAAGTCTATCTTTTTCAAGATGTATTCAGTGGCCGTAATGACAAGTGAGTGCAGTCGTTCTTGTGGGATTGAAGATCGATGACAATTTTTCAGCAGTTTTAACTTCGAAAAGGTTCGTTCGTCAGTAGCGTTCGTGATCAGAGACACCCTTTAAATTCTTGACGCTGTTAGAACATTTTGGAACGTTGATTACACAATATTTTCAACCAGCGATGCTGGTATTGTTTCATTAGCCTTGAAATCTTCTAGCTATGGTATGAAATACTTTCATCTACAACTCGATGTCCTCAGGATAATTCTCTCTAAATCTTTGAGCAGCTTCTTTAATTTTGGCATCTGTCATCGATGGGAATTGAAGGAGGATTCCAAATAGAGAATGCACTTTGTTATGTGTTTCCATACGATGGGAAAGCCCTGCAGTTAACTTATCCAATATTTGGTAGATAAGTTTCAATTTTGAACTTTTCTCTTCCTCGAAGCACAACCTCTTCCACGTCACCATTGTCGTGAAGTCATTTTTCTTACGCCCTCACGCCTGCTTTCAACAGTGTATTGGGCATCGATTTTCTCATTTGCCTTCCTTTTGTAGCCATCACACATTTCTCAAGATATTCGAGCATAACCTCCCAGTGATGGTTTGAATGCCGAGAAAAAGTTGTACATTGCTTGAACAAGCCCGAAGAATGAGATTGCTCCAACGCCGCTTTCTACAGCACATACTCCGACCAAATTGACTGAGTGTGCTCCGCAAGGAATATAGTGTGCCAGCTGATTTGTCTTGGCAATATGCACTTGAAGACCATTGTAGCACCCTGACATGTTTGCTGCATTGTCGTAAGACTGTCCTCTCAGATTTTTGACGTTAATGCCGCGTTTGTTTAAGGTTAAGGAGTGGTGGCAACCGCTTCTCAAGTGTGGCTTGCTATGGGGATGATTCTACCACATTATTATCTGACTTTCAACGTACAACACTACAGTCAATGTGAGATATGTCTGCAGCCGAGCCAATGTTCTGACAAATAAAGCGCACGACAGCATCACAGGAGTTGCCGGTTCAGACCATGTGCATTCGAAAGATCTTTCATAAGTAAATCAACCAGCAAAATTTTAGCGGAAGACAGCCAGAGGTATAGGAGCTACGAGTTGTCATAGGGAAATTTACCATTAAGT
The DNA here is from genome assembly GCA_023159025.1 of Thereuonema tuberculata. Taxonomy (NCBI): domain Eukaryota; kingdom Metazoa; phylum Arthropoda; class Chilopoda; order Scutigeromorpha; family Scutigeridae; genus Thereuonema; species Thereuonema tuberculata. The sequence continues at coordinate 11,447,762 of JAFIDM010012231.1, read as the reverse complement.
CACTGCAAGAGGCTTATAAGTAGCCTGCAACCTTAGGTAAGCATGAGACAGACACAATAAGCAGATATTGATTAAAAAATAAGCAGGAAGTTGTTATTGATCAGCTTCAAATCAGATACAATCGATGTTAAGTTCAGAGAACAGGGTGTGCGAACGTCAGATACTCTGTTCACAGTGAGCACATTTAAGGAAAAACATTAAACACAACACAAAAACATATAACAAGAAACAGTACCTTTCGATGTGAGGAGAGTTATGCCGGTTCAGACCATGTGCATTCGAAATTTACCATTAAGTCACTGCAAGAGGCTTATAAGTAGCCTGCAACCTTAGATAAGGATGAGACAGACACAATGAGCAGATATTGATTGGAAAATAAGCAGGAAATTGTTACTGATCAGCTTCAAATCAGATACAATCGATGTTAAGTTCAGAGAACACGGTGTGCGAACGGCAGATGCTCTGTTCACAGTGAGCACATGTAAGGAAAAACATTAAACACAACACAAAAACATAACAAGAAAAAACACCTTTCGATGTGAGGAGAGTGTAAGAAGGTGAGTGAGAGAGAAGGAGAGAAGATGTGGAGAGGCAAAGAGAAGAGAAGTGTCAGGCAGCAGAAAGAGGTGCCCTGCATGTATCCGGCAGGCTGACCTGTTCCCGGACTTGACCATCTCCTCCTCCTCTCCCGCTGGCTGTCTGCGCGGCAAACTCGATCAGTGAACTCCCCCTGGGACAAGCTTTCAGGAAAGGTGGCACTCCGGTATCGGCATCGGCAACTCCGGTGACGCAGTCGTACCCTTTATCTTGTCAGTGAATAGAGTATCTGCCTTTCGCACGCCCTATTCTCTGAACTTCACATCGATTGTATCTGATTTGAATCTATCAATAACAATTTCCTGCTTATTTTCCAATTAATATCTGCTTATTGTGTCTGTCTCATCCTTATCTAAGGTTGCAGGCTACTTATAAGGCTCTTGCAGTGACTTAATGGTGATTTCCCGTAGCCCACCATGTTAACTTTGACCCCTCATAGCTCTTATACCCCTGGCTGTCTGCCGCTACAATTTTGCTGGTTGACTTAGATATGGAAGATGTTTCGAATCCACCTGGTCTGAACCGGCAATTCCGGTGACGCTATCGTGACCTTTGCTTGTGAGAAAAATACTTAGCTTCCTGGATTTCCTTTACAATAACTTTCAGAACCTTATTTCCCATTATTTCGATTACTTCTTCACAAATTATGGAAGACAAATAGAAGGGTTTTTCTCGACCTTGATTTCCATATATGGCTAAATGAGAACTTAGAAAAGTGTCGTCCTCCGTGATTAACTCTGAAATTCCCAAGTAGTTGCCATTGTGTTGAGAACCAAGGAGTTCTGTATCACCACGAAAAGCTAATCCACGTCACGTAATCCACTATTCTTTGCAGAACTTTGATCCAGTATTCTTGTTCCTTGTTGAATTGAATTTCCAAAGAGCTGTCGATTCGACAGTGTGTGCATCGTTAACTGTACACATGTCCAACGTGTTGCACTGTCTTCGTGCATTTTCATTCGCTGCGAGACATTCTTCCAATCAGAAAATCCATCTGCAAATTGAGTTCGGCCTTTATGTGTTTCACTAAATAAGACGCATGGGAAACAGTTTACATTTCCTGTGAACGGAGAGTACATGAGCCATTCTCTTTTGATTTGTTCAACACTTATATGTTCGAAAGACCATGGAACTGGAAAAATTCTTTTACGATCTTCATACTGCCTGCTTGAAGCCGAAAAATTACCGTCAAAATTACACCAAAACCCTGCACTTCATCGGTAATGTTTCGCCTTAACCCAATGCCATTTTGATATTCTGGCCCAGGTTATCTCTGTTGATGATGTAATTGAACTTCCAGCTAAGTTTCAGCTGTACACAGTAATTGAACCGTATCATCATCCTCAGCAATCTGTTCAGTAGAAGGGTCAACCGCCATCGTCATCACTTCGCCGGCAGACATCCTTGATCGCGTTGATCCTCTGTTGACTTACCAGATAAGCCAAGTCAGAAGAGGTTCTGTATCTTTTTTATTTGTTCATCAAGCCTCTTGGCTTTCTCTTGCTGTTTTTTTTTTTTTTTTCGTTTTTCAGCACTGCTTTGGTATCTCTTCTTTTCGGGCGCCGATATTCTGCGTCTGCAAAAGAGCGACGACAAACAATATTTGCACTTTATTCAAGAAAAGGAAAGAATTCTTTCATAAGTCTCAGCCAAACTTAACCGAACCGTTCCCGAACAGAGAACCAGACCGGAACTGATATTTTTGTTTTGACTGAACGGAAACTGATAGATACAGAATCTCTCTATTACAGTAGAAATTAGAAGGTGAAGTTAATCTAATTTCATTACTACTCAGAAAAGTCAACTAACATACGCAATATCGGAAATACTGTATATATATATATACACTCATGGACAAAAAAATTAGCGCACCAAGAAGGAGTCGTCAAAATGAAACGAAAATTTACATACGTAATGACTACTTTGATATAAGTAAATGATAAGAAAATCAAAGAAAAAGGATAATTTATTTCAGAGAAAAAGGCAAAAGAACGGAGGAGTTAATACTCCGTTGGACCCCCTCTAGCGCGAATGCACGATGCGATACGATCGGGCATTGAGTCATACAAGTTCTGTATGATGTCTTGAGACATTTCGTTCCATATTTGCTGTAACCTTGCCTCTAGTTCGTTCAAACTCGTGGGATGCCCAACTCGTCGTCCCAAATGATCCCAGATATGCTCGATTGGAGACAAATCTGGGGATCAGGCAGGCCAAGGAAGGGTAGTAACAGTGCGGAGACAGTCTTGTGACACCCTTGCCGTATGAGGCCGAGCATTGTCTTGTTGAAAAATGGCTCCTGGGAGCCGTTGCATGAGTGGCAACACATGTGGTTGCAGGATTTCATGAACATACCGCTGGGCTGTCATGGTGACACGGAACAATACTAGGGGTGATTGTAGGCAATGGCACCCCATACCATCACACCAGCTGTGGGAGCGGTGTGTCGCTATACAGCAAAGGCAGGATTGAAGCGTTCACCACGGGCTCTCCACACACGAACACGATTGTCATCACTGCCGAGATTGAATCTGGATTCGTCGCTAAAGACGACCTGGTTCCATTCCACTGCAGTCCAGTTTCCTCGTGCGCGGCAAAACTCCAAACGGAGGCGTCGATGGGTGGGCGTCAAGGGCAGCACACGTAATGGGCGCCGCGATACCAACTGTCCTTCAGCCAGGCGCCTTCGTATGGTTCGAGAAGACACAGCGGCCCCTAGTGAAGGTGCTACCTGTGCCTGGATGGCGGCCGATGAAGCAGTTGGCTGTACGCGTGCATTTCTGACTATGTGGCGGTCTTCTCGACGACTGGTCTGTCGAGGGCGTCCTGAGCCTGGTCTTCGTGTACATGACATCTCTCGGGTCCACTGGTCCCAACAATTCCTCACAACACAATCAGAGCGGCCTAATTGACGAGCTACTCGCAAGCTGACCACCCAGCTTCCATCATCCCGACGATTCTCCCTCTCTCAAACTGCGACAACTGCGTATACTGTCTTCGAACTCGGCGTAATGGCATGTCTACCTCAGCTCTTTCTTTGTAAATGATTCAGCACACTCAAACAAGCTTTGGTTACCTGTTTTATACTCCACAGAGTACGATGTTCAACGCCCTCTACCGGCTATACGTAATGCGCAATCACGCTGCATTTCTAATCATTTGCATATCTCCCCGACATATACCTTCATTGCAAGTTTCGTTACGATCCCGCAATTATTTCTTGGTGCGCTAATTTTTTTGTCCATGAGTGTATATATACCGGGTGATTCATAAAGTACTGGAAAGTACTGGTGGTTTCACCGCCCCATATCTTTTAAACTGCTGCTCATAAAAATCTGAAACTTTTCCTATAAAATCGTCAAACATATAGGAATTATATTTTCATGTTATTATTAATTCATTATTATTGAAATTCACTTAATTTGCGTTCAAACAACCCCAATATACCGTATATTTAAATACCTGTTGTGATGCTGTTTAAATTCTAAAAGTCTGGATCCAATATTCAAATGATACAGAAACCTAATTAGAAAAATTTAATCTGAACACTTTTGTCATTAATTCCTTTGTTTAATTTTTTAAAAAAACTGTATATTTTGAAAATGCATTCTGACAAATGACTTTTTTTGGGAGACAGTCGAATAATTTTTTTGGATAAAAATTTCGATATATTGGGGGTGTTTGAACGCAAATAAAATGAATTTCAATAATAATGAATGAATAATAACATGAAAATATAACTCTTATATGTTTGACGATTTTATATAAAAAGTTTCAGATTTTTATGAGCAGTAGTTTAAAAGATATTGGGCGGTGAAAACCACAAGTACTTTCCAGTTCTTTAAGAATCACTCGATATATATATTCGTCGGTATTTTTTGAAGCTTCTACTCGCGAATATTCTACTAGGATCTGGAGTTGGCTGGAACTCGCGACACACTAATTCACAAAAAGCTTCATTTCTGGAGATTTTTCGTGCGCATGCTCCAGTGGGATAACAACAAAGTATTGTGCAAGTCGGCTACTAGACAGCGAGAACCATCACTTCTGTACATTACATGTACTCAGGTTGCACGGAATTTTTTTACAAGTTGACAGCTGACAGAAGATGAGATTTGAAGAGACAAATTGTAATGTGAACCAGATGTCTATTCTTTATGTACTTTAGTTGTTAAGGGATATATTAATGTAGCAGTATTTTCACTTTAGAGTCTTTAATGAATAGTTTTTATTTCTCTGCTTTGATTCATTTTTTTCTGTCTTTGGAAACAATTTAAGAAAGCTTGATTGGAATTTTCTTTCAAGATCAAATCAATATTATTTGAATCCGTTGTCGCAGGGCCCCTAAATGCCGTGGGTCCCATAGGCAGCTGTCTATTGGCAGCTATACTTTGCCTATTTGATAATCCGGCACTGGTTCAGTGGTGGCCCTTCCACATGGCGTGAAGAGCGGTAGCTCCAGGCACCGGATCAGAGAGGGCGCCAAAATTTCTGATGAGCAATGAAAAAGAAAGGCCTCTTATCAGAATAGTCCTTGATTAAAGGATAGCCCCAATATAAGACCTCGCTGAAAACACACTATGGCTGCCCTGATGGACTCGACTGGCATGGAGGAACGCTCGCTTCTCGCCATGTTTCAGTGAATGATTCCCGCCGTTTGCTTTCGGAGAGGATCATGGCACTATAGGAAATCTCATCACTGATTGGTTCAGAAAACCGTCCCTCGTACTACGTGACAAGGATGACCATTTCATTTTGACGTGCCAGCCACAATATTTTATTATTCAAATCGTTCGCACAGACGACGACGGAGAGAATTTCGTGGCCATGTGAAATAGAATACGTCCGATTTTTTGATCCGCGCCGTCCGATTTTCGGATCCCTGTGAAATGCGTTTAAGTTTTGCTATTAATTCTCGACTCATCCCACAGCAGAGATAAAGAGAAAAAAAATCTTAGAAGAATTGAAGGTGATGGATGAAGCCATGGATGAAACCACGAACAAAGGACAGCCAGATTTCAGCGTGAAGTTAACCACTGTCATAGTTTGTGCTGGTGTCGAATTGTTTCAAACTTTGCTTAAATTAGATCATGCTGAATTTAGAGCAAAGTGGCAAAGTTTTCAGCAAGTGTAAAGCAGCCAATAGACTTCTCTTTCCTGTATTTTACTCTTGCTTGATCAAATTTCCCTGTAGGACCTTAAATATTGCAAGCCAAGACCAATGAGGCTTCTTACAAAATTGCAACATATTGTTTGTTTAAAAAATTCTTTTTTTGGGAATCCATTTTTCTGGATTCTGTTTTAACAAGAATAGATCAAACAAGAATTGAAGTGATTTTTGTTTTGTGAATTTTTAAATTTTCGATTCAATCCCGAGGAAAGTCAATGTCTGATTTAAGAATAGGCAAAGTTACAGCACATTCATCAAATGCTGAATTTCGTTTTAAATATTATAATATTATTTCAATTCCTCTCCGTAGAACAATATGACAAACATCTCTATCTCCAACGTGAAGGAAAAAAATCACACAGATAAACACACGTGGTGCCGAAGTGAGGCTTTGAAGTGCTCAGATTTGGAAAATTATCTTTTATTTTGCTTTCTTTTTTATTATTCGAGTCTAGAGAACATCAGTGTATCTTACTAACACTGAAGCTATTGTCGTCGAAGAAGCAGCCATAAAATAAAAAGACAGCAGGTTGAGCGCGAAGTCGTCGTCTTTGTTCTATTAGAAACCATTAAGAGGTAGGAGACCAAATTTATGAAGAGATAACAATCACTTTATATCTACACTCACTTCCAAAAGTTAAGCACGGAGAGGAAAAATGTTAATTTCCGTAAGAGATCTGAATTGAAGAAGCTGAAATTTGCTGCAATGGTAGAAGGAAGTATGCAGATTATGTAGGTAACAGCCAATCACGGTTTCGCGTCGAGAAATATGCAAAACAGGCAGTCGTATAAGAAGCCTGCATTGTGAAGGGTGGCAGGAGTTGCATGTAAGTGCTGATGAAAGTTGTTTAGAACATTCTTACGATTTGTTTTCAAGCTAGACGTGTTTCTATGGCTTCCAGAAGACGAATGGAAGATTCTGAGCGCTGTCGGACGCATTGAAGCATGACAGTCTATAACAGATGTTGCTCGTTTCTTCGGCGTTCATCATTCCGTCATTTCACGATTACGAACAATTCCAAACCAGCCAAACAGTTGTCCGAAGACCTGTAGCCGGTCGTCCAAGTGTTACGACCCCTGCGGAAGATCGATATATTGCTGTTGTAGCCAAGCGGAATCGAAGCTCGACCTCCACAGGTGTGACATCTATGGTTGCAGCGGCCATTGGTAAGACGATATCTGCCAGTACTGTTCGTCGAAGGCTACACATGAATGGTCTGTACGCCCGGATACCACGAGTTTGTGTACCTTTATCCGTCCAATCCAGAGAGGCACGATTACAGTGGTGCCGTCAGCATGTGAATTGGACTAGGTCTGATTGGGGTAACATTATGTTCACAGATGAGTCCAGATTTGCCCTACAACCCGATGATAAGCGTGTAAGGGTCTGGAGGGAATAAGGCACATGCAATCGGCCCTAGAAAATCATCGAACATCACGCATTCCGCGGTGGAAGCATCATGGTCTGGACGGGGATTTCATTGGGATACTGCACCGACCTGCATATCTACAGGCGAGGTTCTGTGACGGCTGTACGGTATCGAGATGAAGTCCTAGACCCATGGTGAAACTGTACGCTGCAGCAGTTGGTCCTTCTTTCGTTTTAATGGACGATAATGCACGTCCCCATACAGCTGCCATCGTTGACGACTTTCTGGAGAGTGAGGGGATTGCGCGTATGGAGTGGCCGGCTTCCTCGCCGGACCTTAATCCAATTGAAAATCTTTCGGATGCCCTCGGCCGTGCTGTATGTCGACGTTTTCCACCTCCAGCCACTCTCAGAGCTTTAGAAACTGCCCTACAGGAGGAATGGCGATTACTGGACTCGGCGGTGGTTGATCACCTCAGAACAAGCATGATCAAACGCTGTAAACTTTCTATGCAGGTGAGGGGTGCTCACATACCCTATTAATGTCGGTTTTTATTGTTTGATTTGAATTTAAACATCATTTTGTTAACGACGCAAATATGACGTTAACTTATAATTTATGAAAATTCAATATTTTGTTTATCTCCAGGCCCCCCCCCCACATCAAATTCCTGGCCCAGGTACCAAATGCAATACCGGGCCTTTCCTCCCTCCCCGCATGTTATAAACAAAATCAAAAAAAAAAGAAAAAAAAAGGGAATCTCCAAATCGACAAGCCCAGGCCCCTTTGACGGCCGGGCCCCGGAGCTGAGGGACCAACTGCCCCCCCCCCCCCTTGTGGGGTCCCTGTTTATTTCTATATGTAATTCTTTGTTTTATTTCATGAATAAACATAGATCTAATTATTTGCAGCATTTCATGTCAATCAAAGCAGTACTTGTCCATTTTTTCGTATTTTACCCCTCCGTGCTTAACTTTTGGAAGTGAGTGTATGTATCAGGCCATTCTTCCCACAAAGGGAGGATTCTATGTACCTGGGCCTGGGAATCCCAGCGGCTGAGGTGAGAGTGAACATGCTTGCAGTTCCAAAAGGATCAAAGATGTATTCTCATTATTATAGAATTACTTTATACCAGGCCTTCATAACTAATTAATTGATAACAATTGTTTTATAATCACAATAGTAATGGCTGCTACTTATGTAAAGCAGAAATAAGTATTTAAAATTCATATACCAAACTTTTAGATATGTCAAAACTCCAAGATCTCGGGGTCAATTAATCTGTTACTCTGTAGCGAGTCATTAAATCTGATAATGGATTTACTAACGTGAGAGCATTTGTCAACAGCCAAAAGAATTAAAAAAAACAAACAACAAAATTAAGTCATATGTATTATTACATATAATAAAGTAATAATTAATTAAGCATAAAAAAATAAGTTTTTTACAGTTGTAAGTGAAAAGAAAATTCAATTAGAAATACCGTTGTATAATTCTGGAGGTAGTGAGGCTAAAACAAACAACAAGGTAATACGCCTGCACCTGAATTCGATGCTCTTTGATGTTTGTCCTTCTTTTTTTTTTTCTCCAATGGTAATCATTGCTTAAGGACTCAGGGAATGCAGGAACCAAAGTCGACAAAATAGTCTACAATTATCTTATGAAAGCGTAAGATCATAGGTGTACACAGGAATTTGAAATGGGAGGGATTGTGATGGGTCGTAGTCGTTCAACCCCCAAAAGAAAACCGTGTCTTTTCTCGAATGAGGGGGGGGGTACAGACAAACCGATGACCCAACCCCAAAAAAACAGGTTCAAATAAGTAGATTTCTTTCCTTTTCGGATGCAATGAAGGAGAGGTTGTAACCAGTACCAATCAGCCCCCCTTCGATACGCCAGTGATTAAGAAAGCAAAACCAAATATAAATAATTGCATTTTTTTTTAAAAGGTAATTTTTATCTGGTTCTTTAAATACCATACAATTCTTCAAAAAAACCAGCCTCTACCCCTAAGATGGGATCGTTTCCCATTGGTGGAGGGTTTAAATCTTTTCTCTGATAATTTTAAACATTTTAACTTCATAAAGACTAAATAAAGTTTTAATTCAATGGCTTCTAAATTATACAAGCCTTAGTTCTTAGATGCAGATATAAAAAGTTAAAAAAAAAAAAAAAAAGAAAAAGAACTTTTGCTATCTACCTCTTTTTTACTATATATTTTTTAAAGTAATACAACTTTATCTTACGCTGCCTGTTAAATTAAAATAATAATAAAAAGCTATGAAACGTATTCTTCACGGGTTGAGCTATTGTTTCTTCAATGTTCAGTTTCCAACTCTTGAATCCGCGTGTTTTTTAACAATGACCAAAGATAGTCAATAATTTTGAACGTAGATTCGTAAGCACACTCGGATTTGAAAATGGCGTGGAACTGAACATCAAAAGTTTTCCGCCTAAAACTAACAAAATTATCAAGATAAGGGAAGGTTTCTCTGCAGCCCACTTCTAAACTAATGCAAGGATAATCATTAGCAAAATATGGATGATATTAAATTTTAAGTAGCAGGTAAAATGTTTTGTAATTCAGGTATTCGACATTTAGGCCCAAACTTAATTTTAAAAATTTAAACTGAAGTATTAAAAATTACAGTATACTCTCGATATCTCGAAGTCGAAGGGACGCTAAAAAAAATTCGAGATGGCGAGTTTTCGAGATAAAAGATCATAACCAAAACAAAAATTCACGTAAAACACAAGATACGGAATAATATTCTAACGAGTCTTCATAGATGAGAAAAAGTATAAATATGTAATGATAGTCAACAATAATTCTAAATACAGCAATGATAATTTTAATTTTTAAAAGTAGTCGAAAATAATTACATTAAATTGAGAAGAATTAGTAAATTAGAATGAATTTACATTGCTAGAATTTCTTAAAAAATACCTCTATTTGCTTCGACACAACTGAACGGCGATTTTTTCCGGAAAAATTCATTTTTTATTTCTAAAAATATTCGACATACCAAGGTTTTGAGTGAAAACTCTTCGACATAAGAATTAAAATTAACATTAGATGAATATGTAATATCAAGGGGAAAAATAATTTTTCGACATATCAAGGTTTTCGAGATATCTCGAAGTTCGAGATATCGAGAGTATACTGTACATAAAACTTTATAATGACATAATGTCATTCCATTAATAATTTAATAGCTGAAATTTAATAGGTGCCTTGTAGAAATAGAGTTTCGATTTTAAAAGTTGGTTTCTTTATTTTGTTAAGTTGATTTTAAAGACAGATGCATTTTAATTTGTGAGTGATTTAAAGGGTTTTGCGATTCTGAAAATGCGTATGTTGTTTCTTTATTTTTGTAAGTTTTTTTTTAAAAACATGTTGATAGCAATAAATAGTAATAAACAACAAGAACTAATTTCCTAAAGTATTACGATAACGTCACGTCTCCGGCAGACAAATTTTGCACATCAAGTCCTCGAACTCTACTGAAGGGTTTTGGAATGAGTCAAATAGCTACGGCACACGGGTTTTATGATGTGATGCCTAGAATTTGGCTGTTGGAGTTGTAACGTTATCGTTGACGTCATAGTAAGTTTAAGGCCGAAGATTTAACTTGGCCGTACGATAGGTTTCATTTAATCAACATCATTACACTATCATTTATTAATGTTTTTTTTTTGTGGGCGATATCAGACAGCATTTGCTATGTAATGCCATTAGAAGGTATGTTTATAGATACTTATGATATTTGTATAGGCAATGAGGGTTAGTAAGGCTTGATGCGGGAAGGTTAAGGCTTCCTTAAATAATTGCCTCCCACTACTTTTCATTATCTGTTCTGTGAAAGGAGTGACGTTAGTAAGCTGTTCCATAAATAAAATACTGAAAAAAAAAATCAAAGGAAAAGAAAATATACAAAAGTCATCTCCCAAATTTCTTGAACAAATTATTATTTGAAAGTACCATGTTTTCTTTTTCTCTTTTTTTATGAATATTAGGTTATAAATTTTTCAGAATCATTTGAAATCTGTGATCTGAATCTGGATTTATTTTTATATCTACACGAATGAATCATAGCCGTATTCTTCATTGGTGGAATCTATAATTTTAGAAAATAATTGTATCTGACACTCCAGGAAGAGCTTCTGTGTTAAAAATTAAGGATGCTGTGAGTTTTTATAGCTTCATTTGCATAAAGTTAAAAATGTTCAGCAATTGAATACACAATGTACTTCTGCTAATAGGACTGAGTTTCCACTTAATAACACAATATGAAAGATGTTGATTGAATGAACCGTTACTGTGGATATACTAATTGATTTTCAAGTTATCCTTACATAAAATTTATTTTATTACCGAGCAATCCAATAAATTTAGATTGTAAATATCTTTTAGATTTATGAAGCCAGCCCACAGCTTTGTATAATCTCTAGTTCTCATCTAACTTGGCTTTAGTTGTGGCCAACGAAAAGTCTTTTACCACCTCCAATATCTTCGGAAATAATTGTTACAGAAATGTCATTGCTAACTTCGTCCTGCGCTGTTCCATTCCCATGTGACAGACGTTAATGAAAATGCTTATTAATTATGCTTCTAGCTTTTGCCAACAACAAATAATGCGAAATCATTTATCTGAATGCGTTATTTAACAAAAATTGAGGACCGTTAAATTAATAATATTCGCTTAAATATATTCAACTTATAAAATAATCATTCACTGACCTTCACCTGCACAAAATCATCAACGTTTGAAAAACTTTTTCTTAAAAAAGCGCATTTTTTGTGCATTTGGAAAGAAATTGAAAATTACTTATACACCAATTGCTTAAGAAAATGAAAGCCATTTGGATTCAATTGACAAATAAACAATAATTGGAAGCTTGGTTCATAAGTGAAGAAATAACAGTTGTATTTAGTTTCCACATATTAGCTGATCTCTACCAATCGTCAACATATTAACAGATACGTTTTCAAAGACAGAGGACATTACTTTAAGATATTGGTAAAGACAGAACAAATTTCATGTCTCAAGCGTTGAAACAGAACAAAGTACAGTGTTACCTCCGAATAACGGACAGTCACGGGACCGCAAGTTTTGTCCGTTATTGGGAGGTGTCCGCTATTGGGGAGGACTGTCATTTTGTGTTATTTATTTATCTTATAGCATGTCATTTAATGAAAAATTACGTACAATCTTAATTAAATTTCTACAATTATCATTGCGATATGAGAGAATATGAACAATTGCAAATTATTTATTATATTCCTTTTTAAATTAGTGCTAATCTGTTTGTCTTACTTAAATTAATGATAAAATTAATTACAGTATTTAGAAATTAATTTCTAGCCATCCATTTGATGCCTTAAATGTGTCCAATCCTAAAGTTTGACCGACTTCTCTGGCTTTTTCTTGAAGGAAAACACTGCTTATAGGAATGTTCTTTGCACGAGCAAAGCGGAACCATTTTATCACCATTTCGTCGATTTTGCTTTTAGTTTCAGTTTTACGAAACTTCAAATTCTTTGAATTTTCGTTTGAATTCACCATCCACATTTTTCTAATCTCATCTTTGTCCTTATATGAGTTCACTTATCTGAGTTTTTCCAACTTTAAAACGTTCAGCAAGACAACGCACACTCAGCTTTTCTTTTTCAGCAACTTCAAGAACATCAATTTTTTCTTTCAGTGCCAATCTCTTCCTTTTTGACGCCATTTTAATTCGCACTAAATTTAATCAACACGTTTATAGGATAGCTTTACGAGGGATTGATATTTACAAAGCAACTGCAGTGAAAAAAAGGGCCTCAGATTCGTGCATTGAATCATGGGACACCGATACAATGTATCAATGTATGGGACACCGATGTAAATACAACCATGATGCGTTATTATTAATCGGAAAAAAAAATGTTTACAGTTAAAATAACTGTCCGCTATTCAGAGTGTCCGCTATTCGGAGTGGGTAATATGGAATGTCCTATTGTAAGGGACTGGGACCCGCGATAATGTCCGCTAAATAGAGGTGTCCGCTATTCGGAGTGTTCGTTAAAGTAGGTTACACTGTAGATGAAAAACAGTGTCAAAAAGAAATTCTTCGGGAAGACAATTGTATAACGATGGATTTGTTTTCCACGGGTTCAAAATGGACGAATAGCTGATTGGCTACCAGCACTTCCGGTTACCATTGAAAGTCTTCTGTATATGCCTATGAACTTCCGGTTACCATTGTATATGCCTATGAGCCACTCGGTCTTGTCAAATCTACTTATCTAAGTATTGACATACAGGCCTATCAAGTGAGGGAGTGTTGGATACTTGATCATATGCCAAGTTCAATAAGAAATAGGTTAATTAGAAACAATGTAGTTGAGAATGTAAAAGAGAATTATTCATGAGAGGTATAGGAGAGAATAAAAATAAATATAAAAAGTTAATTGCAGAAAAATTAAATAATTTAAAATCATTATACGAAATAAATGCTTTTGAAGAAAGCTTTACAATATTATTAAAAGAGGGGAATACACTCAATCACCAAAAGTCTTGTCCCACCTGGCTAATAATGTGTTGGCCCCCCCTCTGGCCCGGGTAGCGGCGGCGATCCGTCGTGGAAGAGAGTCTACCAGTCCCCGGAACACATCGACAGGCACTGCAAACCATGCCGCCTCCACTGCACTCCATAACGATGCTGCAGTTACCAGTTGTATTGGTGACGACCTGACAGATCGTTCGATGACGTCCCACAAATGTTGTATGGGATTGCCATCTGGGGAACGTGGAGGTCAAATCATTGTCGTGAAGTCGGTAGCATGTTCCTCCAGCCGCTGCCGTGTCACAAGGGCCGTGTGTGGAGGCGCATTATCTTGCTGAAAGGTGCCGTCGGCCATGGGGTAAAAACAGTTCATGAAGGGTAGCAGGTGGTCCTCAAGCAGATCGACGTAGGAATTAGCACGCAGAGTGGCTGTCAGATGCACCAATGGACCCATTGCATGCCACGAGAAAACACCCCAGACCAATATGGAGCCTCCACCTGCCTGAGTGGTCCCCACCTGACAAGCGGGGTCCATGGCTTCATATGGCCTGCGCCAGACACGGACACGACCATCGGCCCGAGACAGCTGAAACAGTGACTCGTCGGACCAGGCAACCCTTCGCCAGTCCTCAGGGGTCCAATGTCGATGTTGGTTGGCCCAGGTTAGTCGTTTCCGGCGATGTGCAGCTGTCAAGAGTCGTGGCCTCCTGCTCCTAAAGCCTGCAACGCCCAAGGTTCGCCGAATTGTCGTCACGGACACAGTTGTGGGACGTCCCTGGTTGTACCGCATGGTGATTTGTTCCGCTATCGCCCTTCGGTCAGCACTTGCAAGCCGGGTGACCCGGCGAACACCTCTGGCATCAATGAGGTGTGGGCGGCCCGTCCGCTGTCCGAAGTGGGTTGTAACCCCTCGTTGGGTGTACTCTCAATAGACCCTTGCAATGGTTGTGCGGGAAAATTGCAGGGTGTTGGCTACATCTGATATTGAGGCACCCATCCGTCGGCACCAACAATCATCCTCCATTCAAATGCGGATAGCTCTCGGCGTGCTGCCATTTCTGCAGCTAGTTTTGCTTACAATGATTGTGTGATATCAAGGAGTCCTGTGCACCTGCATTCCGAGAATGGAAGCAGCAGGATCTGTCTCGACAGGGAACCGACAGGGAACCTGATTGGAGGGGTGTGCCATGACTTTTGGTGATTGAGTGTATATATTTATAAGAGAAAAGAAGGGAAATATAGAAGGTAGGATATATAAATGGGATGACAGGATAAAGAAATTAAAGATAAAAAAAAGAAAAAGGTAAAAGAACAGTTATTTTTTTTTAAGGTTATTGGAGAGTAGTAGAGTTTCAAAGATTAATAATTATAATAATAATAAATAATAGAAAATGTTACGGAAAACGAAATTGTAAATAGGTTAGTGGAGGTAAAAGAGGAAAATAGAATTATTTAATGATGAAGTCAATCTTATGGAATTAATGCGGTGGTTTTAAAAAAAAAAACGTGGAAACCTTTAAAAAAAAAAAAAGCGGCGAGTAAAAAATAATTAAGAATTTGCCTATAGAAGAGATTAAGGTATTTTAATAATGATTGAATTTGATTTGGAAGACGGAAAAAACAACAGATAATTGGAAATGTAGAAATATTATCCCTATTTATAAAGCAGGAAATAAAAGCGAATCAAAAAAAATTCTATAGGAATGACATTATTGAAATCATATTTAAGATCTTTGAAGAAATTTTAAGAGGAAAAATGGAAGGATGGTTACAAGAAAAGAAAAATAATTGTAGAAAATCAAGAAGGAAAGGTTATTCGACAGTAGACAATATGTTAGTTTTAAATACTTGTACAAATATAAGATTAATGGAAAAAAGAAAAACAGAATGTATGAATTAATTTAAAAAGGCATTTGATGCCATAGTTAGGGAATTATTATTAAAATATTTAAAAGAAAAAGGGATAAATGGTAAAATTTGGCGAGTAATTAGTAATATCTACGAAGAAACTATGGTTAAAGTTCAGAATACGGTACCAGCTGATATTGGCCTATTATTCCGTGTTTTGACAAATTGCTGCCTTGGCAAATATGACTTCTTAAGATGGTGGAATTTCTTGTGAATAGGAATTTTAAATTTTTCAATTAACTACTGAAAAGTCGAATGAGCTTGCAGGATAGCTTATTTCAAAATGGTCTTGCACGATCTTTTCCTAGAAAAACTAATTCTCATCTGGCTAACTGCGGTCTTGGGATAATAGTATGAACCCACGTCGCAACTCGCGCCGCTCGCCTTCGCTGCGCTCTGATCGCTCTGCTTGTGGTCGGCTATATTCCAAATTATCTTTCCTTTTAAAAAGAGGCAACATCAAATATATCTGGGAGATATCATAGCAGATTTTCTTAATAGTATCTTCGGCTGCGGAAAAAAAAGACCTTATCTTTTTTGAAATAAACACATAAAAATATGAGACAAAGAATTTGCAGTTTTCGTGATTTAAAATCGTCCGATAAAAAAGCGAACATTCTATTTTACCATTTACTCGCGTATTTTTCGCCCTCTCGTAATTTACGCACCCTAAATTTTAAGGGCATATTTTGGATTTTTTTCTCGCATAATTTTCTCAAGTGTCGAATTGTAGACTGGTCAGTTATAATGGTAAAGGGCTTCACCACGCTCGTCTTAAACTGCCTCCCATCCGATCATAAAACATTTGCTTTCGTGAAGGTCGCCTCTCGCTTACAAGCCCCCCCTCCCCACGCAACTGAGGTTTGCTACAGCTGTGGGTTGTGATATATCTCGCAATCGATGTACTTGTTTGCTATCTGTGATGAAAATGAGTGAAAAGCAGAAGCTTACTTGTAATTATAATAGTTATATGGCCAGTTTTAAAGTTCGTGTAATTCTGTATGCGGAGAAACATGGGAACCGAGCTGCTGAGAGAGCATTTGCTGTTTCGGAAGGATTTTTTTATTTCTCGCGTAATTTATGCACCCCTATTTCAAAACGATTTTTTTTCAACCAAAAAAATACGCGAGTAAATACGGTAGTTATATCTCGCCTTTACAGGGTTTTAAAATTCCTTTCTAAAAAGAAATGACTTTAAAATAATCCACAAGCTAATCGACAAGCTGAAGGGTGGTGTGGAAGCAAAATAACATATATGACATTTACTGATTGTCAGACTTTTTATTTTACCTTTTTACTGATAAAAAATCCTTTTAATGTTCTTCTTTTTTGATGTAACTTTTTAATATAACAAAAATGTAATTTTATACAAACCCCTTTTATCTGTAAATTTAGGTATCTGTAAAAAAAAAAAAAAAAAAAAAAAAATATCGAAAATCAAATGCCCTTGATTTGGTCTCAATTGAATCCTTGATTTAAAGATTCTTGCTCCATTATAACAAATTATCGTTGAAATGATAAAAATGTAGAGAAATGTTGTGCAAATATACGATAAGGAGAACATCTTTTATAAGTGGATTTTTTTTTTATATTAGACGAATCATTCCGTGAGTAAATTTAAAACGTAAATTTCTATGACTTCAAAATGGACAGGAATTCTTCGTCCTAAGATGGAAATATGTTTGATTTTGGTTGTTTTCCTTTCGCATGTAAATCACTCACTCATATCATTAGCTGGGATCTTTTAACTTCAAGCGGCACTTTGAGGTTATTGAACTAGTGTTTTAGTTGCTGTAGGTAATTAATTCGTGTTGTTCAGCTGTGATCAGTTCATTTTGTTACATGTCGTGCAAAGTTCATTTTACTTCTTTATAAAGACAATTATTCTCACAAGATCACGAATAATTCATTTGCCATCTCGTCTTGAAAATCCTACCGAGTATCTTTTGAAATGTTTTATGTAAATTACTTCTGTAATGTTTAATTACTTCTGTAATGGACTTGTGAAATACAGTGGCTAAAATTCTTTTAAGAACAATAGTATTGCACTTTTCAGTTCTGCATTTCTTCTGCCGAAGACATTTCAAACATTTCCCTCGTATTTTCTGTCATGATGCTTCCATCTTTAGTAAGTTGTGGATAGCCACTGACATCATTCAAATCTATATTATATAATCTCTATTTTACGCTTTCATACGAGTCAATTGAATCAAGATTAATTTCTTTAAGTTTATGTTTAAACCAACTTTTTAAGTTTTAGTGGTAAATTTATCCACTCTAGCAAGAAGACTTAGATCATCTATAAATCAAATCTTGATTTAAATCTTTTCCATTAACTTTAATGCCTCTTTTCTTGAAGCAATGTTATAAATAATTGAGAAGAGACGGTATCACCTTGTTTGACACCTTTTCCAATCTCTATGCAAACGAATTACTGATAGCTGCCTCCTTGAAATGTTTTTGATAAGTTCAGTGTAACTAGTGTTAATATTTGAGTTCCATAAATCACTAAAACCAGCAGATATGAATCAATAGCCTTTTCATAGTCAACAAATGAAATGCAGATTAAGCATCTCGGCTTCATTGCTTCTCTCATTGACTTTTCTTAGTAATGAATGGTAATCAATTGTGATGTAACCATTTCAAAACCCAACTTCGTTTCTTCCTTGAGTAGAAGCCAACGTCTTCTGCAAATGTTTAATTTTAATTTCGTAGATAATTGATACAAAACTAGAAGCAATTCCATAACGCACAAATATGAACTGTTGGGAACAACTCTGGCTGATGATTGTAATAAGACTACACAGCTGTCTGAGAACCCTCTTTTTAACAGCTCATGATGTTTCTCAGCATATAGGTTTTACTCTGTTTCTTTTTTTTAATGATTGGTCTAAAGTTAAATGAAAGTTAACGTTGCTGTTTTGTTGACATTGACTTTATTGCTTGTCTGTTTATCTTAAGTGTAAGATTCAAATTGAATGGAATAAAGAGAACATTGAATTGCTTTTTATTTCAGATCCGTCCTTTCTTCAGAGAAAAAAAAACTAAGCCCCTTTCCATTGCGAGGATTTGATGACTCAAAACAAAGTAACAAATGGGAGACGTCTTCGAGGCTGTCGTGAAGGCTGCTAAGTGTTTGAATGGTGGAGAGGGAGGAACCATTCTGGAGATCTTCGGGTACATCCGTGAAAATGACTGCATTAAGATGAAAGACAAGACTCTCAAGTGTGAAATCAAGAAAGCTCTGAAGAAAGGAATATGCAAAGGATGTTTCAAGCAAAACCCATGCACTAAACGTTACTCCATCAAATGCCTTAAGAAATGCTGCCCCTCCGAAGAAGAAGAAAGCGAGGAGGAAAGTGAGGATGAATGTGATGAGGAGGAAGAAGAGGAGGAAGAGGAAGAATGTGAAGAGAGCAGCAGCAGCAGCAGCAGCAGCAGTGAAGAGGAATGTCCCCCCAAGAAAAAGAAATGCTAATTTCCGTGCACGATCCAAAGGTTTTCTATCGGTGAAAGAACAGTAACGTTTAAACAATTTGCAAATACATTTCAATTGGTTAACTAATATTTCATGAGAAATAACAAATTATTAATTAACTATTAATAAAACGAAAACACATACTCTCCATTTTTCTTACCTATCATCAAGTACCTAAGAAAAAAATCCGAAGAATGAAACTATAGGAAAAAAATGTAAAACTATAAAATGAAAAAGAAATGACTTATTACAAAAGTATGTTATCTAATTTAAAAGCGTATTTTGAAAGCATCACAATGTGCAGAGTTACTATGTTGTAAAATAATGTAAAGATTGAAACGAAATTTTAGCAGCTTAGTATTATATAAAATCCTTCCATGATTTCATGTAATTAAACTGTAAATAAAGTTAATTGGGTTTTCTTTGCTGAAGTTACTATTATGGATATTTATACCTTATTCAGAAATCGAATCCTACGAAAATGTTGGAAAACTGCTTTTTATCCCACTTGATGGCATTTCAGGGTTGATTCTAAGATCACTGAATAAACCTCGGATAGAATAAGTAGAGGTTCCGGAAGAACTACCTTCTAAAAATGCTATTTCTTTGTTTTAAAGTCTTAAAAAATGCAAAAACTAAAATTGTACGTTATTTTTAAATTACGATATCTTTACTATTAAATTTATTATTGAAAACATCTTTACTATTGAAGATGCTTTAATCCGTTTCATTTAAGTTAATCCCGTTTACGAAATAAACTTCGGATTAATACTGATTGTTAGAAATCAGTAGTTGGTTTTTAATGAGTTACTCAAAGAGAATTAATGTCGTGTTTTTCGTCGTAATTTCTGAGCGTGAACCTATTTGGAAAAGATTTCAAACATCAAAAATCACCTCAGAGTCCTGAAATAGGAATGCTAAGTTTCGAGAAGATCTGTCTAGTGGTACAATGGTTGGTAAGAGGTACTTTTCTACGAAATTTGAGGCTAAAACGGGTTAAATCAAAATCCTTTTTAGAATGGATTTTAAAGTCCAAATGAGATCTTCCGTCAATCAACAAAAATTCGTTAAAAACTTAGAAGTTTAAACTTTGGTAGAGCATTTATGATCTGAAAAGGAAGATCTTGATTGATTTTGATTCAAGTCGGATCAGGAAACAAAGACTTTTGGGCTAAAAGTCGCCAAAATACATTGACTTGTCAATTTCAACATCACATGATCTGGGGGAAAAAAAAGTTCGTTTCCATAGCAACTGATCACATGTTCAGTTGAAAATCGAATCACTTCTATCGAATCTTCAAATTATATAAAAAAACCGAAATATCGGATGAAGAAGTGTGTTGGTGTTTGATATTTGTTTTAAAAATTTGAGCTGTTTACTCTCTCTCCTCAAATTTCGGTAGCTTCTAAACGATATTATTCTCATTACTGATATTCCCAATTTTTACTTGTCACTGAATAACCTTTTTCTTATGAATGATATTACTATTCAAAAGTTGGCAAACCAATTACTGTTTTTGTTTATAGCCTATCTGACTTCTCTATCTGGCTGAATTGAAAAGACATTACAGAATTGATTATTATTAAGCTCACAAATGACATTCTAATGTTTCATTAAGATCACTATAAATTGAAATAAGAAAACTAAATTAGAAATAATAGAAATCTTGATAATAAAGTAAAAACAAAATGTAAATAAAATGTAAATTAGTTGAATTTTCCGGAATGAAATAAAATAAAAAAAAAGAAAGGGGAAGAGAAATGAAATTTGGTTTGAATGTAAATTATACGGAGTGCAAAAGGTTGCTCGGGAAAAATATACATATATATTTTTTTAATGATTTTCATTCATCCACAATTATTGATCTCGTCAATCACGTTTTCACTTTCCACTGCACCCAATTGTATGGTGTACAAAGTCTTGTGGCTCTTATTTCTGATATACAAGGTTTGAAAAATGCGAAATTTTATTCCAAAAGTTGTTAAAAAAAATTGATGTGAGGGAAAAGAAACTTTCTTGTTTCCCCTCACTCTTCTTCATCCCCTAATAACGGAGTTTCCTTGGAGACGCCATTGCAATGATTAGCTCTTATAGGTATTGAATGTTTACTTAGCAAACATATAAAGAAACGAACCCACAAACATTCTGCTTATATATATAATAGGGTGGTTATAATTAAACTACTCTCAGCACCCTGGAGCGGATTGTAATGCACATACGACATTGACAGTTTGGTAGATATGCTAATTAGATTTTCCGCTGAAAAAAAAGTTCAATTTTCCGGCATCAGGCGGAAATATGGCGCTGTGCAGTAGCTATAAATTGCCTGAAGTCATTGCAAGAAAGCCATTCTGGAGGATTCTATGACTATATGGTTTGAATTCACTGGTAATTTTATCCTCGGTCCAGTTTTCTTCGAAGAGTTTTCTTCACCACAAAGATTAGTAAGTTGTACTGTTACGACGGCACGTTAGAGTGAACTCCTTGCTCAGCATGTGATTCCTACCTTCCAGAATGACATTGTTTAGATTCTATTGTTTTCATGCAAGATGGAGCAACACCGCATACTGGTCGACAAGTGAAAAAACAGTTTCGTGCGACCTTCACGAATGATTGCATAATCTCCAGAGGTCTTCTAGATGCTTGGCCTGCACGATCCTCCTGACTTAAATCCATGTGACTTCAGACTGTAGGGATATCTGAAATATAGCGTCTTTCAGGAACGCGTACGGTCTCTGCCTGATCTAATGTCAAGCATATAGCTGCATGTCGCTGACATTCCACCAGAAATGCTGTGTGCAACCGTTGATCACATTGTATTACGCATGCCGTATGCAACTGACCTACCTGGAACATATATTGAACAGCTTCTGTAACCATCATTTGATAATAAAGTTTATGTTTTTTTGCCCTTAAAGCGCCATATTTTCGCCTGGTGGCGAATAGTTGAACTATTTTTTTTCCAGCGGAAATCGCGTCATATAAAAAAAAAAAAATCAGGGACGAAAAGAACTGCAAAGAATAAAGAACTTCTTCAAGCTTATTTGGATAAGAAAATAAAATACAAGTACTTTCAAGTCCATAAAGAATTATGCTTACAGAGATTGTTTTAAAGCATCCATTCATACATACATAGCCTACCATTTGCCTCCTGTCTCTGAGGCTGTAAATAGTCCTAAAGCCCGTTTTACATTTACCATTTCACTCGCCATAACCTCGCCATCTCACATGTCGGCGAGGGATAGAGGTTGGGCTATCTTTGAAGAAATGGCGCCATTTCAGATGGCGAGATGTCACACCAGCGCGCCTGGTGACGAATTGTAGAACTTGGAAGTCCAATCGATTTGTATCTATTTATTCGAAATTACCGATTACAAAAATGATTTTCACGATCGTAGGGCATCTTTTCCTTATGTTTTCGTGAATGCTTTCATAAAATGTTACATTATTAATCAAAATCATTTCATAATTTCGGCTTGAAAATTTGAATCGACAGCGACCGAGATCTCGAAAAGATATCGTCGTTGATCGAGATTTAACGAGACTGAATTATTTATCAAAACTGATTTATCGAAACTGAAAACAAAGAAACACAAAACGATGAAAAAAAACATGAATATTTCCTATTTTAATTAATTAAAGACATTCTTTCACCTATCCGATGCATTGACTAAATGGTTTTTATATAAATCAATGCTATTTTTATCGTAAATAAAACGTAGGCATGATGACAATTGAGAAGTGTAAACGTTCCGTGTGATGGAAGGCGTTATGGTAAGTGTAAAGCGGTACACTAATCACTCGCAATCTACCCTGACATTGCCTGCGTTATGGCTTGCATTTATGGCGAGTGAAATGGTAAATGTAATATGGCCTTTAAGTAAAATCAAAGCAATGCTATCTGATTTAAGTGAGACTTTCTGAAAGAGTGATTCAGAATATCTAAAATAGAATGAAGATAAAATATTGTTATAGAAATTCTTGTTGTTATAAACCTCTGTCTATAAAGCACATTGATGTATGCATTCTTTACTTGTGATGTCTTACAGTGACCATCTGATCATTTCTTTCTTATAAAGTTTTTTAAAAATAAGATTTTTGCAATTTTAGCTTTTTTTTGTAAGTGATTCCTTTTGCAAAGAAAAAGAAAATAAGAAGCTAAATTGAAATCCTCCAAATATTT
>JAFIDM010012231.1:11399846-11423145 GCA_023159025.1 Thereuonema tuberculata | reverse complement strand
CAAGATAAAACGGAATGCTGTATTTTATTCTTTGAAAAGCTGTTTATGGAATGAAACCCTGGAGGCAGAAGGAAGGTCTTAGCTTCTCTGTAAAACATGGAACTATTTTCAAAATTATTTCGTAAAATATTCATTTGGAAACAAAAATCTCCATTCTCCTTCTGGAATAAACATATACTAAACCTTAACCACCTACACAATTAAACACCATCTCCTATCAGTAAGACATCAGCTAAGGTTATCCGACTACCAATAAACAGGAAAGGCTTCAGTACTAAATAAAATGAATAAATTTGAGTTTGGTTTAAAAATATTTCGAAATATTTGATAGAAATATTTGTCTTTTAAGACTGCCTTACACTATCTCTTAACTTGCCCAAAACGCGTTAAAACATTTTCGATTTTCAGTTGCAGGTATTTGAAATCGGCGTCGCTTTATACGAGCAAATAAATTTCAAGAGGCAAATCTCGTTTTGCTCTTGTTGATATTGTGATTAAAAATGTCGTGCAGCGAAGCAATGAAGGGATTGCTTTAAAGCCTTAAGCGCATTTCACATGGCAAGTCGTACTACAGAAAATCGGACGATAAATTCATCGTACGGATTGTCTTCTGAGTAGTTTTCGGAGGGCATTTCACATGACTCCGTAATCGTAGATAATTTTTCAGAGGAAATGACGTTAATATCCGGTCTCAAATGGAAGCGGAAATTACTTTCTTTGGAGCGAAAACAACTGAAAATGGAAGCTCCAATTTCGGGTTCTCATTTTCTAAATACTGAGAGTTGTAATGCTGCATCGGCACCGACTTGAAAATGAGAGAGCGAACAAGGATTGAAAGGGGATGATGGGTTCCAGTCAGTGCCGGATTAAACCAGGTGGAGGCCCCTAGGCAGTCGAAATCTCGGGGCCTCTTCGCAAATTATCTCCTAATAAGTTTTTAATTTTACCAACCAGCAATTTTAATAAACTAATTTTATTACACAAAATAAACATTAGCAATTATTAATGTTGTAAATTAGCCTATAATGTTATTAAACAAAAATTATTAAATATTATTAAACAATTTTACACAATATTATTAAATAAAATTAAAAAACTTTGAATTTTATTAAACCAACAAAACTTTAATTATTCACTTTCCTCAATTTTCTTTTAGGTGAAATCTTTCAGGATATCCTGGAAGTCTATCTTTTTCAAGATGTATTCAGTGGCCATAATGACAAGTTAGTCGTTCTTGTGTGATTGAAGATCGATGACAATTTTTCAGCTGTTTTAACTTCGAAACGGTTCGTTCGTCAGTAGCGTTCGTGATCAGAGACATCCTTTAAAGTCTTAGCGCTATTAGAACATTTGGGAACGTTGATTACACAATATTTTCAACCAACGATTCTGGTATTGTTTCATTAGCCTTGAAATCTTCTAGCTATGGTATGAAATACTTTCATCTACAACTGATGTCCTCAGGATAATTCTCTCTAAATCTTTGAGCAGCTTCTTTAATTTCGGCGTCTGTCTTCGATGGGAATTGAAGGAGGATTCCAAATAGAGAATAAATTTTGTTATGTGTTTCGATACGATGGGAAAGCTCTGCACATAACTTATCCAATATTTGGTAGATAAGTTTCAATTTTGAACTTTTCTCTTCCTTGAAGCACAACCTCTTCCACGTCACTATTGTCGTGAAGTCATTTTTCTTACGCCCTCACGCCTGCTTTCAACAGTGTATTGGGCATCGTGTATTTTTCTCATTTGCCTTCCTTTTGTAGCCATCACACATTTCTCAAAGATATTCGAGCATAACCACCTAACGATGGTTTGAATGCCGAGAAAAAGTTGTACATTGCTTGAACAAGCCCGAAGAATGAGATTGCTCCAACGTCGCTTTCTACAGCACATACTGCGACCAAATTGAGCGAGTGTGCTCCGCAAGGAATATAGTGTGCCAGCTGATTTATCTTGGCAATATGCGCTTGAAGACCATTGTAGCACCCTGACATGTTTGCTGCATTGTCATAAGACTGTCCTCTCAGATTTTGGCGTTAATGCCGCGTTTGTTTAAGGTTAAGGAGTGGTGGCAACCGCTTCTCAAGTGTGGCTTGCTATGGGGATGATTCTACCACATTATTATCTGACTTTCAACGTACAGCACTACAGTCAATGTGAGATATGTCTGCAGCCGAGCCAATGTTCTGACAAATAAAGCGCACGACACCATCACAGGAGTTGCCGGTTCAGACCATGTGCATTCGAAAGATCTTCCATAAGTAAATCAACCAGCAAAAGTTTAGCGGAAGACAGCCAGAGGTATAGGAGCTATGAGTTGTCATAGTGAAATTTACCATTAAGTCACTGCAAGAGGCTTATAAGTAGCCTGCAACCTTAGATAAGCATGAGACAGACACAATAAGCAGATATTGATTAAAAAATAAGCAGGAAGTTGTTATTGATCAGCTTCAAATCAGATACAATCGATGTGAAGTTCAGAGAACAGGGTGTGCGGCAGATACTCTGTTCACAGTGAGCACATTTAAGGAAAAACATTAAACACAACACAAAAACATATAACAAAAACAGAACCTTTCGATGTGAGGAGAGTGTAAGAAGATGAGTGAGAGAGAAGGAGAGAAGATGTGGAGAGGCAAGGAGAAAAAAGAGAAGTGAGAGGCAGCAGAAAGAGGTGCTCTGCATGTATCCGGCAGGCAGATCTGTTCCTGGACTTGACCATCTCCTCCTCCTCTCCTGCTGGCTGTCTGCCTGGCAAACTCGATCAGTGAACTCCCCCTGGGGCAAGCTTTCAGGAAAGGTGGCACTCCGGCATCGGCATCGGCAACTCCGGTGACCAGTCGTACTCTTTATCTTGTCAGTGAATAGAGTATCTGCCTTTCGCACGCCCTATTCTCTGAACTTCACATCGATTGTATCTGATTTGAATCTACTAATAACAATTTCCTGCTTATTTTCCAATCAATATCTGCTTATTGTGTCTGTCTCATCCTTATCTAAGGTTGCAGGCTACTTATAAGCCTCTTGCAGTGACTTAATGGTGATTTCCCGTAGCCCACCATGTTAACTTTGACCCCTCATAGCTCTTATATCCGTGGCTGTCTGCCGCTGCAATTTTGCTGGTTGACTTAGATATGGTAGATCTTTCGAATGCACATGGTTTGAACCGACAATTCCGGTGACGCTATCGTTACCTTTACTTTTGAGAAAAATACTTAGCTTCCTGGATTTCCTTTACAATAACTTTCAGAACCTTATTTCCCGTTATTTCGATTACTTCTTCGCAAATTATGGAAGACAAAATGGAAGGGTTTTTCTCGACCTTGATTTCCATATATGGCTAAATGAGAACTTAGAAAAGGATCGTTCTCCGTGATTAACTCTGAAATTCCCAAGTAGTTGCCATTGTGTTGAGAACCAAGGAGTTCTGTATCACCACCAAAGCTAATCCACGTCACATAATCCACTATTCTTTGCAGAATTTTGATCCAGTATTCTTGTTCTTTGTTGAACTGAATTTCCAAAGAGCTGTCGATTCGACAGTGTGTGCATCGTTAACTGTACACATGTCCAATGTGTTGCACTGTCTTCGTGCATTTTCATTCGCTGCGAGACATTCTTCCAATCAGAAAATCCATCTGCAAATTGAGTTCGGCCTTTATGTGTTTCACTAAATAAGACGCATGGGAAACAGTTTACATTTCCTGTGAACGGAGAGTACATGAGCCATTCTCTTTTGATTTGTTCAACACTTATATGTTCGAAAGACCATGGAACTGGAAAAATTCTTTTACGATCTTCATACTGCCTGCTTGAAGCCAAAAAATTACCGTCAAAATTACACCAAAACCCTGCACTTCATCGGTAATGTTTCGCCATAACCCAATGCCATTTTGATATTCTGGCCCAGGTTATCTCTGTTGATGATGTAATTGAACTTCCAGCTCAGTTTCAGCTGTACCCAGTAATTGAACCGTATCATCATCCTCAGCAATCTGTTCAGTGGAAGGGTCAACCACCATCGTCATCACTTCGCCGGCAGACATCCTTGATCGCGTTGATCCTCTGTTGACTTACCAGATAAGCCAAGTCAGAAGAGGTTCTGTATCTTTTTTATTTGTTCATCAAGCCTCTTGGCTTTCTCTTGCTGTTTTTTTTTTTTTTTTCGTTTTTCAGCACTGCTTTGGTATCTCTTCTTTTCGGGCGCCGATATTCTGCGTCTGCAAAAGAGCGACGACAAACAATATTTGCACTTTATTCAAGAAAAGGAAAGAATTCTTTCATAAGTCTCAGCCAAACTTAACCGAACCGTTCCCGAACAGAGAACCAGACCGGAACTGATATTTTTGTTTTGACTGAACGGAAACTGATAGATACAGAATCTCTCTATTACAGTAGAAATTAGAAGGTGAAGTTAATCTAATTTCATTACTACTCAGAAAAGTCAACTAACATACGCAATGTCGGAAATACTGTATATATATATACACTCATGGACAAAAAAATTAGCGCACCAAGAAGGAGTCGTCAAAATGAAACGAAAATTTACATACGTAATGACTACTTTGATATAAGTAAATGATTAGAAAATCAAAGAAAAAGGATAATTTATTTCAGAGAAAAAGGCAAAAGAACGGAGGAATTAATACTCCGTTGGACCCCCTCTAGCGCAAATGCACGATGCGATACGATCGGGCATTGAGTCATACAAGTTATGTATGATGTCTTGAGACATTTCGTTCCATATTTGCTGTAACCTTGCCTCTAGTTCGTTCAAACTCGTGGGATGCCCAACTCGTCGTCCCAAATGATCCCAGATATGCTCGATTGGAGACAAATCTGGGGATCGGGCAGGCCAAGGAAGGGTAGTAACAGTGCGGAGACAGTCTTGTGACACCCTTGCCGTATGAGGCCGAGCATTGTCTTGTTGAAAAATGGCTCCTGGGAGCCGTTGCATGAGTGGCAACACATGTGGTTGCAGGATTTCATGAACATACCGCTGGGCTGTAATGGTGCCTCGGAACAATACTAAGGGTGACCGTGAATTGTAGGCAATGGCAACCCATACCATCACACCAGCTGTGGGAGCGGTGTGTCGCTGTACAGCAAAGGCAGGATTGAAGCGTTCACCACGGGCTCTCCACACACGAACACGATTGTCATCACTGCCGAGAATGAATCTGGATTCGTCGCTAAAGACGACCTGGTTCCATTCCGCTGCAGTCCAGTTTCCTCGTGCGCGGCAAAACTCCAAACGGAGGCGTCGATGGGTGGGCGTCAAGGGCAGCACACGTAATGGGCGCCGCGATACCAACTGTCCTTCAGCCAGGCGCCTTCGTATGGTTCGAGAAGACACAGCGGCCCCTAGTGAAGGTGCTACCTGTGCCTGGATGGCGGCCGATGAAGCAGTTGGCTGTACGCGTGCATTTCTGACTATGTGGCGGTCTTCTCGACGACTGGTCTGTCGAGGGCATCCTGAGCCTGGTCTTCGTGTACATGACATCTCTCGGGTCCACTGGTCCCAAAACCTCCTCACAACACAATCAGAGCGGCCTAATTGACGAGCTACTAGCCTAGCTGACCACCCAGCTTCCATCATCCCGACGATTCTCCCTCTATCAAACTGCGACAACTGCGTATACTGTCTTCGAACACGGCATAATGGCATATCTACCTCAGCTCTTCCTTTGTAAATGATTCAGCACACTCAAACAAGCTTTGGTTATCTGTTTTATACTTCACAGAGTACGATGTTCAACGCCCTCTACCGGCTATACATAATGCGCAATCACGCTGCATTTCTAATCATTTGCATATCTCCCCGACATGTATCTTCATTGCAAGTTTCGTTACGATCCCGCAATTATTTCTTGGTGCGCTAATTTTTTTGTCCATGAGTATATATACCGGGTGATTCTTAAAGAACTGGAAAGTACTGGTGGTTTTCACCGCCCCATATCTTTTAAACTGCTGCTCATAAAAATCTGAAACTTTTCTATAAAATCGTCAAACATATAAGAATTATATTTTCATGTTATTATGTATTCATTATTATTGAAATTCACTTAATTTGCGTTCAAACACCCCCAATATATCGTAAATTTAAATAACTGTTGTAATACTGTTTAAATTCTAAAAGTCTGGATCCAATATTCAAATGATACAGAAACCTAATTAGTAAAATTTAATCTGAACATTTTTGTCATTAATTCCTTTGTTTAATTTAAAAAAAACTGTATTTTTTGAAAATGCATTCTAACAAATGACTTTTTTGGGAGACAGTCGAATAATTTTTTTGGATAATAATTTCGATATATTGGGGCTGTTTGAAAGCAAATAAAATGAATTGCAATAAAAATGAATGAATAATAATATGAAAATATAACTCTTATATGTTTGACGATTTTATATAAAAAGTTTCAGGTTTTTATGAGCAGTAGTTTAAAACATACTGGGCGGTGAAAACCACAAGTACTTTCTAATTCTTTAAGAATCACTCGATATTCGTCGGTATTTTTCGAAGCTCCTACTCACGAATATTCTACTAGGATCTGGAGTTGGCTGGAACTCGCGACACACTAATTCACAAAAAGCTTCGTTTCTGGAGATTACGGGACCGAGGGGATATCGGATTATCAAAAATGTCGGATTACCAAAGGTTGATTTTTTAAAACTGAATTTTGACTTCTAAGGCACACAGTACTGTACGTACTACAGTACGTAAGGTAGGGGGCCCAAATATCGCCCACTTAAGCAGTTTTTTATGTCAGAGTGCACAGACATGAGCTATTGGTCTAAAAGTAGTTTTAATCTGTCATCTAGAATGTTATCTAAGAATAAACTGAATTACAACACAAACACATTATGTTAACATCGGGAAAAAATAATTGTTGGCGACCAGGTAATTTTTTGAATTAAAAATATCTGTTCCCAATATCGCCCACTCTATGTTACTAATATCGCCTACGGCTAAAATGGTTTTGAGTAAAGTATAACTTACGTTAAAAATGATACTTTATATATTTTTTGTGAAAATTAAGATAATACAAAATTAAAAATAATATGAGATAGTCTTTTCGTCCTTTAGGAACACAAAATCAAAATGCAAAGAAAAAATTTAGGAGCATTCTATACAAACGTAACTATTAGTTTACTGAATTTTCCTTTCATCACATTTTTCGTGAAACCATTTATAACATATCACACACTTTAACCAAGTTTCTCCATGACAATCGTTTGAGTACAGTCCTTTACAAACAGAACATGTGGCATCATTAACTTCGTCATCACAACTGCTATCGTTGTTATCAGTTGAGACATATGGAGGTTCTTCTTCGTCTTCGGATGATGAAGAAATTTCCTTTCAATTTGCAGTTTTTCGTCTTTTTGGAGCTGGTGACTTCTTCAAAGCTTTGCCTGTTCTTTTTCCTGAGGCAGATGGACCTTCAAATGAGAGTGTTTCCCCCCTTTATTTCTTATTCAAAGACGCTAGGAGGGTGTTTTTGAAAGGGGAACCGCTGACAAGACCAGCCGATCCGGCTCGAGGGTTTGATGTCGAGGGAAGTGTGAGGGTGGGAATAGGACGAATGTCTTTTGGAAACACAGTTGTTGATGGATCGGGAAATCGGGCTGTTGGAGAATTTGGCTCTTCATGATTGTTTGTTTGCTGTTCCTCTTCTTGAGCCACACCTTGTTGGTGCTATAAGAAATGTCCGTTTGTAAAAATGTTTGGATTAAAAGGCAGAATTCCTGTCGCCTTAAAACCCTGCATAGCAACTTCCATCGTAGCTGTTCTTATGTAGGCCTTTCCTACCAGGTCTGCTACTTGATAAACTGTTATAGCTCGGAACGGATGCATAGCCAGCCAGTTTTCAATCTCTTGAGCACAGTAGGTTTTAAAGACTTTCATGAACGTTTTGTCTAGTGGCTGTATGTGATTTGAAGAATGGGGGGAAGGCACACCAAAGAGACAAAAGATGTACGGGCAAGGTCAATGACATCAATGTTGCGAATGTGAGTGGTATGGCCATCTAGGATAAGGACTACAGGATCTTCCTTCGTGGGTTTAACGTATGAAATAAAATGATTCCTCCACTTGGTAAAGAGATCTGTTTGAATCCATCCTGAGGGATGGCATCCTGATATACTTCCAGGAGGAGCTCCATACATGAGTTCGTTCTTCATCCTTTTCCTAGGGAACACGATCATTAGTGGTACAAAGTTACCGGAAGCTGACATACAGGTCACGATGGTTACAAGTCGACCTCGTTCTGCTGAAGAGAGTTTATGGACTTCCCGTTTTCCTTTCAGCGAAGTAACTTTCATACTCTTGTGTTGAACACTGGTCACTCCAGTCTCGTCAATGTTAAAAACTCGGGTTGAAAGAAAATTTACTCGCTCTAATTCAGGTTTAAGGATATCAAAGAACTGTTTTACATTTTCTGGCGAGAATTCCTTAATTCGTGCTAAAGAAAGCGGTTGAGGTTTCCTAAGTTACAAGGCAGGGTGTCTCTTGAAGAAGAGACGAAGCCACATCCTATCTGCACTTTTTGTTTTTTCTGAAAATGGGTCAGGAATATTATTTCTTATAGCAAGTTGAAGTGCCATCCTTTTCACGTCTTTTGCCGTAAGTCCATAATAGGTTTTATTCATTTGTAAACAATATTCAACTAATTCATCTTCTATCTTAGCAGATAAAACAGGCCTTCTTTCTAGTAGCTCGTCAAGGTATTTTTCAAGCTCATCTTTGGTTTTTTTTTACATAGTCTTTTAATGTAGATCTAGGTACATGAAAAGTTTTCGTTGCTTTTAAGAGCCCCATCTCTTTATTCCGTACTGCTGTTACCGTCTCTTTCATTAACCTTGTCTTTCTATGTGACATCTGAAAGAAAACAAAATCCAGTTAGAAGGTGTTCGTAATATCGCCCAGGACGATATTAAGAACACTCCAGTGGGCGATATTTGGAACTACCTAAGTCTTAAAGATGCTGGCCTCTAACCTCAAAATCGGATCGCACATCCCGAAACTAACTACCCCTGAATATAGCCTATTACAGTTACTATCAATGCCTCAAATAATAAAACAATATCACTTGAACCTTATTTATCACACTGAAAGTAATGAAACATGTTTACTAACTCACCGTCCTCGAAAATCAGGAAAAATGCACACAACAAAGAAAACAAAACACAGCTCCGTCTGGCTTCCACACACAACTACCGAAGGAGAATGCTCCGTAGTTCCGGTATTGGTCACTGGCTAGCAATACTAATCACGGAGCAACCCCAGTATGCGATATTAGGAACGTAGGCGATATATGGGCCCCCTACCATATATTGTTACAATACATATTGAGTACATATTTAATTAAAACTGGACAATTAAACTGAAATTGAAACTGTTCTGAATCATGGGGCAGACGGGAGATGTCTGCAGCAAGCGCAGTGACATCATCCGACGCTGCCAAATGTCGGATCATCGCGATTCAACTGTATTTCAATTCCTCTTCGTAGAAACAATATGACAAAAAACATCTACATCTCTATCTCCAACGTCAAAGAAAATCACACGTGGTGCAGAAGTAAGGCTTTGAATTGCTCAGAGATGGAAAATTATCTTTTATTTTGCTTTCTTTTTTATTATTCGAGTCTAGAGAACATCAGTGTATCTTACTAACACTGAAGCTATTGTCGTCGAAGAAGCAGCCATAAAATGTAAGACAGCAGGTTGAGCGCGAAGTCGCGCTCATTCATTTCATTTACCAAATTCATTTACCAAACTTTTTGATATGGCAAAGCCCAAGATCTTAGGGTCATTTAATCTGTTACTCTGTAGCGAGTCAGTAAATCTGATAATGGATTTACTGACGTGAGAGCATTTGTCTTTGTAACTCATGCAACTGCCAAATGAATTAAAAAAAAAATAAAACAACAAAATTAAGTCATATGTATTATTACATATAATAAAGTAATAATTAAGCATAAAAAAAATAAGTTTTTTACAGTTGTAAGTGAAAAGAAAATTCAATTAGAAATACCATTGTGTAATTCAGGAGATAGTGAGACTAAAACAAACAACAAGGTAATACGCCTGCACCTGAATTCGACGCTCTTTGATGTATGTCCTTCCTTTTTTTTTCTCCAATGTTAATCATTGCTTAAGGAACAACAAAGGAGACAACACAGGAACCAAAGTCGACAAAATAGTCTACAATTATTATCTTATCAAAGTGTAAGATCATAGGCGTACACAGGAATTTGAAATGGGAGGGGTTGTGATGGGTCGTAGTCACTCAAACCAAAAAAAATCGTGTCTTTTCTAGGATGGGGGTGGGGGGTTACAGACAAACCGATGACCCAACCCAAAAAACAGATCCAAATACGTAGATTTCTTTTCTTTTCGGATGCAATGAAGGAGAGGTTGTAACGAGTACCAATCTGCCCCCCCCCCCTTTCGATACGCCACTGATTAACTAAGCAAAACCAAATATAAATAACTGCATTTTTTTTTTTTATTTTAATTTTAATCTGGTTTTTCAAATACCATACAATTCTTCAAAAAAACTAGCCTCTACCTCTAAGATGGGATCGTTCCCCATTGGTGGAGGGTCACGGGTTTCAATCTTTTCTCTGATAATTTCTCTGAAAAAAAAAAGTATTCAAGAATGGCTAGGGATGTGTGGTTGTAAGATAAATTTTGTAACTATGCATGTTGTGTTGAGTACCACAGCCTTCTGGAGTTGTGCATAAGTGTTTTCATGAAGTCCTTGTGTGCTGAAGCTGTGGTGTAATGTGTGAGGCACCAGACCAGTGGCGCACACACTGTGGAAAAAATCGAATTTCCATTACCAGTGTTAAGCATACTAAAAAGGTGGCAAATCGTTCATTTCAATGTCGCCCTGGAATTTTAACTGATATACTACAGTTAATAAAATCCCAAGCGAAAAGCTTTTCAGAAGTACAGCGGGTGTGTGTACTTGCTTTTGACGAAATGAATGTAGATAATATATAAGTAGATAATATTTAAATATTTCTAAGATAAGCAAAGAAGGATTGGATACGATCAAGAAGACTTTTGGGACCCCGTAGTAACGTGCAATTTCCAGCTGGAAACAGCCAGTTTATTTTAAATATGATACTGCAATGTCTGCTTCTTTAATAAATCAAATAATTATTTCTTTAGTCCGTTAATAATAATCTACTATTTTCAAATTCGTAATATTATCGTAGTATTTAATTCAGAATCTCATTGTTAATTTTTCACTTATTTGGTAAAAATGATGTGTGATACTAAAGCATTCTTGATAAAAATATCAGAATGAATCAATGTTAAGCTTACAAAGGATTAATTATTAAAATAGCAGATTACTTTTAAAATATCATTTGACATCTAGGACGTGTTCCAAGGACTACCGTCCTAGATTTATTCATCAGATTATCCAATTTAGGTAAGAATAGCTTTTCGTTTACTGAAGCTTATGGCGTATTCCAAATTAGTTTTAAATTTGGAATAGGCCAATTATTATTGAAAGTAAAATAAAATGTTTATAGGGCTAATTTATGTTGGCCTATGCCATTGGACATTTGTATTGGCTATAATAGAACGAAAAATTTGTTATTACAATTATTACTTATTATCCATTAAGTGTGTTATAATTCTTTTCATCTTCTATTTTTTTTCCAGTATTTACTTTTCCTCCGTAGGCATCCTATTCGTAACTTAATATATACTTCTTTTTATATATGTATTTTTCATTTTTTACAGACATAATATGATGCATTTATTTGCCAATTTAAAAATTCATAATATTCATTATATAAAGAGTCTTGTAGTTTATTAGATATTTTTTGTAATGCTATTTCAGCAATTCTATTTATAAAATTATTTCTTTATTGGATATCCGGTCAATGCATGATAATTTTATAAGTTGAATGTATTTAAGCGAATATTATTAATTTAATGGTCCTCAATTTTTGTTAAACAAAGGATTCAAATAAATGATTTCGCATTATTTGTTGTTGGCAAAAGCTAGAAGCATAATTAATAAGCATTTTCATTAACATCTGTCACTTGGGAATGGAACAGCGCAGGACGAAGTTAGATGAGAACATGGAAATAGAGATTATACAAAGTTGTGGACTGGCTTCATAAATCTAAAAGATATTTGCAATCTAAATTTATTGGATTGTTCCGTATTTAAATAAATTTTATGTAAGGATAACTTGAAAATCAATTGGGATACCGACAGTAACGGTTCCTTCAAAATATATGTTCCATTTTTTGTTATTAAGTTCAAATTCAGTCCTGTTAACAGAAGTACTTTGTGTATGCAATTTCTGTGCATTTTTAATTCTACTTTATGCAAATGAAGCTATAAAAACTCAGAGCATCCTTAAGTATTAACACAGTATCTCTTCCTGGAGTGTCAGATACAATTATTTTCTAAAATTGTAGGTTCCACCAATGAAGAATACAGCTATGATTTATTCGTGTAGATATAAAAATAAATCCAGATTCAGATCACAGATTTCAAATGATTCTGAAAAATTTATAACCTAATATTCATAAAAAAACCCAGAGAAAAACACGATACTTTCAAAAAGGATCAAATAGTAATTTGTTCAAGAAATTTGGGAAATGATTTTTGTATATTTTCTTTTCCTTTGATTTTTTTTTCAGTATTTTATTTATGGAACAGCTTACTAAATGTCACTCCTTTCATAGAACAGATAATGAAAAGTAGTGGGAGGCAATTATTTAAGGTAGCCTTAACCTTCCCGCATCAAGCCCTACTAACCCTCATTGCCTATACAAATATCATAAGTATCTATAAACATACCTTCTAATGGCGTTATACAGCAAATGCTGTCTGATATCACCCACAAAAAAACACTAATAAATGATAGTGTAATGATGTTGATTAAATGAAACCTATCGTACGGCCAAGTTAAATCTTGGGCCTTAAATGTAGTACGACATCAACATAACGTTACGACTCCAACAGCAAAAGTCAAATTTATTATTTTTATTTAGTACTGAAGCCTTTCCTGTTTCATTGGTAGTCGGATAACCTTAGCTGATGTCTTACTGATAGGAGATGGTGTTTAATTGTGTAGGTGGTTAAGGTTTAGTGTGTGTTTATTCCAGGAGGAGAATGGAGATTTTGTTTCCAAATGACTATTTTACGAAATAATTTTGAAAATAGTTCCATGTTTTACAGAGAAGCTAAGACCTTCCTTCTGGCTCCATGGTTTCATTCCATAAACAGCTTTTCGAAGAATAAAATACAGCATTCCGTTTTATCTTGCAAAATTATCGTAACGACAATGATTTTTATCAGGTCAACAGAAAAAATGATATTCTGCTAAATGTCAATAATCTTTAATAAAAATACTGGTAATTTATATCCTTAAAAGAACCAAATCAATTAAGAACCTGAATAAAAATTGCCTTTCTGATTGAATTACAGGGAGGAATTGGGAACGGCCGTTTCGTCCTTCAACGGACTCATCAGCCCATTCACGCCTTCACCGATAAAAGAACCAGAAAGGCAAGATCCTATGTGGAGGTCACCGACACACCTGGCAGTGATTCACGAAAACAAGAAAAGCAACAAAATTGATGTGCTACTCTAAAACATCAAAAACCTTTTCCTACCACTAGTAGGAAAAGGAGAGTCCGTTGAAGGACAAAACGGCCGTTCCAATTCCTCCCTCTAATTGAATCAGAAGGGCAATTTGTATTCAGGTGCTGAATTGTTTTCGTTCTTTGAAGTATTCTTCACACCACGTTAATTTTATTATTTAATTTATCTCCTATTTGGAATATACATACATATA
The DNA here is from genome assembly GCA_023159025.1 of Thereuonema tuberculata. Classification (NCBI taxonomy): domain Eukaryota; kingdom Metazoa; phylum Arthropoda; class Chilopoda; order Scutigeromorpha; family Scutigeridae; genus Thereuonema; species Thereuonema tuberculata. The sequence goes on along the minus strand of JAFIDM010012231.1, from coordinate 11,409,303 downwards.
CAGGATGAATCTAAAATAGGAGGACAAACTGCGGGGACGGGTTCCCCATACCAAATGAAACGGAAAAATTCGGATAAGCATATGACCGGAAGTGCATGGGTTTTGCACAGTCTTTGCAATTATTATAATTTTTTTTTTTATTTTGTTTAGCAGATCATGGACCGTTTGCAGGCGATTATCTCAAAATTGGAAATCATAGTAGGCTTGCTTTGCGTCATTCTTGCACTTTCGTTGTTTATCTTGGGAGTCCTTATTAAGATTATTTTAGTAAGTTTTACGTTTATATATAATACACTTAAGTATATTCTAAGACTTTAAGAAAGTCTTAAATGAGGTAATCTCATAGTAACTTTTAGATAAGTTAAGTTTTGAAGATTTTGACATAGCGGGGTGTATTAGGGAAAAAGAGAGTGGTCACCTAAGAGAAGGGGCTAGTTTGGAAATTGTCCAAGACTTGGCAAAATTAGAGTTGAAAGAAGAGAAGAACACAGTGACAAAATTTTCCCTCAAGAAACGCTTGATGGTATTCCAGAACATTAAATTCTCAGGGAAAACGGATGGTTCTATACAAGAAACAGTATGAATTAGAAGGTCTTATTTCCCTATACAATGGAATCTTTGAAGAACTAAAAGTGGTACTTAAACGAATTTTTCCCGTTGATACCAAACCTTGGCTTGAAGAAAAGCTGAATGAATGTAAGAGTTAGAAAGAATTCAGAGTGCTGTTTTGCTTTATTCCTGCCACCTACGTCCATAGCGAACAGGTGGAACCAGCTACATAGTGTTAGGCACTATTGTAATTGATTTTTAACTTTTTTAATATCTTAAATTTTGGCAATATTAAATTATTGATTTCCCTTATTTCAGTAAATGAAGAGATAGTTCCTTTTCAAAATTTCTCGAGTCAAACAGGATTAAATACTCATCTAAGATAAACTAACAGTAATTGGAGAATTCGTCAAAATTCCCAAGATATTAACGTAAGTATAAACAAATTTCTTAAAAAAAATTAATTCTATCCGTCAGTAAACGAAGTCCTTCAATTTTCTGTTAGAAAATGATGCATTTTATTACAAAAACTTATCAGATGCTAAATATTTAATAAACATATATTAAATTGAAAAAAAAATAGAGAATTATTTAATTGGAATACCTTTAATTTGAATATAAATACGATTCAATTTTTCTCTCGAACTCCTACTATTTTTAAATAATGATATTTAAGATTTTTATTTTTATTTGTTGTTGTTCTTATCAAAAATATAAGACCCAAAACCAGTAATAGAATATCTTAGAAATATCGCTTCCTAATGTCTAAGTTTTCAGTATTTATAACGGCTTCGTTATTGAAGTATAAAATTGAATTTCCATTTTTTAGAATTTTCTTGACTATTTCTTGTCTGAATAATGCTGCTATTTAGTTGATACAAGAACTGTTCCAATAAAAAGTTGTTAAACAGATGGACAGTTCCTTATCATTATTTAGGTCCATTTTATTTAGGTCCATTTATTATCACTGCTTTTAGGGAATCGTGAGATTCCTTTTTTTAAGACAGATTAAAAATCAATTTACGCAGTCTTTCTATGGAGAGATAAAAATCTTTCTCACATGATTGATTTATTCTAAATTCAGGCTGCTGTACTTGAAAAGAGAAATTCCTTTTTCTCAATGTCTTTTTAAATATGAGATCATTTGATTTCTTTTTTTTTTCTGTATAAGCTGTCAACTGTTAGATCATCGCCCAAGTTCGGTAGATAACAGATTTCATTGTTTCTGAAAAAAATAAACTCAGATTAAAAAGAATTACTGTTGTATTAACCAACCTAGCCGCGCCGGTGTGGTCGAGCGGTCTCAGGCGGCGGTCTGCCGTGAGGCCAGTCTGCCGACGCCCGGGTTCAAATCCCGGTGGTGAGCATGGATGTTTCAAAACTTTCCTTTCCTGTGTGTCAGCCTCTTCTTCGCTTTCTCTTCGGTCTGACGTCATTCCGTAATGGCGTCCTGAGGGTTAGCTCTGGGAAAGCACCTCAGTATCTTCTCCCCTTGAAATTATCGAAACAGAGCTTCTGTTCTGCCCAGATCCGGCCTGGCGGCTGGCATCTGGCTCCCTAGACCCACACTTGGTGGAACAGGGAAAATTGGCTATGAAATTGGCTATGATTAACCAACCTAACTGGGGAAGGATCATTAAAACAAGTGTCTTATGTAACGTCGATGTAAGCTACGACTCCTTTCGCTCTATTTACTAAAGAGGATTGTGAATCTTTGACTTGTTTTATTTATTATAAGTATTTAAGCGGTGAAATCAATATAAAACAGAACACAATAGAAAATGTTAAGCCTTCCTTGATCCAAAGTTAAATTTCTAATCAAGCCCAAAGACTATAATTACTATATTCTTTTGTGTGGTATTTTTACATGTTTCCTACTTTCGCAATTATGCATTTTCAGTGTTCAAAATTTGGAAAAACAGAATAAGACAGCGTTATAAGGAAAGTACTGGTACCATAAAAGCAAATTACGGATTTCGAATAAATTTGTCCTTCTTTTTCCTGCCATCTTAAAATTCTTCTAACATACATCATATCTCCCTACTGTAATCCTCCGATCCTTACTGTCTACATCCATAGCCAATACATGAATTAACTTTGCTACCATATCTACAATGCTAAACTTTACTTTCAGTCTTTCATAATTAATCTGTAGTTTTGTATCTTAACAGCGAATAATCGACAAAACTTACCTTAGAGGACAAATGAATATGGAAGGCGGGAGCTGCATTTTGCAATCAACTGATGAGATTCTCAGTCCGAATTCTCCTTATTACAAGTGATCAGGAAACATGAGAAGGCTTTTATTACTTAATTCACAAGATCTCTTCAAAGACACTTAAATTACCCACTTAATTATAATTGTACAGAGAATCCATTTATAATTCAAATGGAAATAAATTTCCCGAATTACAAGATTTTATATTTTTTCTAAGTTTTCAAAAGTAAGGTTTTCTTTTTTCCTTGTCCTAATTGTCTGAACCAAGTCCAAATAATGTAATACTGAATTTACTGAAACAAAATTACAAAAATTCATTTGTATTCGGTTGATTTCATTGTCTGAGGGTTTACTGTGTTACTGATAGTAATGGATTTCAGGGAATAGATGCTGGTTGGAGAATAGATACAAGCGACGAATGCATTCGTTTTAAAAATAAACAGTTGTCTACCTGATTATTCTCACAGAAAAGTCATCACCTAATGGGATTACTCAGTCCGGATTCTCCTTATTACAAGTGATCAGAAAAACATGAGAAGGCTTTTATTACTTAACTAGACGGATACAATCGCTTCGCTCCGGAGCCCTTGCATGTATAGCATTAAAATAAAACACCTTTATTTATTTAGCAAATTAATTTGAAAATCGGAGAATACACGACTTCCCAGCTCGTTGTGGCCTGCTCCGCTTAACTCAGGTGTATTGCGGGTTGGCACTCACACGGGGGGTTGAACTTTCAAATACCAACATTTTCTCAATATAATGTTCTCTTCCAACTTTTATACTTTCCGTTTAAATTGAGAAAAAGTCGAAATTTAACCCTTTAAAAGGTGCCATCTTGGAAACCAATAACTATTTTCGAAAGATTTTTGTAGCAATTTGTTTGTCTTAAAAAGTTCTACATTTTATCCATTTACATGACCAATCTATCTCTTATAGTTTGGTCACAAAATTGGAAAAACATAAAGTCTTGTGACAATGACAGACAGAATAACGCTTTTATAAAAAATAATAATTCTCTAATTCTTCAGTAAATTTATCTTTCTTTATGTTTTGGTGGTTTATATATGGCTAAAATGTTAATATTTTCTGTTTGATAACACAAACACGTTTTTGATAACGAAACATATTAGATTTTATTACAAAATTCATGATAAATAACATTTTTTGTGAAGATTTCCTTGATCCGACGTTTTAGTAATTTGTAATTTAACATTTTGCTTAGGCTGGGCGAACACACGGCGATATTTTGGGACAATCAGGTCCAATTTGATCGCTGGCAACCGTTTGCCCCAATTTGATCGCCCCAACCTGAACAATATTGCCCCAATTTTATTGTACGTACCAAAGGAACAATATTGGCCCAATATTAGTTGGCTCAAAATATTGCTGGTACGAAAGCGAATCAAATGAACGGATGAAATCATGTGACAATGCTGACGTCAGAGGAAGGCGGGACTTGTGAAATCGGAAAATCACTCGCTCCCGCCGACATGTTTTGTGAGAGAGAAGGCTTAAAATCTGCAACATGGGCGGCCCAAAAAAGATAATTCAAACAATAATATTTTGTCAATTGATAATGAAAGAATCTTAATGGATTTCTACCGTGGTAAGGCGTTTAATACTCGATCGATTCCGTCCGTTCGTAACACGTTTAGGCTTAACCGCAGGTACGCTTTCACTGGATAGCTCCAGATAATAAAAAGGATTTACAGAGCCTACTAAATACGGCAGGAAGCTTCGCAAAAGATTTTCAAATGGAATTCAATTGCAACAAAAGCGAAGTAATAAATTTTACTGTAGTTGAGAAAAACTACTGGCAAATTAGTAATCGGGAAATTAAAGAAACCAATGAATATCAATATCTAGGAATATTAATAACAAATGAGGGACAAATCTTTAAAAAAACATACAAACAACACAATAGCTAAAGCAAATAAACTAAGTTGATGGATAAGGGGCATATGTAATAAAAGCTACAATAAAGTAGAACTAGGTAGAATATTATGGAAATCATTGGCTGTGCCTGTTCTAACATATGGTAACGAAACTATAATTAATACAGAAACCGAACTTCAAAAATTGACAAATATCCAAAACACGTTTGGAAGAAAACTAATAGGAGGGAACAATTTGACACCTACTACGGCAGTTCAAAGTGAAATGGGGTGGTCATCGTTATTTAGCAGAGAAGCTTCAAGCAAATTAAAATATCTGGGGAGGTTGACTTTCATGAATAAAAATAGATGGTCTAGAAAGGTGTTTGAAAATACAACAGAAAAAAGCAAATGGGTAGATAAATTAGAATATTTAGCAGAATATTACGAAACAGAAGAAATTAGAATAAACATTGAATCGGAAAAAAATGGCACCATCTTATTAATAAATGCGTAAAAAGTACAGAATTAGAACTATTCGTTGATTCTATTAATAAATACAAAACTTTACCATTAGGCTTTAAAAATAAAAGGGCTCCCCTATATCAGGATATTTATGATAATTCCTATGGAAGTTCTTTACTTTTCCAGTGCAGAACGGGATCATTGGCGCTAAATAAAAGAACAGAAAAATGGTCTGAAAAGGGGCCAATATGTTTAAATTGCGATAAAATGAAGAGGAATCTCTAAAACATTTCATCTTAAGATGTCCATGCTTCGGAAAAGAGAGAACCGAACTCTTAAAAAATATTAACATAAACCCAAATAACTGGGAAGAGGATGAATTACTGGATCACATATTAGGATTGAAGGGAAAATTAGATCTGAATAAAATTAAAAACTTCTTAAAACTTGCTTGGATTAAGAGAGAAACTCTAATAAATCCTTAGGGTATCCTGTCTGAACAGGAAGTGCGTTTTAAAGCATATCCCTATAAACATACATACATGCATACATACATACATACAGCTCCCATTTTATTCGCAAATAAGTTGTATAAATAAAACCGATGTCGTACAATTGCTGGGAATATTGTTCCCAGTGCATTTATGCTCGTGTGGTGTGTTTATAAGGCGTTCGCACTTAGTGTGTAATTACTAGGGCTCCCTAGTGACACACGAAGCGCCGTAACCACCGATATTCAAACCAATATTGGTTCAGGAGAAACTACGTGTTCGCGGTTGATGAAGTTGGCCGCAATCAAATTGGGCCAACTTGTCCCAATCGTATTGCCATAATATCGCCGTGTGTTCGCCCAGCCTTACAGAATGACAGACAGAATAACATTTTTATAATATATAATAATAATGGCTGAGTACCGTCACTTCGCTCCGAAACCCTTGCATACATAGCATTAAAAAAACAATTTATTTAGCATATTAATATTGAGATCGCCGGAGAATATATAACTTCCCAGCCCGTTGTGGCTTCTCCGGATAACTCAGATGTATTGCGGGTTGGCGTCACACACCAAAAATTTAAAGTGAAAAATCACATTTTTGCATGTATCTTGCAAACGCAGAAACATTTGTGAATGAGTGATATATCGTTCGATAGAACTTTGAAAAACCTACATGTTCTCAATATGATGGTCTCTTCCAACTTTTATACTTTTCGTTTAAATTGAGAAAAAGTCAAAATTTCACCCTTTAAAAGGCGCCATCTTGGAAACCAATAACTTTTTTCGAAAGATTTTTGTGGCATTTTGTTTGTCTTAAAAAGATCTATATTTAATCCATTTACATAACTAATCTATCTCTTATAGTTTGGTCACAAAATTGGAAAAACGTAAAGTCTTACGACAGACAGAATAACGCTTTTATAATATAAGATTCACAAGATCTCTTCAAAGACACTTAAGTTACCCACTTAATTATAATTGTACAGAGAATCCATTTATAATTCAAATATAAATAAATTTCACGAATTACAAGATTTTATATTTCTTCTAAGTTTTCAAAAGTAAGGTTTTTTTTTCCCTTGTCCTTCTGATAGTCTGAAATAAGTCCAAATAATGTAATACTGAATTCACTAAAAACAAAATTACAGAAATTCATTTGTATTCGATTGACTTCATTGTCTGTGTTACTGATAGTAATGGGTTTCAGGCAATAGATGCAGGTTGGAGAATAGATACAAGCGACGAATGCATTCGTTCTAAAAATAAACAGTTGGAAGCCTTTTCTGGGGAGTAATCGTGTACATATCAAATGTGTAGGATTTGAGTAAGTTCGTTTACAATGTAAAGAAGTTCATTAGTTTTCCTTTGCATTTCTTTGTCTTGTCTTATTACTTGTAGTTATTGAAATATCCTGTTTTTCATGTGAAGATTGTTCTAGTCATAATTTTCACCGCCATTAGCAGAACTTTGAACCAATTATTCGATCCAGCTTTTAGAAAAGATAAATCGACTGCCCATTGAAGACAAAACTAAAAAAATTCTGAAACTATTTTCCCTTGAAATCTGACATTGAATTTCTGATTTTTCATAGGTCAATTAATACACTCATTGACTTAAAAATTTGCGCACCAAGAATTTATCATTCTATAAATGCGAAAAGTAAATAGCTGCGGCTAGGATAGATATGCTCATGATTGCTCATGAGCAAGCAGGTGCGATTGCTCATGACTGCTCGTCCTACAGCGGTGCTGCGATCACAAGCCGTGGAGCTTATAAGGCACACGCAGTGGAGTCCACATTCACTGTAAGGTGATCAGGCGAGGTCTGTGAGCGATCAACATGCCGCGAAGACACCTTAAACATCAGGATAAATAACTCGCGGAGTTTGAAAGAGACCGTATCATCGGACTGCGAGAGGACGGCTAAACGGTGCAGCAAATTACCCTCCATTTAGGCCGTTCTGACTTTACAGTCAGATAGTGTTGGGAGCAATGGAGACATGAAGGTAGCTCTACATGACGGACCGGCTCTGGGCGACCAGACAGACCACCTGGAGAGAGGATCGTGTGATCGTCAGAGATGCACTGACAGATCCAATGGCTTCCTTGTCCACTATCGAACGACACGTGGCAAGGTCACAAGGATCTCTACCAGAATCATCTCCAGACGCCTAGAGAGGCGAATCTGTATTCTAGATGCCCCTACTGCCTTTAACACGGCTGCGTCTGTAGAGGTGTCAGCAGAGAGCAACGTGGAATGCCACGGATTGACGACGAATCCCGCTTTTGTTTGTCACCAAATGACCACCGTGTCAGGGTTTTGGAGGACCACAGGTGAGCGCTACAATCCCAATCTAACTTGACAGCAGCATACAGCATCCACTGTAGGCGCGATGGTCTAGAATGACATCGCATATGATTGTCGTTCGTCAATAGTAAATGCTAAGAGGGACATTGACAGCCTAGCGGTTATGTTCAGGAGATCTTGCGGACCTATGTGCTGCCGCAAAGGGCACCCAAGAACAATTTTTCAATAAGATAACGCTCGTCCGCACACAACTAGGGTTTCATAGGACTGTCTACACTTCTTGTCCTGTCCGCTAGCCTGATTTGTCGCCTATCGAAAATGTCTAGGACCAGTTGGGACGCAAACTGTCGCATATAGCAGTGTTCGTGACTTGGAGTGTTATTTGCAAGAACTGTGGGCAAATCTGCCGCAAGTCAACGAACGACGTCTGTTTGACTGTGTCCGACCATATCATCGCATGTATCCAGGGCATGTATCCTGTCCTTTGTCTATTATTACACTAATAAAATTTCATTTCAACCCCACGCTTCCTTCATGGTGCGCAAATTTTTTATCAATGTGTATTTACAAAACGACTATTTGTGTAAATAGAATGTTATTTAGAATAAATCTTAAGTTTGGTTTTGTGTTTTTATCTTTTCAGATATTTCCTGTTTTCTCTAAAAAGGTAAACCTTCCAATAAAATGGCTCCTTCCTGTGTCTTCAAGTATGTGGTGAAGGCTGCAAAATGCCTTAATGACGGTGAGGGAGGAACACTTGACGAAATATATGACTACATCCGGGAGAAAGGTTGTGTTAGAATGATTGACAAAGACCTGAAATGCGCTATAAAAGAATGTTTGAAGAAAGGTTGCGTCAAAGGCTGCTTTGGTAAAGACAAATGCAGCGGGCGCTTCTTCACAAATGCGAGAAACTGTGCTGTTCTCCGTCATCGTCCACGAAACCATCATCGTCCTCCAAAAGCAGCTGCAAAGAAGAAGAAGAAGAAAAGGAGGAAGAAGAAGATGACTGTGAAAGTAGCAGCAGCAGCAGTGAGGAGGAATGTTCTTCTAAGTGAAAGAAGACTTGTTAGTTTCTATCCTGACTTAGTTTCTATCCTCCTGGAGTGAATGGCGGGAGTCATCCAAGAACTTCGTTGTGTGCTATTAGTGAATTCCAACATTACTTTTAAATATTGATTTAAATGTTAATCATCAAAAAAAATTAGGCCTAAATCCTTCATGAATCAGTTAAAATTCTTAAGTATGTGAGTCTTCTAGTGAAATATTTGATTATTGAAATCTTTTAAGGTAAAAAACAAACAAAAAAAAAGTAAAAAAAGAAACTTCATATTGATTAATTTTAGTAAATGTTTGAAGACCAAATGTCCAGTTAAGATTGTTTGAACCTAATAGAATTAGATCCTGTTAATTCATTCAAAAGTATTGTGTATTTCATTATGCAAGTGAACTGTCAATAAAGGAATCAGATTTGATAATGCATCATTAAAATATTGAGTTGGTTTTATTCATATGTTTAAAGATAACAAAAGAAAAATCCTATTT
>JAFIDM010012231.1:11362173-11389455 GCA_023159025.1 Thereuonema tuberculata | reverse complement strand
CCCCCCCCCCAAGTCAATTGCAAAAAGGGAAAACTTTACTATCCTATGGGGGCAGGGACACCACACTTGGGTGGGGGGGATGCGAAACAAGGGCCTAAGTGTCCCACCCCGACCAACACTGGGACCTTATATTTAGGGCCCTTTCTCGCCCCCCCGCCCCCAAGTCTATTGCAAAAAGGGAAAACTTCACTCTCCTACGGGGGCAGGGACACCACACTTGGGTGGGGGGATGGCGACACAAGGGCCTAGTGTCCCACCCCCGATCGACACCGGGACCTTATATTTACGGCCCCTTCTCACAGAGCCCTTTCTTTCTTTGAGTGGCATTGCAACGCATGCCGGGTACAGCTAGTTACTGTATAAATAAATTTCTCTTTGATCATTAATATTTTATATTTAATTCTAATTTTTTGTTTTTCTATTTTGACATTGTATTAAAATTATTAAAAATATTATTCAGTATTTTGTTAAATAACTTATGTACACTATTAATTTGAGACTTATTTAAAAAGATCCAGCAATCCAAAGCATAATGCATAACAGAATCAACAAGAGACTTGAAAATCAATAATTTTTGTTTACAGGGAAATAAATTTCTTATATGTGTAAATGAATAAGTATAGGAGTGTAATTTATTAATATTTGAATTATAATGGGTATCTCATGTAAATTTATTATTTATTAGAAGACCAAGATATTTTTGTTTATGAATATAGTCAATTTTGTCACAATTACATCTTATGTTATTTTTAAACATTAGATTTAAACAATTAAAATTGTGTAAAGTAAAATAAGAATAATTTAACACAATTTTGTTTTTATTTTTAATGGGCATTACTTTTTTTTTTGTAGTTTACAACCATTTTATTATTTTTAGCCCAAATTGTAATATTGTTTAAATCCTCTTGAAGAAAATTTAAAGCGGTGAAGTGACTTTTATCACTGAATAAAAGTGCAACATCATCTGCATAGATGAAAATTTTAGAATTTTTTATGAAATCACTTATATAGTTTACATGTAATGTAAATAATAAAGGGCCCAAGTTCGAACCCTGAGGTTCTTCAATTTTAACATTGTATTGATTGCTTATGTTATTATTTAATTTAATTCTAAATTTTCTATTTTTTTTAAATAATTTTGTAACAATTTATGAATTGGTCCTCAAATACCCATTGAATATTGCTGCCTGTCGATTTGCCGTCGGCCAAAATCGTCAGCAACGGGGTGGGTGGGGATCTGATGAGGGGTTGGTGTCGACTTCTCAGCAAGCGTCTGACGTACTCCACGTATTCCGTCGACTGGAAGGGGGGGCTTGCGGGCTTCGCAGATCCTCTTCGGTGTCGACTCCGGGAAGGCTCGATAAAGCTAGCGGTCCTTTTGGTCGCCTTGACCGCGGGGAACCCGTCTAGAACTCCGGACTTCGGATGGCTTCGGTTTGCCGGCAACGTCTCCTTCGTTGGCCGGCTCTGAGCGTTGTTTAGCGGGGAGAGTGGTCTGCTAATCCCCGCTGAACTGGACGGCGATTCCTCTCGTTTGCCGCCGGCGTAGTGACTTGCGTATGCCGTGCTTCTCGGCTTCCAACGCGGGAAGGGCAATTCGGCCGTCTGCGCTGGAGGTGGCCTAGACTTCCTGCGTTTTTGTACAAACGACTTCTTCGTACTATGATGACTACTTTTTGGGTCTCTGCTGTTCTCCAGACTGGAGACGACTTTGCGGCTTCGAGCCGCGAAACGAACTGTCTCTCCAAGGTGGAACGCTCCATTATATCTCGGTGTCCAGCCTCGACGTCAGCTATGGAACAGTCAACTAACCTCATAGGTGAAGAGGAAATCGAGCACCGGGGCAAGGAAGAGTCCACCTTCGGGGGGGAAAACAATGAGGAAAAATCACCAGGTAACAATATAACTTTTTTAATAGGAGATGATGATTTACGTTATCGAAAGCCTTTTTGAAATCAATATATGCAATATAATTTACTTTACCATTGTTTAAATTTTCATTGATTTGTGTAGTAAATTTTTCTAATAGATTTGTCGCACTATTATTTTTTTGATAAGCAAATTGATTTTTGTTTAACCCTTCAAGCCGGTAGAACGTACACGCACACGTTCCTATGAGTCTGTCAGCCGGTTGAACGTATAGGGGTACGTTCTCTGCAGGGGTAGATAATTGGCGGCGTCTCGCGGCTAATTTTCCAGCTGAGTCTGTAATTTTCCACTGTCTGAGACAATAAAAAAAGCTTTTTTTTTATTGGTCAAATTTAAATTTTTCGCGCTCTAGTTTAGCAGGTAAAGAAGTTTCTTTCAGCTTCTTTCTTCTTTCAAATTGTTTGTGAAACATGGCGACTTTAACAAAACGGCGTACTCTCACGACCGATGAAATTCAATTATTTTGGATGATTTTGATGTTCAAGACGTTATTATAAACAGGGATAGCGATTCCAGCAATTACGTTAGTGAATGAGAGACTGAAAATAGCCAATATTAAATTAATTCTGACGGAATAACTAGTGTTTAGTTACCGACCGAAATAGATGCGGATTATTCCCAACTGGAACCCGGTAATGCCTCAATACAGACACACGAAAGTCAACTTTACTGGCGAAAATGGACCCCAAAAAACAGGTAGTAGTATTTTAGAAAGTTTTTTACTATTTTTCAATGATATGCTTTTGGATATTATTATCACAGAGACAAATTCTTATGCTCAACATTTTATAGATTCACATCAGCTGACTCCAAGGTCAAGGTATAACTCATTCATATCGACAAACAAGAATGAGCTGCTTGTTTATTTTGGATTATGTATGCTTAGGGCAATAATTCAAAAGCCAACATTAAATTTTTTAGTGGATTGCTTTAAAATTTGCCTCAAAAAAAATTTTGATGATTTACAATTTTTTTCCCCATGTAAATATTTATAAAAAATTGAAGTAAAATTATTATTTATTTATTAAAAAAATATCAAAATTCTAAAATTTTCCATTAAAAAGAAATAAGTTATAGAATAAGAGAATAACAAAATGAAAGGAAGGGGTAAAAACAATTACCGCCTGAGTGACATGTGCAGAGAAGAAACTCGCCGGCCTGAAGCGTTAAAATATTCTTTTTATTAATGTAATTACATATGGCATTTGTTAAATAAGTCTCAATAATTTTCGAGATTTTTGAGAGTAAAGAAATTGGGCGATAATTTTCAAAGTTGTCATGGATTCCACCGTTATAAATTGGGATTACATATGCAATTTTCTATAAATTGGGGAAGATACAGTGTTAATAGATATTTTTAAAAATTTCAACAGTTAATAGAGAAAAGATGTCTTTAAACTTTTTTATGTCAGATATAGTGTCGTGATCACATCCTGTAGAATAATTATTTTTCAGTTTATCAATAACATTCTTCATGTCGCTAGAATTTGGATTTAAATAAAACCTTAGAAATTTGAACTTCCTTTTCATTATATTTACAGTGATGTAGAGAATATACCTGATTCTTGTCTTTATATTTTTGTGTGAAAATTTTTTTAAAATTTTGATAAATTATGTTGAGTAAATTATGTTGACATCGAAATTACGTAGAAGTTTATTTATTTCTAAATTTTCCGATTTATTTTGTTTATAGCTAATTTCTCTATTTATAATTCTCCATACAGTGGCATTTGAATTTTGATTACCTTTTATGATTTTTTGATAAAAATCTTTTTTAGTTTAATTTATATAGTTTTTAACCATTTTTTTTTCTTATAATTTAATTCATATTTTTTGAATAAAGCTTATTTGTGTGGGGAGGTCTACAGATGACAGACAATAAAAGATTAACAATTTGAGTATTTTTGGAGTTAGAAATATTAATATTGCAAATTATATTTTCATAAGTAATAGAATCAGAAATAATTTCAATGACTAGATAATTACTTTTACAACACAGATTCTTTATTTGCAATCAAATAATTAAAATTAGTTTTTAAGCTTCTTATATTAGAAAATAACAAATTATTTATGTCAATGCTTGGTTTCTAATCCTTTAAATTATCATTTTCTTTTAGTTCACCTAATTCAATCAAGGTATTCATTAATTAACTGACTACCTCGATTTTTTACTTTTACTTTTTTACTTTTACTTTTTTAAATCCTCTTCATTTGTTATACTTAATATTAATACTGTCTCATCTTTTCTAATAAAAATCTTATTTCTTTTAAACCATATAAATTTATATAATTTAGCTTGTTTTCTAGAATAGAGTTTTTTGATTTAGCGTTAGGTTTTCATTGATAAATATTTAGATTTATTTTGAAAATCTCCATATTTGTTATATTTCTGTTCTTTCTGTATTGTGTTAAATTTATTTATCTATTTATAAATTTAACAATTATAGATCTATGTTTGTTCTTATTTGTTTTTCCAAATCTATGATTACATCAACTTTTTCTGTTTGATTTTCAAGTTTCAGTGCAGTTGCAACGTTGTTTATTATTTCTATTAAATTTTCTTTTTCTTGTACATTTACTAGTTCAATATTATTCCTCTGTTGTCTTTCCAAATTTTCAACGAGGTTTTCAAGGTGCTGAATTTGTTCTTTTTGAATTTGGTTCTCCTTTTCTTTTTTTGAAGTTTTCCAAGAATTCTTTTTGAAACTTCTGATTCGCATCCAATTTAAGTAGTATATCATCATATTGTTTATTTACAAAATCAATTGCTTTTCTTATTCCAGCCAATTCAGTTAAAATGGTGGCCCAAATCTACATCTTTAATACTGTGAGCAAGGACTCAAACCCAGGTTAAAATGCTTCTGCCTTCACTACAGTTTTGATCTGTAGACTAAACATAGTATAAAACATAAGTCCCATTTCAACCTTTGGGAGGATAGTAAGATCCAATAGTGATGAAAATAATCCATTCCTTAAGTAATATTTAAACCACTAAGTAGGTACTATTGTTATCTATTCAACATGCCAAGAAGAAGGGAAGTCGAATAAAATGGTAGTGTACCTTTTCTATGAATATTCAGAGGATTTACAAACACCTCAACAGTTTTAATTGAAATAATTACTTCGAAATTAATTTTTAATCCTCGACAAGGAGCCCGGTAATGTGCTTTCCTAACCAAAGACATATTGAAGGATGTAGGTGAGGCTACACTGGTTGGTAAAGTTAATGCCAGCCCAAACAAGATGAAATTCTCATCTTCATCAATATACACGTTGATTATGATGAGGTGACAATTCTCGAATAAGCTGACACTACCACTACAAGAAGTTCGTGTAAAATACAGGTCATCAAGCTGATAATACTGGTCTCTTCTTGCAGGCGATTATGTCTCCCTCAGCAAACTCAAAAAATTCCAATGCAAATCAAACTTGAATAGCCAGTTCAAATCTGACTAGCCTCCTTCCTTGTGTAAACCGAGTTCCTAAACACTCGACATTCGACAAACTGTATAAGAATTCCAATGGCAAACACAACCAAGTCATCAGTTTGGCTGTGATGGCATCTTCCTGCTTATTCGGATCCGCAGTAGCGAAGGTCTTTACCGCTTACCCTCTAATGTGGCTTCGTAATTTCAACATCCATCAGTAGATTCCCAATAGAGCCAGAATAGTTATTTTCTACAGATGAATGAGGAAACTAATCCTACACCAATTCAACAGGTCAATTGATGAGTTCCCATTACAGCAGATTGCGGGGGTGCTTGCCAAGGAATCCCCCCTCCCCATCCTCGCCGTAACCCTCCACACCCAGCCAAAACCATTTGCCAAAATCCACACCAACTCTGCCAATTTTGTTTTACAAGAATTTAATATTTGTCCTACTAGGATCTGTGCACTCAATCCAAATACATTCTTCTCTGTTGACTTTTATGATACACTCACAAACAAGATAACTAATGCTTTTAAGTGTCAAAAGCAAAGCGGCCCCATAATATGCACAATTTTATAAACAAACTTTTATAAACACATCTTTATCGGAAGCGACCACTTTTGATCCCAACTTCTGGTCAGGGAGGTGTCCTAGAGGTCTGATTTTTTGGACGTTATTTGTAATAGTGAAATCTTATGTTTTTATAAATCTTAACACTTCACCTTCTTGATATAAATCGACGCAATGCCGCTATAAATGCTTCATTTATAAATCACTGAATAATAAAAAAATATTTTTTTAAATAATTATTTTCTTTTACTTATCATCCGATCCATTTCTGGATCATTAGTCATGGAGAGTTACACTCGATGATGTGTGTGATATGCTGCTGTATATACTCATACGTGGTCACCTACTTTTTAATACTGAACACAATGGAGAAGGTTTTATTCTAATATATCTAATCGTTTGGCTGCTACAGAGTGTGACATACAGACAGGACAAAAGCAACTGTGGTCCCCTAGCGGTTTTACAGGCATGCTGTAGTCTTGGGGCCGCTAAAAAAGGGGATTAAAGTTTTCAGTATTTATATTTTTCTTCCACTAAATTTATATTGCTGTTATTATTATTGTTACACCTACTGTATGTTTTCCATCAAGACTCAGAATAATCAAGGAAAGGACTGCATTTCTAATCATTCTTAATTTAAAAATTTTTTAACAATGAACTTTTTGATTAAATAACAGTGAGTTTTCTTTCTTTTAATTTCGTCATTGTTTTAACAATGTATTAGTTTAATTATATGTCATCTATTCGTTTCGATTGGCATTTTTAACGTTTAATGTCATAGATCAAGTCTTGTAGCCACAGCTGACATGTAGTGTTTTTTGGCTTACTGATGTGTTCCACAAACTCTGCCATCTATTAATATATTTTAATAATATATCAATAAAAGAATCTTAAGTGTGGTTACATTTGTTGTATAGTGGTAAATGATTATGCTGTTGCGTTTTGTGGTAGACTCGACAAGACCTATCAATCTCTTGTAACTTCTTCAGCTCCTCTGTCGTGAGTTCTTCTGCATGCTTCTGCACCAGATCCACAACATCTGCCTCATCCAATTCGAGCCCCATGGAACGTCCTCAACAAGTGGTTCTGTTACCTGTTCGAGTCCCTCAAAGTCACGCTCAGCACAAACATTGGGCCACAGATTTTCCAAGCTGACTTCAGGGTTCTCATGGTAACCTCTTGCCAGGAAAGATCAATCAGTTTAAGGCATTCGTATCTCAAAAATATCTTCGTATTTCGAGGCATAAATTATAGGAAAATTTTCGTCGTATATCAAGAAAATCGTATGTTGGGGCGTTCGTATTTCAAGATATTACTGTACTGGTATTGGTATCGACTTGAAGTACACTCAGTTTTAATATACATTTTGTTTAAAAGCAACCAACAGATGTTTCTGAGTGAGTGAGATTTGAAAACGCCAATTACTTTTTGAGATCTCCAAACTCTTGAACTGGAAGTGATGGTTTGTAAGTGAAAGCAAATTAACCCCTAAATAAAATAAAATCTTAGTTTTACAGCAAGCTTTCATATAATTTGTATCCAGACATGATACATTTGAAATAACAGCAACAGAAGAGTTAAGAAAAGCAACAGAATTTCCTCCCTGGTTCTCTTTGAAAATAAATAGAAATTTTATACAAAAGAAGGAAACAGACATTTTATTCATTTTGCAGATAGAAAAAAATAGTTGTAAAAAAATGCAGCACTTTTAATCTGAGCTCGTCTTAGACATTTGGTTTTCTCTTGGGTAACTGTTTCTACGTTGAAGGAAAAGTCTTTAATTCAAACTCGTAAAAATAAACGAAAATGTGTGAGGTGATTATTCAGTTGGAGAAAAGCTTTTTCATTTTTCATTTTAAATTTTGCCGAATCAATTAATTATTATTTAGAAATTACGCAAATTAAGAAACGAATCTTTAAATATCTATTCCGAATGCGTAGATGTGATTGTGGGATTCAGTCAACGATAGAAAAGCAACTTACTTCGGTTCGGTTTTACTTGGTTAGCAAATGACTCTGCTTTTTCTATTGAAGTTAAGCTGAGCTCTTGACATTGTCATGAGACAACCCCACTCATGACGAGTTTTTTGTAAGGATTCATGATCAAAAAAGTTTGTAAACCACTGTCATAGACAGATGGAGCTGCTGCTTTAGTTGATAGATGATGAAACCATGCGAAGTTGTGGTGGAATTTGTCAGATTTACAAACAAATAATGATGAATACTGTTCGGTTTTGTTTACGAGAGCCTTCAACGCTTTTGCGCACAGGTCTCCTTCGATTTCTTCAAAATAGGGGCGAGGAGAAACAAAGATGGGATGTTTACTTTTTATAGTGTTAGTTTACTAGTAGCTGGATTCTATTTGCGCTTTTCGGGAAAGATTTATGGAAAGAATAAATACTATTGCAAAAATGCTCCTCGTTATTTTTTTCTATAATGTTGATATAAACTTTTGTCAACCCCGAACACGATGCAACTCGATATGCAACTCAAATGACCAACCGACCCATGACAACGCAGATTTTAAATACGTCACGTGTGACGTCAAGCAAAATTCGGTTATGTCGTTTCAAACATAATATATGAGTGCTTGATTTGAAACATATGAAAAATATTTTTTTCAAAATCATTAGCCGCTATCGAATTGAATTTCATGGTATTATTTCGAATCAAAAGTAACGAATGACCAACAGCCAATAACAAACTATGGCTCCCTGGAAACAATGACGTCATACCTTTTCCATTACCGAGTTACTAGCCTTGCGTTTGCCAAACCCGATGTGAAAACTCCGAAAAAATCGAGGTTTTGAAACCTCTCTGATAAATTCTGCCGCATACAATTAATGCATTTCAGTATAAACTTTATTTATGCATAAATCGCAATACTCTTGATAATCATTGAGTATGACTATGTCTTCAAAACGAATCGACAGAAATAATTTTCGACGCCATTTTTTTCATGGGTGTGGTTTCACAACTGTTTTAACGCTGCCCTGTGATTGGGTAATTCCCAGTGACGTCGATGCAATTTTTCGAGTTGCAGCTGTGTTGCACCTGTAGGAACAACTCGAATTGCATGGCAAAAGTTGCAGTTAAGTTGCAAGTAAACGGGCTCAAAGCTATCTATATGAACTCGTGACGTCAAAATCGGACAACTAAATTGCAGAAAAATTGCATGATGTTGGCTTTAGGAAAGGGTCCATTTCAGCGTATCACCCCTCTGCGGAGTAAAATCGTCTTTCATAAACGCACAGTAGTTATACATTTATTACTTCGATGCATTGTGAATAATATATTTGCATTATATGTATGTATTCTTCTTTTAAATAGTATTTCAATATTTTCTGATTTAACTAAATTTTTTTCGTAATAAAGACTTGTCACTGTCGAAAGGTGCCCTCCATTCGGAGACCTGTCCCCTATTAGAGAATAGATACCGTTGCCCAGGAAGCCATTCTGGCCAGGCTTCAGACCCGAAGAGGAAGTGAAGAAGACAAACACAGGAAAGGAAATGGAAACAACTCAGTTCTTCTCTGCTTTTTCTATTTGGACTGAAATTAAGATGAGCTTTTGATCAGAAACACTTCTCATGATGAGTCAAAGCTGGAAAGGCTTCAACTAAATATTTTTATTTTAAAAATTCCCCTTTCTTTCCTTTGTAATTGAAAACGTAAGAAAGAATGACGATTACAACAAATTCGAATCCCAGTGCTTCAAATGCTTCTTCGAAATAGAAAAATATTTTTAAGTTCCTTTTTTGAATGAATATTTTAATTAATGAGAGAAAACGAACAGACATTGTAATAGGAAATGAGTGGCTGCCATCAAATCTCGCCAAGACGAGCCGAAGGCAGGAAGGGCACTACGTACTTTTTCTCGAAGTGTTTCGTCGTATTTTCGAACCTTCATAGCTTCGGCCTGGATAATACTAGAGAGCTCAAATTTTCAGGATAAGATGCAGTTAGCAGACTAATGAAATACGCTAAGTTTCATTTATCTAGCTTTTATACTTTTAATTTTATTGATATCTAAAATACCTCGATTTCGTCACTCACTGACTGACTGACTGACTCATGATCACCAAAACCTCTAGGGTACTTCCTGAAGTCCTAGAAAGCTGAAATTTGGTATGCAGGCTAGGATTACCACACAAACAATAAAAAAATTAAGAAATCCGTAAGTTCACCCTCCAACCCGTCGTAAAGGGGGGTCTGGTTCTGTATATATATATATAGAATGGCCAAACTCAAATGATGCAATATCGAGTTTAGCGATGCAAAGATTTCAATTAATCATTTGCAATTTAGAAAATTAGAGCGTAAAGAATATAAGAATAAAAATTAACTTATATTACTAAACATATAGCAAGCCGGAGAGCTATCTGAAATTTAAAATCCCAATACAAATTTCAGAAAACTGTTTCTGTGAATGTATAGCTTCTAATTTCATTCACTTCATCGGCGGCATCTGGTGTTAAATTTTGAAACTAAACTAAAATTTGGAAGTCACTAAAACGCATTATTTTGAGATATTTGCTCTTTCTTATTGTAAATATTCTTTTTTAAGTTTTTTAATTTTATATCCTTTTTTTATTTCTTTTATATAATATACTTTTTTGCTTTTTTTAATGCTTTTATACTTTTTTATATATACATTTAAAAAAAAAAAATAAAAAAAAAAATAAATAAATAAATTTAAAATTAAAAATTAAATAGATGACAGTTATCAAGTCAAACTCAAAACTTCCTCAAATAAAGGATTTAATTTTGAATTGTCATAAGATAACTTAAATGATTATAATTTAAGAAGTCCTATCTTGAAGAATAAAATGATTAAATAAAATTATGAATATATTTAACTTTATATTTTTTATAAATTTGAAATTTAAATTTTTTCTGAAATTGTGAAATATTTGTATTTAAAACTTTATTTGGAAAATTATTATTTGTAAATTCATTGATAAGATAATTTAAATTATGTAAAAAATCTTGTAATTTAGAATTAATAATAAGGTATATTTTGAGTTCTTGTATGAAAATATTTTTAAATAAATTTAAACTCACATTACTTGTAAATTTATGAAACCTATTTATTTTGAATGGAAATAAAAATGTTTTATTAAATAGTTGAATATATGGAATTTGTTGATGATAATATATTCGTAAATCTAAAAAATCAACAAATTCAGAATTATTATTAGTTTGTTGTAAGTTAATAATATTTTTATAAATTTTGTCTTCTATATAATCAATTTTAAAGTTAGTATTAAAAATAATCAAATCATCTATATATCTATAAATTTTAAATTGGAAAGGGGAATTCATACAAAATTGATATTCGTAAGCCAATAAAAATAAATTAGCAAGAATGCTACTATAATTTACTCCCATTCCAATACCTTTAATTTGGGAATATATTTCATCATCAAATTCAATATAATTATTATATAAATTAAATTGAAGAAAATTAAGAAATATTTTAATAGAAATATTAAATAAACTAGTTATATTAAATTGCTATGTTACTCAAGGACATGTTCAATATGGTTTCCCCCAGTATCGGCAACGTACAGGAATCGCATGCTGAATCACAGTATATACAATGTCAGTCGTAATTTTGTGAATATGGTGTGTAATGCTGGCCTTTAGGTCGTCCATGTTGGCTAAATGTTCACGATAGATAAAGTCTTTGAGATCCCCCTCCCCAAGCCGAAAATTGCACGGGTTGAGAACTAGCAATCGTGCTGGCCACGTTGTGCGAAAATAGTCGCAGATGATTCTGTCTTTGGTAAAAGTATCCCAAAGCAACCGCTTAACAGGAGTGGTGATGTGAAGTGGGCACCAACCTGCATGAAAACTGTTGCATCCAGACATTGACGCTGTTGAAGTGTGGGAATCACCTGCTTAGCTAACAGAGATGCATGACCAATAACTGGTAACATTGTCATTATGCAATGAAGTGACGCATTCCTTACCTGTCTGCTTTTATAGCAGTTTTCAATCACGTGTCATTGCATGTGCATTTGTCTACAGTACTGTAACGCCATATATCACCCTAACGGCCACTTTCGGAAGTAATTCTTGTTTTTTGCGCCAAACAAAATTCTATCGCCACGGTCTTCTTTATGTGAAATATGAAGTCATTCCGCTGATTGGTTCTCCAGTTACAGCCTTTCGAAATGTGAAATTTAGTTATGAATACCTTCTAGTTCGAAATGTAGTTTTAAGATGAAGCATGTTGTGATTAATATTAATCAAAAAACTATATATTCTAGAAAGTTAGATGTTTCATTTATTAAAGAAAAATGCGTATTTTATTTCGATGTAAATCGGTAAGAAGGGCCTTTGTTAAAATAGTATATTACTTATCTTACAAAGGCTAAAAATTTAATGGATCATCAATGTTACTAAATATGAGATGTCTATTAATTTTGATACAAATCAGAATGATTAAAAATGGTAGAGCTTCGGATTGAAACTCACGATATAAGAATCTTTTTATCAGATTTTTATCAATAAATAAATACTTTCTTACCATCATATTAATTGAACTGTTTTAATGTGCAGGTAAAAAATAAATTAAACATAGATACACATTGCAACTTTATACATATACAGTAAAACCCGGTTATTACGCTCCCGCTTGTAGCACTATCCCGTTCTTTACGCTCCTTTTATACGGTCCCTAGAATTTTCTATATATCTCTGCATACTTTTACCCTCTTATAACGTTTCAAATCCCGCTTGTAGCGCTTTTTTATATCGGAAATTTTGTATCGAAAAGAAATGTAACACTGTAAAGATTCTTTTTTTTTTCCCCTGGTAGGAGGGAATCTTCGAACTCTGTGAAGTTGCGTGTCTGTGATACAGTTGTGCAAAATGTCGAAGCAAAAATCCCTTCTATAAGTGAAAAATTGCAAATTCTCCGTAAGTACGACGAGAATTCTACAGAAGTCAGAAGGATTTCGCAGAATCTCTAGGAATTCCCTCGTCCAGTCTGCGAACAATAACGAAACAATAACATGGATGCAATTACCGATGCAGCGAAGGGTTGTTGCAAACGTAAAAAAGCAGTGTGCACTAAATCTGCTCCGAAAATATATTAGTATTGTTCCTAGTGGGTATCAATTGACGTTAATAGCTACCTGAACCGCATTGAAAATGTCATAATTCATATCAGTAGCACACACACACGGCAAACCACAATCAAAGATCTTTTTAATAAGAAATAAGCTCATATTTGCAGTATATCTATTGCAGAATCATGTATGTTGCCTGTAAAATGATGTCCAAATCTTTCCCCATCTCATAAATCATTTCCCGTCTATAGCGCTATCCCGCTTATTATGCTTGTAGGTCATGGTCCCTTGACGAGCGCAATAACGGGGTTTTACTGTAATATATTAACATTTAAAATTAAAATAAGGCGATGTTTCAAAATCCCAGTATTCGAACTTTTTTGTCAGTCAATGAAAACAAAAATGAATTGCTTGATGAAAATGTTCAAATACTGGAACATCGCCTTCTTTTAATTTTAAATGTTAATGTTTTATTTGTGCAAAGGTGCAATATGGTTTCTTTATTTAATTAAATAAATATTCTATTTTCTAGGTCTAAGATACAGTGAATCCTAGGCTTGTGATTGATTGATGATGAATACTTTGGGATATTTATTGCTGCATGGAAGGTGTTGAGTGTTAGAATGTATTGAATTTAGACAAGCGAAGCAATCCTCTCCATTACAATTACGGCTATAATGTTTATTGGGAAAAAACTACTCGTATATACAAGTCTACATATGGAGTCAGTTGTCTTTTGCTTCGTGTAATTCTGTTCGCATGTGTTACTAGATAAGATAAATGTCGTCCTTCTTTAAATCATTAGAGAAGTTAGTAGTTAGTGTAAGTTCTGAATCCCAAGGGTTCACAATCCGGGGTCCGCCGATATATTTGCTGTAGTCCGGTGGTGTCAAACTTAAAATTAAATTGAGCCTTTTCATTCCTGCCAACAGATACATTGAAAATGTCATAACTTACAATAGCAACTATCTCAGACTTTACTAGTGGAATGTTGGTACGAAACACAACTAGCGCATTATTTGATAATTTAAAGTTTACGTAAATTACATTTATTATTAATTATTATTATAAATGACACTGTCAAATCATTTATTAGTAAGATATAGTAAAGTTTGGAGGGTTGGAAGGTGGGACGCCCTTTATCAGAACTTTTATAAAAATATTGACCCTCAGACTTCCAAAGATTGTGCTCCTCTGGTACAGGCTTAAGAATTACGAGCAAACATGGAGACCAGTATCTACATGGCAGATTTTTGGTCTCCCACACAACATAAAAATAACATACAATAAAAAAAAATAATAATAAATAGCCCTGGTACAGGCAATCAGTTGATCTCCTTAAACAAGCATTTTTGAATTATCATGCAGATGTTACACAATTCACACGCCAATTGTATCTTCTTATACTTTTTTCATTGCTCTAAAGATTTTGTTTGTGTATTTTGAACCGTTTTCTTGTTTGTAAGTGGTGTTCTTTATCAAGCGAGATGTTTCTATTAAAGACATTAAACTAAAGTTTCTAAGTAAAGATTAAAATTAAAAAAAAATATTAGTGACAATCACTCTACACTTGTTTATATTATAATGATATTGGTGTATTATAATATTTTTAAGGAAAAATTCCACGATTCAGTTCATTAACAAAAACATCAACAATTGAGGAATTGCTTTGTTGTATATTTTTTGGAAAACTTAACAATTTATTTGTAACCATTTGATATTTGAACCACGAGATGGTATTCAAAAGTCTGTTAGTGATTGTTCATTCCTCTTTTTTAATATTTCATTCAATTTATCTACGACCATTTCACGAATAACAGTAATGAAATGGACAGTATAAAGTCTGAACCATAGACCTGCGTGTGTTTCATGTATTTTAGATTTGTAATTTTCGTTGATTGCATTTCTATTTTACTGTTAATACCACGAATCCACTCGGAAAAAAGGCCTCAATTACACAGCCTAATAAATTATTATGAACCCATAGAGAACCAATTCGTAATGATGGGCAGCGGGTTATTAGAAAAGGCATCCATTCAGGTTGTGTTCTTTGCCTTTCAAAAAAAATTCCAACTAAATTTGAAAACAGGGAATTATCTTCTCTCTCTCGTAACGCGAAAATTTTAGTTTATTTTGAAGATGGAAAATCCTACCGAATACCACCTGAAGAAATTCAAAAGAACTTAGTCAGTGGAAAGGTAAGAAACTGAAAGCAATTATATCCATAGCTTTTGTAAATTCTTGTAGGGAAAAATCTGTAAATTCAAATATAAAAAGGAAACTATTCAATTTTAAGTTTATACGGTCAAAGGTAATGTCACAGGGTTGGAAAGGACTTGAATTATTCTTAAGCCAGCTTTTCTTGGTAAATACTAAATAAGTATAAGAGCATTTCTATCATGCAAATATTATTTCTTTATATATATATATATATACTAGCCGGGTACCGTCGCTTCGCTCCGGAACCCTTGCATATATAGCATTAAAAACAAAACTTTCATTTATTTAGCAAATTAATATTGAGATCGGAGAATATACGACTTCCCAGCCCGTTGTGGCCTTCTCCGCTTAACTCAGGTGTATTGCTAGTAAGGGCCTAACACCTTGGGTTGCGCCACACAAATTTTTGCATGTATTTTGCAAACGCAGAAACATTTGTGAATGATTGATATATCGTTCAATAGAACTTTCAAATACCAATATGTTCTCAAAATAATGTTATCTTCCAACTTTTATACTTTTCGTTTATTGAGAAAAAGTCCAAATTTGACCCTTTAAAAGATGACTTCTTGGAATCCAAAAACTTTTTTCGAAAGATTTTTGTATCATTTTGTTTATCTTAAAAAGATCTACATTTTATCCATTTGCATGGCCAATCTATCTCTTATAGTTTGGTAACAAAATTGGAAAAACGTAAAGTCTTATGACAGACAGAATAACGCTTTTATAATATAAGATATTACTTCTTACTTATACATTACTTTTTTATGGTAATTGTAAATTTTGATAACAGAAATTAAAAAAAAAGTTACCGCCATTTTTCTGTGTTAAAAAAATGCGCTTGAAAGGCAATACTGCTGTATCGGATTTTGGATGAAATAAAACATTAAAGCGATATTTGAAAATCAATAACAGCGTCTTTAATGAAGAACTTTAGGTTGACTGTAGGCCCTTGATGATTAATTACCATGAATTCATTGTAAAGTTCACTGAATGAGATAAAACAAATCAATAAATAGACTCATATGTCTCGGCTCAACAAATTTAAAAGTGAGTTTTTCACTCGATTTAAATCTAATTTAATGGATTGCCATTAGATAAAATCCATTAATAAAAAATTAAGAATAGAAAACAAGAAAGTAAGTGGCCAAGCTTTTATAAGAAATCTAATAAGGGAAGTGCAAGAACTTAAAACGGGATTCAGGGTTGGGAATCGGTGACTATGACCTACTTACGAAATAGTAGCAACTCATCCCCAAACATTCAAATCAAAGACAATGTGTATAAATAAAATATACATTTAGGAGTTGTTTGAAGAAGTCCCGTGACATAATTTACTAAATCGCCAATTGTGATTAGGGCAAAAGGTTGGAGTTGTGTTAGTTTTCTACATTTTACGTATTTTTTGTTTATTACAGTTATAAAATCGTTGCTTAAGTCAAACCTTCTCCTAGTCTTTATGTCCATGTTTTAAGTAGAAGACTAGTAAATAACCTCAATTTTCATGTTGATAGTTTCAGTGTTTTTCCCACTTTATCTAGAATATTCTGTTACTAGAACTGAAGAACCAAATATCCACCATTCTAACAGTTCTATGAAAATAATTGTATTTGAAGGGTTCCATCTTACTCTTTTCTTACTTATCACTTTCTCAATAGAAATATTTTTCTTCACTGTAGGTTTTGTAATCTATAGTTTAAAAATATAACAAATAGAACAAAGTCAATCATCTAAACTTAAAAAAAAGTTTTGGTTTGCTCTCTTCATGAACAGTGATTGTGTCTCATTTTACTTGTAATTCTATTTTAATTTATTATTGGTTCGCTGGGAATCGACAGAACGCCAAAGTTTAAAACTGACTGGTTTACAGTAAAAGTTTACTTGAATTAATAAGTTCCCAGTAACTCGCTCAGTTTATACTTAAAGCTTCAATGGGACCTTATACAAGTTTAACAATTAATTTTGAGATAATTGGTTTTAGAATTATAGTGATTATAGCATTTCGATATTAAAGGATAATGTTAGATTTTGATCGATATTCCTTATGTGTATAGACAGTTGCATTCAACTACATCCTACAATGAATACAAAGGTTTAGACTTTTAGTGGCCCATTTGGGAGCTATTGCGATAGCGACGAAATATGATAGCTATTGCGTTTGTCCTGTCCGTCTGTCCGTCCTCCCCTAACAACTCTGAACGGAAGATCGGATCGGCAAAAGGACTAAATCATCGTGTTCAGAGGTCCGAACACCGTAAGAATGTAGTATTTGCAGGGGCCATTCCCCCCCCCCCCCCCCATTTTGCAGATATTTGGCATTGTTTTCATTGGATTTCCGCTATTATAATAGCTTAAATGTTAGAAATACATCCATCTCATGTCAGTTATAGTTTGATGGGTAAGATCTGGGATTCATATGCTGAAGGTTGTTGGTACGAATCCGTATACGGTATCTACTTTTTTTTTCTCAATGTCTGAAGGGTTTGGTTTTTTTTTCTTATTATCCTAAGTTTATTTTTTATTTTCTTTACGTTACTGTGTTTGGTTTTTTTTTTATTATTATTCTTATTTTTAATTTTTTGTATTATTACGGGTCGCCCTTAAATTTATGCTTTAGCACAAAATTAAATTGACTTGTTAGTTTTGATCTGTTCTTAAAAGATCATTTCTTGTGGAAAATTACATTTTAGTTTTTTCTGAATTATTCTATTTTTTACATCTGAAGCGCAGTGGTACCTCAAAGGAAAAAATACACAATGAAAAACTCACCAATGAAAAAAAAACAGTGAGAAAATCCATGTGCCAGAGAGAGCGGCCTCGATGAATTTTTTTTTTAAAGTATAAGATTTCAAACTGCGCATTTGAAATGTTAAAAAAACAACAATGGATGACATCAAATTATTCCCAAGTGACATCCACTTGTGAAAAATTTGGTCTCATCCGTTGTTGTATTCTATTTTTTGTTTGTATAAATCTTATTCCTCTATTGCTAAACCGAAGTTACGCATCCTTACTCGGAATGAAACATTAATTCTTTCCAATAATTAAGAGAAAATAGAATAAAAAAAAATATGTTTAAGTTTGCGTCAAAATATTAATGAACAGGATTATTTAATTCTCACTACAAATTTAAATGTGACGAATAGATAAATTATAAACAGAAGATAAAGTTAAAAAAATACTATGATAGATGTTCCATTTGATGAAAAAACGAAGTATGTCTTAACCTCTTATGGAAACATTGGAAATTATTAGGCAAACTTAAAAGAGAATCTGAGAAAGAAAATCTACATAATTAAATTTAAAATTTATACTTATACTAACTGAAAGACCCTTTCTTCGCACGGGCTACAAAAAAACAGATGTCCTGATAAGGATCAGAAACAAATTGAAATTTTGAGATCACTTTGAAACTTTACCAGTTCCTATAAAAAACATATGATAGCCTAAGTACAAAGTAATATTATAGTAATATCGAAATCATAGAATATAAGACTTCCCACCCAGTTCTCTCCTTCTCCACAGCCCTATCATATCAAACCATCCCAGTTGGTAAACAATCACGTGAAATTTGCACAAATTAGTTATATTCTTATTCTGCAACCCTAAAACCCCGTAAAAGTTTTGTCAACAAGATTTGCCACAAAAATATTTTAGTTCTAGTTTTTGCCACCAGATTACTACGTGGCGCTATTATGCATAACAATACTTAGTTACAATTGTCGCCACCAGGTTGCTATGTGGCGCTGTTATGTACAACAACATTTGTTTCAATTGTTGCACAACAATATTTGTGTAGTTTCCATTATCGCCACCAGGTGCATATGAAATTTAACACATTTTCAGGATGAGGGAGTGGTGTGTCGAGGTTCCGAGGTAGCCTATATTTTTCGCAGAGTAGTAACTATGCAAAAATTTGGTTTCGATCAGTGAAAGGATGTAAAATTGTAAAGAGAACAAACAAACATAGAAATTTTTATATACGTTAAGATAAACTTCTATAGCAGATCAAACAATAAACGGTCTGTGGTTCATCGTGTAGGTGCGTGCTAAGAATTTATTCAAACGTTATCAAATTTTATATTTCCCATTTCAAATGTAAAACTGCTTTAGGTTTACTTTCTTCTTTATTCTGTAATTTCAAACAAAAGAAAAAGAAAATAAAGTGTAGATTTAATGTTTCAGTTTCAGTTTCAAATGTGAAAGCAATTCTTCTTTATTTATTTATCAATTTAACGGTAAAAAAAAAAGAAAAGAAAGTTCTATTGAATAATCAACAAGTTGCAGTTCGAGAAATTACATAAGAAGCATTTGTCTTTTCAGGACAAAATGTTTATAATTTCATAATTTAGGATTATAATTTTAGGTATTTTTTATTCTCTGACTTTTGATAATAAAAATAATAACTTGCCGTGCTGGCGTGGCCGTGCGCTTTAGACGGCGGTTTGCCGTTGTGGCCAGTGCGCCGGTACCCGGGTTCGAATCCCGGTAGTGGCATGGTTGTTTCATTCGTCTTCTGTGTTTCGTCCGTTTCCCCCTGGGACCTACTCTCTCAAGCCGAACGCGCATTGAACCACGTGTCCGAACCCGTAAACGGACAAATGACGTCATTCCGTAAAACGTCCGTCGATTCGTGACGTTAAACTCAAGTATTTCTGCGAATACAGAAGTGTGCCGTACTGCCTCAATGGAAGAAACATTCTGATTAGTGACGTTAACTTTGCGTCACATACGGAATATGGGAATCTTCAAGCTTGTTCAATACAGTGACGGAATACTTGAGTTTAACGTCACGAATCGACGGACGTCTTACGGAATGACGTCATTTGTCCGTTTACGGGATACGGACACGTGGTTCAATGCGCGTTCGGCTTCAGGTGTATCCCCGACGGGAAGGGAATTTTCTTCTCGTCTCAGATTTCCTAGCATTGTTCTGACGTTGTCAGGGGGGCTAGCGCGTGAACCGTTGGGGCGCATTCGTGAATAATAATAATAATAATAATGATAATAATAATAATAATAAATAATAATAATAATAATAATAATTTGGCTTATATTTTGCATTTTTATTTTATATTTAGAATATACTTCATTATACATTATATGGCCAAAAGTATCCGGACACCCTTCCGACGAAGTGGATCGGGCAGGTTAGGAGGTTTGATGCGTTATCGGACACTATAAAAGGGTTGTTGGGGGCTTGGGCGGTCGTAATTCTCCGTTCCCGATAAAATGAGTAAGTCAGACGAGCTCAGTGACTTCGAACGTGGTAATCGGATGACACCGTTGTTGAAATCGGTTCGTGAAATTGCGGACATGCTGCACGTGCCGAAATCAGCTGAGTGATATAATTGTAAAATGGAGATGTCGAAGCAGTGAAAGACAGCTGCACGAAGTGACCGTTGACCGTCGAACCCTGAAAAGAGTAGGGAAGCAAAATCGCAAGTCTCTGTTGGTAGTGATGACGACGGAGTTCCAACATGCGTCGGGCGTTGTCGCTAGCAGCAGAACTGTTCGCCGAGAGCTAAACTACATGGGTTTCCACGGCCGTGCGGCCGCTCACAAGCCGAACATCTCCGCCGTCAATGCGAAGTGTTGATTGGAACAGTGCAGAGCTCGCCGTATTGGACTGTCGAGGAGTGGAAAAACGTTCTGTGGAGTGATGAACCTAGCTTCGAGATCTGGCAATCCGATGTTCGCAAGTGGGTTTGGCAGATGCCCGGCGAACGCTTCTTATCTTCCGTGGCCGGACTCACTTCAGCTGTCATGGCCGCCTGGAAGTCAGTTATCACCTCTCAAAACCTGGTGGAAAGTCTTCCCAGACGTGTACAGGCTGTCATCGATGCAAAAGGGGGACCGACATCCTATTAATATCTGCCTCAGGAGCCTTCCCGTTCCGACCACGGGGTACCCTGATACTTTTGGCCATATAGTTTATATTAATTTATTTCAATCCATTCAAATTTCGTTTTGTAGATTTCTGTTAATATCACGTCATTAATATTTGATGGATTTAATTTGATGGATACTTCTTTAAAATCTTGAAGACTAAAGAGATAAAGAAGATATTTGATGTTGATTATTTTCTGGCAGGTGGCAGGTGATCCAGACTCGTGGGTGGAGGGCAATTTATACGATGGACTATTTTTAGGTGACATTTATTTTGACTCCGAATCTTATTATGTTGAATCCTCCAATGATTTCGATAATTCAGTCAGTTTCCGAATTTTCATTTACCGCCATTCCGATGTTAATATAACACGGGAGTTTCCGCACAAGACAAGGACGATACAGAAAAAGAACCTCGTAATAACGATCCTTTACCACCTCAACCATTCATACAGAAAGATTTCCAAAAAGAAAACCATGAAACAACCTCAGAAACAAAGCCAGTGAAGGTAAGAGAAATACATCTTATAAAACTAACTTTATAAATGATAATCTACTGATGAAAATCATCATTGTTCAAAAGATAATCCTTATATTTGGGCAATGGACTAGCCTAGGATGTAACAACCTTTATGACTAATAAAAAGGAATTTTTTTCATTAATCCAAAATCGAATACAGTTCATTAAACTGGGATCCATTTTGGGACTTTAGTTTTGTAATTTACTAACTTTTTAATTTTAGTGGAAAAAATTTTCTATTTTTAACATCGATGGTGTAAGTATGGACTCGTTTTATACAGTAATTTCTTTCCATTCATTTCTTTTTAATGTTCTCAAAACATTGAAAAGATTGTTTTATTCAATCTAAGAATCTTTTAGAATTTTTAATCACGAATTTTGAAAGCATTTAAAAGATGGAAGTCAGACATATTCTGATTGTTGCTATTTCTCAAGTATTAGTGAAGATTCGTTCCTTCAATCAGGAATCAAGTTTGTAAATTCATATCTTAATATAAGTCTCGGGATTTTAACTTACTTCTTTAAGCCTTGTGGTATATTTGTGGAACACAAGATATAGTTTGCATATAAAAAAAGGAAGAATAACCAAAGTTATTTAGGTCTTCTAGGTCTGGTGGTTCAGTGGCGTAAGCAGTTGTCTACCTTCTGGAAGAGTCAAGGTCAATCAAGAGATCAGGGATTATCCATGGGCAGACGGGTCACACTATTCACCCAACCATCTGTAAAACGAGGACTGGTGTTAAAGGGCATCCGACTAATGTAAAGATGTCATGACTGCTATAGCTTTTCGGAATCTTTGGTTTTTATTGAACTTCATCCCGAAAGCTATGAATCGTATTTTCCAGCGCCCCATTGTATGTATCTGCAGTGCCTGATTTAGATCTTTTAACTTTTTAATCAAGTATTACTGTATATGTTTTGTTTTTCTTTTTGAGCGTTTTTATTTACCTTCTGAACATCTCTTAAAACTCTTTTAAGTAATCACCACGAATAAAACACCAATGCTGAAGAATAATGAATTATATTCCGAATTAACCCGATCTATTATATAACATTTCATTTTAGATTCTAATTCCAAAACCTGACACGAAGTCTGTATTTACAATAAATTTAAGTTCTAAAGAAAACAGAAAATAAAGCTACGATGATGAAGGGTATTTCTAAAGGCTCCATACGCTTCTATACAAAACAATTTACCCCCGTAAGTCTTATAAGTGAACTTACCATAAAACAAAAACATGGGAACTCTTCAGAATTGTTTATGTTTACCTTCGAATTAATATCATCATGTTTTCGATCAATTTTATGAGCATTCAAACCATTGTTCTGAGGATAATAATATCACTGACATATGATTTATCATTAGATCGCTTTGACACTGAGTGGTACTAAGGAAATGTCACTTGTTGCTATAACAGAAAAATACTGTCATTGTGTTCTATCTTAGGAACATCTTTGCTTTTAGCAATTTGAAACAATGTTCTAAAAGTTATAGTGTATTTATTTATGATTATTGAATTTTAAACAATACACATTAAAAATCTATTTGTTAACTGAGTTTTAATCAAATTCATTACTTATAGTTTCATTTCTGTAATGTTGTGCTTTTCAAGTCCTTTATTCTATTGTTTCGTTTTGTTTTCCTAGGTCTGTAATCTATTGCTTTATGCTGATCACACATTCCACCAGATAGCAGGAAGACGTAATTATGAACGAACGGTGTACGAAATGATAGTACTTTTCACTAAAGCCAACAAGCACTTTCTAGACACGGATTTTTTACTAGACTTCAATATTGGGTTACAAGTAGTTGAAATTGAAATTCACAGTGATTCATCTGAGGTAAATTTAATGTACGTAATCTAGAAAATTAAGTTGACTTCTAATAATAAAATACGAGGATTGATTAAAAAAAACTTATAAAGTTTGATTATTCAAGAAATCATGTAGCTGCTTACCACTAGTGGCTTTAGTGTTCACAGTCACGAGATTTGAATTATACACATACCGAAACTTCCTTCATAATGACGATTCACTTATGTGACCTTGAACGCTGAGAACCGCACGAAAATGTACTTATAATGTAAATCGCACATGGCAAAAACAGTGGTCATTCTCATGCAAAACTGCACGTCTTACCACGAGAGACATTTGAATGATCACCTATTGAAGGTCCACGAGAGGTACTTTGGTAACGCTAAGAAACAAAATATCGATATAATAGGACCAAAAACACAGATATTTCAATGTCGTTTTGTTTTATTTTAAAGTTTGTAATTGTGACAGTCTGTTTCACTGGAAGTGAGCTCGATCTCGCCTTTTGCTGTCGATATTTTGTTTCTTCGAGTTACCAAAGTTCCTCTCTTGGACCTTCAATAGGTGATCATTCAAATGTGTCTCTTGGTAAGACGTGCGGTTTTGCTTGAGAATGACTCATACCACTGGTTTTAGCATGAGTGATTTATATTCTGAGCGATATATATTTTCGTGCGGTTCTCAGCGTTCGAGATCCTGCACTTCCTTTTTTAGTGACCTCGTTTACTGAGCAAAGATATCTAGAGAACAAAACCAAAACTAAAGTGAAATTTTGGGCTAATCAAAATGACCCTGATTTGATTCCCAACAGTTTTTCATCTGTTTCTTATATTTAAGAAGCACTGATCACAACACTTTTGATAAAGAAGTGAAATAGGCTTCTGTGCTGAATGGAAAACTTGTAAGAACTCGGACCCCAATTCAATCCACAATTCAAAGTTTCATTCTGCGCTTATGATAAACGCACTAACTAGGTTTTGACCAGTGGCGCTCATGGCTGTGAAGTTAGGTGAAGAGCTAGTAGGAAAATAATTATATTTTATAAATGTATTATATAATATATATTATAACTATATAATATATATAATATATATTGTAACTATATAATATATATTATTAATATATTATATAATATATATTATAATATATAATAAAACATATTATAATAACTTCTTTCATATCTTCGTCTTTCCAACGTGAAAATGATGTTTTAAATAAAACACACATTATATCATAACAGGATTCATATTTAAAACAGCACAAAACTACCTTCGAAACAAGCGCGCTCCGAAAGAATTTCACACTGGAAGAAGAGAACATATTTCTCTGTTGCAACTTCACCCGACTGCACTCTACAGCGGGTGATGTCACGGTTCTTGGGTTAAAATTTCAAATTTTTAAAAGTTGTCCATTTAATTTTTTTCCTAAATACTTACATGCTTTCTACTACTACAAGACTATTAGTCCTAGACTAATTTCGTTGAAATTTTTGTATTCAGCATAAAAAAATACATGGGAAAAACAAATTTGGTTTCATTTGATTGATTAGGAGATGAGATATTCAAGAAAATACGTCAAAATAGGAGCGTGGCATCAAAAAAATAAAAAAACTTCAAAAACTCATATCTCGGCAATATTTAATCACAAATTCCCATATTTTGCAGAATGTGTTATCTTATGACCCTTTACATGCCAATAAATTTTCATAAAAATTTGTGATGGTGTGGTGAACTCATCAGGTGACCTGACGTGGAATGACCCTTTTGTAATACAGTGCTGAAACTAAAAAAGAAAGGAGAAATCATAATGAAAGAAAAATTATAAAATGAAATGAATAACTAATCTCCAGTAACATCAAAAAAATTAAGATTACAGTAAAAGATTTTGGTTACAGTATGTACTACATCAAATGTTAGATTCATGATGTACGAGTTGTAACTGGAAACACGGTACTATTACAGTGGTATGTGTCATTTTCGTTTTACTAGATAATTTATTGGTAACGACTTATTAAAAAGAAAAAGGATTGTATTTCCAATACATGTAATTTGTTTTCAAATTTAGGTAATCTGTTTTTAAAAATGCGTTTTGAATAGAATTTATAGACCAGAAATTATCGGTCAGTGGATATCATTAACGAAATGTCAACATGTTCAAATATCTCCTCTACTCACAATCTACCGTACAATTCTTCACCAAATACAGTACAGTTGAATAGATAATGTAGTATTTAAAAGAGACGATTATGTTTGGAACGTTTCATTTTGTGGAGCAAGTGCGACTGGATACGTATTGAATTATACATTTAATAATTAATATAGTCGTTCTTACGATCAAGTAGATAATAATGATTGGAATCTCAGACCTGTTTTAATTAAATCAATAAATCAACTTAAAAGATTTTAAAAATACATTAAAAGATTAAATTATGAAAACTGATAATTTCTCGTTATTCTGTTATTTTATTAAAAGAGAATGGATACTTTCAAAATGTCAAACTCACAAGTGGTAATCTAACTGTGTCTTTCTCATCCAGATAAGTTTTTCGAGACACTTATATTCCTAGAAGACATCAACTTATTACATGCTGTTCTGGTATTTGAAAATCTAACTAAATTTTCAAGGATAATATATCGGATTTATGATGAACAAATATTACTTCATTACTTAGCCAATGTTTAAGTTTTCTTATAAAAAATATATTTATGTTATTTGGTTAGAGCAATAAGGATAAGTCAAAACAGTAGGTTTTTGTCCCTTAGGCTTATGAATCTCATTATAATATACTTAAAATCTCAATTTTTTTGAAAGGGAGAATGTTACAACGTCGTCTGTGAACGGTACAATTTATTTCCTTGTGAATGTGATGATTTGTGTGAAGTATGCTGCAAAACCAACGAACTGTGTAGGCCAGACTTCGAAAGTAACGTTAAAAACAAGCATGGCGAAAAGCAGATAATAGATCGTGTCATGGAGGACTGGGAGTTTACAAGAAAGGTATCTGTCAACTATTATATACATGAACCTCACCCTCTGAAATCGAAGTCTTGAACGATAGAGATAACGCCAAATGGACAATGCTTATTACTTTGATCATCTTCGCAACTTTCATTATTGGCAGTATCATTATTATTCTCTTCATTTTGTTACTCTTCTACAGTCCACTTGGAAAATGGTTAACAACATTTTGGAGAGATGAATACATAGAAGGGGAAGAGAGATCATAAAATGTTGATAAGATAATATAGTGTCGTCATTACTGAAAAAATGTAGGATTTACAAGAATGACACACGATTACAAAACCATCATTTTTAAGCATTTACTCAAAAGAATAGCGAATATTTTTATTTTCATTGTTATTATTTGTTCAAAGCATTTATGTTTTAAAATAATTGTTCAGGTAGAATATATATATCATTGTTGTACTAAATAATAATAAATAATAAAGTACCGATTAACAAATGCATAATAAAATGATTGTTTTTTTTTCTAAAACAATTTGGAAAAGTGAACAATTTTGATATATTACTTTACTTACTCCACGAGATTGCATGTGGCAAGCATTTTTTTTCATGGCAACCATTGTTGATTAGAAATTTTTCTAATGTTGTGTCTTCTTTCCATATTGAGTTCCAATTTAAAACATGGACACTATTTAGTTTAGACCCTAAAATCAATGATGATCATATATTTCAGACTTATCCTGATAGACTGCCTTTGTATTTTAGTCTTACTGCCGAGAATTCTTCCTGGAGAATGGTCTCAATTGAACTGGCAGTTAGATTATTGGGTGATTCCACCCAAAGAGGGAAATTTGGCTATGATAAAAA
>JAFIDM010012231.1:11337741-11354086 GCA_023159025.1 Thereuonema tuberculata | reverse complement strand
CTGAACATCACTACCTGATCTTTAATTGTATAAAGTTCTATTTCGTCCACTTGCATCCAAATTTGACCTTCCCGGAAGTCTGATCGATTATAAATCCTGTTAACCCCTTCAATGATATCAGCTACTTTTCGAAAGACATCTTTCAACATATTGGTGGTTGCATTTTGAAAGAAACTGTGGTCAATCACTATTTTCAAATTACACACCTACAAAAATAAGAAAAAGAAAACAATGAAATGCAACTAATTCTGTTTCTACAACAAATTATAATTATTTTAGTTGCCTGGTTACAAAGTCATGCCAAAACGAACTCTGAAGCAGTTCTAAAGCTAGCTAAATACCAGTCTCCTCCAACCCGCAGCCACGCGCCCTAACCACTTGGCCACCGGGCGCACAGACCAATCAGAAGAGTTGTAAAATCTCCTATTCTTTTCCCAACATGCCGATACATACTATAATGTTTTAACTTTGTTTAAAACCACCGTTGTCTAAGAGAAAGACCACTTACTTTTTGAACTTTTTTTTCTTCTTCTGTCATACTTTCCGTGAAATTCTTTCCCAGTTTCTCCCATCGCTCTTCCTCTTCTTCATCTTCATAAGCATAATCTGAATTATCCGCTCTTTTTACAATTCTTTTCTGATTGTCGTCCCAGAGTTGGTTGTTCTCTGACAAGACAGCGTCAAGACGTCTCGGCGTACAAAAGCCTTCGTCACAAAAGAAGGCAGTCAAGTTCACATCCGACTGACGATACACGACGTAAGGAAACTCGACATCTTCAGCAAAATACGCAGAAGAAACTTCCACAAAGAATGTCTCATCATTCAAATAAATAATTCCTTCGAATTTCCCATTGAAATATTTACCAAGAACCACAGATCCAGGATCAGATGAAACCTCAGAAAAACAAGAAAACAAAATATTCAATAAAGTTATCCACAAAAATTAATGTAGTAATAGAAATTCAGAGAACAGAAAAAATTGCAAAATATAAGTCCACAGATATTTCACCTCTCAGATTCTAAGAAATTTGAAACATGCATTGAAATTTTTTCGCTTATCTCCAAAAATTTGAAAGGGGAAGAAAGCAAAATTCTAAATACTATTGATGGACGTACTCGTATGTTAGTTCCAAAAATCATAAGGTCATTACATTTTTCTACACACATTTTGACAACGATATTCATATTGTGTTAAAAGGCTGCATATAAATACCTTTCCACAGATAAAAGATATTTTCTTTATTGTAATTTATGTATGTATTTTTCAGTAACTACATTTATAAAAAATTAGCTATTTTTATACAAAAGTCCATCGCGCTGAAATTCTCAATAGGCAGCAAAGAAGATCCAATGCAACCCACGCTGCTGTAATTCCCGGTAGTAAAGGGTTCTTTTCCTAGGAATTAAGGGCGTTTCACATGGATCCCAAAATCGAATCCATGTGCAATGGGCTGAAGGGGAGCGTTCGAGACCAAAATTATCATATTGAAATGAAAAAAAGGTAAGGTGAATGAGGGTGTTTTGAATATGTAAATTTTGGACTGAATCACCGTATTTTTAAATTGTGTTCCAAAACACCCTCATTCACCTTACCTTTTTTCATTTCAATTCGATAATTTTGGTCTCACACGCTCCCCTGAAGCCTATTGCACATGGATCCGACCGACCGATTTTCGGATCCATGTGCAATGGGCTTTAGAGAGATGATAGAGATTTAGTAAATTTCAGACCTGTTGAAGGAACTATTAACTCTAAATTTAAGTAAAATCAATTCTTCTAAAAGTATTAAAAATATTGAACTTGGATGAGTGAATGTTGGAGAGATTTTTCTGCATACTTTTGTTTTTCTAGAATTATTTTTTTTCCATAATTTAACGATAGCTTTACAACGTTTATTCAACATTTATTTAACAAAAGACAGGAGGATTTTAAAATATTAAATATAAGGAAAAATTGGCCTCAGGTTTTTTTTTTTATCTTAATTTCTTAATGTTCTTAATTATTAAAGTCAAAAGCAGACGATTAACTAAATAAGGACATTGGAAAGCGATCTTAGATGAACTATTAACATTCAGGTGGACATTAGTTTAACATAAATAGAATTAAAATTAATGATTTAATTTCAATAGAAATCTTACAAATCCATTCATGATATATAATTCCAGATCTTTCCAGGCCACTTGTGATAAACCATTGTCTCCGTAGAGATTAATAGTCGCCTCCTTTGAAAAGGCATTGGTTTCTGTTGTAAGACGGAGGTCGAAATCCCTTTGAAAGGCATAGAAGCGGAAGTTGAGATAAGAGACACCGGTGGACGACTGACCGTTGACGATATGCAGTTTGTGAATCGGCTCATAATAAAGGATATGTTGATTCAATCGGCTGTTAGATTTCGACACTTGACTTAAAGCAAAGAAACAACGATTTGCAAAATTCAAAACAAAGTACACAAGGAAGGCTCGACTTAGAAACTGTGATAATAATTTAAACAGTCTAAAAATCAAAACCTTAAAACCAAAACAAATTATTAGTTTCATGATTAATTTTAAGCCTTTTTTTTTTTTTAGACGTCAACCCATTTCCCCCTGATTTCTATAAAATTATGAAAGAAAATGAAACAAGAATTACGAGTATTACATCTCGTGCTTAACACAATTCCTTTATTTGAAAACAACAGTGATTGTTATCCAGATCAGTTAAGATGGAATTGAAAGAATTGCCATAAAATATCATTTCATTGTCTAAAAACTAAGGATTGTTGAAGCCGACAATCAAGAGTAACCCATTAACAAATAAACCCATTAACTAATTAACAGATTAATTAGCTCTTATAGTTAACTTCAGAATAAACACACACACACAAAAAGTTATAATTCAAATACTAAATTTCATTTATTGATATCCATTGAGAAAGGTCGAGAACCCCTTTCAAGGGATTAAAATGGGGCATTTTTAAATTTTGTAAAATAAATAAATGAAGTTTTAAATTTTGTAATTATAAACTTGCCCAAACAATTAGTGGAGCAAAGGTTATTGTAAGGTAAATCATGTGTGACTGATGTTCTTCAACGTTAAATATTATTTTTATGTAAGATATAGTAGATATTCAGTAATGTGGGTAAAGAAAAGCGAATATTTATGCACATTATAACCTAACCTAACCTACCCTAATCCCCCACTTCCTTCCGTTATACAGTGAAAAATATATTTTTGTAACGCTTGCGGTATCTGAATTAATATCGTTTCCAATTTTGCCTACTACGCTGGGTCAACGCTAATGCTTTTTGAGTACCTACGGGTATTGAACCCATGACCTCTCGCACTGAAGGTGAGAGCGGTAATCACTGGGCTACGAGGGGCCTTATATAACTAATGCTAGAGATTAAAAAGTAACAGCAATAAAAGTATACAACACATACAAATTTTAAATCTTGTTTATTTTAGAGGAAGTAAACTTTAAAGTAATTTAATATGAATTATGAATAAGAAAATACTTTAAATTTAAAAAATACGCAGGTAGCATTAAGAGGTAATGTACAATATTTGAACAAAATCTCGCTGGCAAAATTAGTAGGTAATATTATCAATTATATTAAATTAAAAGGTGGTGAGAAATAATACGATTTGAAACCATTATGTTGCTTTTAAATGTTTATAGAAGAGCACTTGAACATTTCAAAGTCAAGAGTAAGGAAATGTCAACTATATTGAACTGTTACATATATTTTTTGGCTGGCTTATAAAAATAACACAGTAATATTTCTTTTTTCAAAATAAAGTCCAAGAGAAAATGAAGTCTACATTTTTATATAAAAGATTTTCTACCTGCATGATCATGAGCAAACAGATTGATAAGTTCGTCAAAGTCAAGTTCAGTAGTAATGTCTGACTCAATACAAAGTGCCGTTATGTCTTCAAGTCGATCTTGTCTTCGGATACATCTTAAATAGTTCGTCACCCTTCGTAGAACGGAGAAAGATCGTTCAGCGAACAACTCGTAGCAGATATGCAATTGTATATTTTCAATGCAATGTACACGTAACGATATATGTCCTATCGATTTTTTTCAATAATCATCTTGTACAGACTTGGCGGAGTCCAAGGTTTTTCAAATTTTTTCAAGACAACTTTCATAATAATAACTTCATGGATGGACGCATTCATCTGCCAAGTTAGTCTCCAAGTCCGTGTTGTCACACAATTCTTTAGCTGAATCGAATATAAGGTCTGGTTCGAGATTTGTTAGTTTTCAACTAAAGTCAAATTGAGATTCAAAAAGCTTATATACAGATATTCTCTTTTCTAAATCTTCTTTCAGTGTATCAACAACATTGATAAAACTTGATTTTAACCTTTTTTCCTCCGGGGCGGGGTTTTTGCTATTCTCTACACCTTCATTTTCAGAGCTTTCAGAGGTGCATGTTTCTATTTCATCAGGTTCTGAATCAGATTCATCAAAAAACCTTTTTTCTTCTTCAATGTCTTAGCATTGTTTCGAGTTCTGATGATGCCCCGCTTAAGCCCTGAGTTCCCGTAATTTTTTTTCTTGCTTGGGATATGTGCAGTTCAAAAGATTTCTTTATTTTTTCCAGGTAACCCATCAACAATTCGTAGAGTTACTTAGCATTAGAGACATCCATGTCATCTTTCTCTAGTTTTATTTTTCATTGTTTTTCATAAAAGCAATGTCAAATTTGAAGAGTTCTATCAGCAAACCTCTCACTCTGTTTCGCTCTAGGCATTTCTGATCTTTATCCTCAGAATACTGTTCATTGCATTGAGACAACTTTCCAGTCTGAGTTCAGGCTCCTGCACGCTTGTTCCCGAGCACTCCATCGAGTTTGACCCAGACATTTTAACGTCAAACTTTCAGGATTAAAAAATAACAAAAAGGAAATTCCACCTTTCCGTAGAACTTGAGAAAAAGTTGTACAAGCCCTGGAGAAAGTTAAAAAAATCTAGAAGATTCTGAACAAGACATAGCTACTGGAGATCCACTTAAATTTGCTGAATGAGCAACGCAAGGAAAGAAAAAAACAAGTGGATTTAAATTTTTTACACTTGTTTGCGGGTCAGAATATTTTCCCGACATATTAGATCCATTGTCATACGTTTTTTTTCTACAGTCTTCAATATGTAAGAGTTTACTTTTTACAGTCTCGCACACAACCTTCTGCAAGGCTTTAACCTGCGTGCCCTGGAATTTTGATGAAACATAAAAAGCTTTCTTCTGGATCTCCTTTTTCTTTTAAATTACGAACAATGAAGCTAAAGTTGATCGCTGTGTGTGATATCTAGGGATGAATCAACAATTATGGAATCATAGTTTGACGACAGGACTCCTTTAGCAATCTTGGAGATAACTCTGTCCCCCATACCCTTTATGAGCACCTCACATTCTGTTGAGGTATGTCATACCATTTCCTGGATTTCCATATCGTGAAATGTGTCCAGAAAGGAAGGGGATGTATTCGGCTAATTGTTCTAAGCACATCATGAAATTACTATTGTTTTCTGAGCCAATCACCTCGTTATCTTCTCTAAATGCCAATCCTCATGAAGACACCTTTTTTTCTGAAAAGATAACTCTGTAAAATATTCCTCTAATACTGGACTTCTTGATCAAAGACTGTAACTAATTGTTTGTCAGTCCTGGCAAGTTCACTGCCTCGTTACCTTATTTTAATCACACAATCTCTGTGGGAGAAAGAATTCTCATGCTCTGAAATCCTGTGTCCAGCATGGCTCCACTCGTTAAATCCTGTTTTGGAAGCGAAAAGAGAAACGCCACCAAAGTCTACAAGGTGCGCAGTAAAGAGAGTCTTGACTTGGAGAATACACTAAGTATTCCCGCTTTACAATACTACTATTTAGAAGTTCTCGCGTGAATAATTTATTTGTACAGTGCCATCAGAATACAATCGCTCTTTGGATTGTTTTTTTAAACATTTCACAAGCATAAATTTTTGTGTTTACTATTTAAGAAGATAATAAATTTTATGACTTTTTAAAATGTTACCAGCTATTGAGTATAGCTATACCAATAATAGCAGCACATTTTTAAAGCCATGACACTCGTTCAGTACTTAACTAATAACGCAATAATTTAGGCTTGTAAAAGTTTTCAAAAAATCCAATCATTGCCGCCGCCTCCCCAAATCTGCCGCCCTATGCATGTGCTTAGAACTGCACATGCGTAAATCTGGGATGAGCGATTGGCTTCAGAACCATATGCATACCTGTACAACAAGAAAAATGAATTTTTGAGAGTGATAACTGACCTCTTGTAGGAATATGTGGTTCTCTCGAAAGGCTAAGCCTCTGCACACCCTGTGTGTGGAATTGATGAGGTTTCTAGAGGGTTTGGGGTTATCTTCACCACTCGTCATTAAAGGCTTTTTCCAGTTCACGAGGAGTCAGCGGAAGTGCTGATCTTGCTGCAATGCATCTGCCAATTGCGTCCCAGCCATGCTCAATGGGATTTAAGTCAGGGGATCACGCTGGCCATTCCATTCGCTCAATTTCCTCCGCTTACAGAGATCGGTCTCTGTAAGATCGAGCGTTATCGAGCATGACGAACGAATCACCAATGGCTGTAGCGTACGGCTTGACAATAGGCTTGAGAATCTCGTCTCTATATCTCTGGGCCGTCAGGCTGCTGATTCGGATGGCGTACAGGTCCGTATGCCCATCGACACTCATGGCTACCCACATCATCGATCCATATCATCCGT
Organism: Thereuonema tuberculata; assembly: GCA_023159025.1. Lineage (NCBI taxonomy): Eukaryota > Metazoa > Arthropoda > Chilopoda > Scutigeromorpha > Scutigeridae > Thereuonema > Thereuonema tuberculata. The sequence goes on along the minus strand of JAFIDM010012231.1, from coordinate 11,347,352 downwards.
AATGTGATGTTTCCTGCACAGAGTTGGGCTATTTCATGTGCTAGGTTTCTTCCAGATAAGAACTCGTCGACTCCAGAAATTCTCTTCGTCAGAGAAGAACATCTGACTCCATTTGTCGTGTCCCAAATAACGATGTTTCTCAAACCAATTTCTCCAGATCGGAGAAAGGTTAAAGGAAAGGTTGTCGTGAGGTTAAAGGAACACACCAATTGTCTACGTGCCTAAAGGCCACTTTGGCGAAGGCGATTACGGATAGTTTGGGCAGACAACCTGTGTCCTGTTGCCATGAGAAGCTGTTGCTGAAGCTGAGTAGCGTTTTACCACCTGTTCCAACTGGCTGTTAACAATAGATAATCGCTGCCCTTTGCTGTAGTTACCCGTGGACGGCCTTGACCTTGCCTTCTTCGAATTGATTCCACAGTCGAGAAACAACACTTCGTCACACTCCAAGGTCGCACTTGCAGCGCTGTTGCTGCAAAAAAGGGGAGAAAGCTCATTAGAGAACCCTCTTTTTGCTGTAGGTCTTTTACCAACGCCTCCACATAGAACGAAATCTATTCCTCTCTACGACAACAGGGGATGGTCATAATTGAGAAAAGGGGCTCGTCACAATAGAAGCGATTATTACATTGCTTCAGGCAGGCAATAGAAGGGGAGAAAAGGGGAGATTCTTGCGGTTTTGCAGCAACAGCGCTGCAAGTGCGTCCTAAGCCCAAGGGCTTCTGCTGTGTTTGATCTGCTTTCAGTCTGCCAATAGCTCTCCATGTCGATGATTCCGGATTCTGTTGAGACATTCATTTGAACCAAAGACTTGTTGTTGTTGTTGTTGTCGTGTCCCCGGATCCATCTTCGGATCACTGGTCATAGACACTCTATGATGGGGATAATATTGCCTTATTTTCGTTGGGATATAATTATCCTGGAGGCACCCTAAGGTGAAAATCGGACTTCTGCCTCCTATGAAGAGAAACAACAACAGAAGAAGAAAGAGGACAACACAGAAGAAAGGAAAGTGAAACACCCATGCCACTGCCGGGATTCGAACCCAGGAACTGGCGCATTGGACGCCATGGCTGGCCGCCGCCGAGACCGCACGACCACGCGAGCACGGCAACCAAAGACTTCAAGAAACGAAATGTCACAATTAACGCAGAAGAATTAGGGAGCTCCTCGAAAGTCTTCGTTTTTATCGTGATCTGTGATTTATGCATTCTGACGTTAAAGACGCTAATTTGCGTATGGATATGCATGATTCTGCTGTCTACGAGACACTCGACTTGCGTTTTCCACGTTTTGGCAAGAGATCCTACGCTTGGTATGATAATAATGCAAACATCAGTCACATGCTCTCTTAATTGTTTTGACCATTGTATTTTGCAAATGAAAATAAGAAAAAAAAACAAAACAAAACAAAAAGTAGAGTATGTGACTAATCAAAGCATTATGAAACATTTGGTTACAAAAAAAGGTTTATGTGACGTACAGAACACAAATAGTAGAGGAAGCTTACAGTACGTGGAAGTGAATTTAATTTTCTGAGGCATAGCACGTGTTCGATATGCTGTCCGTTGCGTTGCAGGCAGTATTCGTAAGGTCGCCAACGCACCTACTGGAGTTTTGCAGCGATGTCGTAAAATCTTCCCTTTTCTTCCTTTTTTATTGCTGCCTCAAGCAATGTAATAATTGTTCCTATTGTGATGAACCCCTTGTTGCAGTGGAGAAATAGAGATTTCGCTTTATTGGTTTTAGACCTCTAGCGAAAAGAGGGTTCTCTAATGAACCTTCTAATGAACCTTCCCCCTTTTTGAAGCAAATCTGCAGCAGATGCGTTTGTAGGCTAACGTTCACAGAGATTCTCAAACATGTCCCTGAAGAGAGGATGCATCATTCCTCTGATGCATGTCACAATGTTTTGATGTAAGTCACCAATGGTTGCTGTCGGTTCTTTCGGAAAATGGCTTCCTTCAGTATAATCCAAATGTAAGCGCCGGATGGTGTAAGGTCAAGTGAATCAGACGGATATGGGAAGGCTGTTCCACGGGAAATGACACGTTTACCAAAATTTGATCAAGCAACTGAAGCATATCCCTAGCTGGGCGGCAAGTGGCCCCATCCTGCTGGGAACCATTGCGTACGAAGTGCAGGTTACGTGCACAGCAGAATCTGGTAAGATCCTTGAAGAATAGTACAAACATGTTTTCTTTGTACCGGACATGGTTTACAGTCACAGGATTGCCATGATAATCCTCAACAAAATAAGGGCCCAAGATGCCGTTTGCAGACACCGCACACCATATTGTTACATGCTCAGAGGGGAGGGGTTTCTCCACAATGATGTCCGACCGTTCAAATCTCAGAAAGCGACTAATAAATCCATTCAAATGAATGTGGCTTTCATCAGAAAACCAGATGTTTGACAGGAAAGCTTCGTCATCGTACACCATCGCTAACATCGTCGCAAAGTAAAGGATTGTCGCGTCCTTGTCGGCATTGCTGAGATGTTGTCCGGTCTGTATCTTATAGGCAAACCCACTAATTTCCTTGAACATTAATTTCGTAGATGTTTGAGATTCATTTTTAAGTATGTTCGCCGTAGACTTCATTTAGGTGACTGTAACATCTGCTCCAGAAGCCCTCCTCGATTCTCATTTGTTGTCACTAAAACTGGAAGTGCGGTGCAGCCTTTGCAATGTATCAGAACGCTTCTTGTTGAACGAAATTTTTTAATGACGGCTAAGGATGGTGGTTTTTGAAATCGCTCTCTAAATGCATTTCCAAAGTATAGCAAACTTGGACTATTTGAACGTCCAACTCCCATACGATCGAAAATAATGGTCCGCAATATTTTGTTTCTCCGTTGCTAGCACCTTTTGAACATCTATCAAGTTTAAACAACATAAGCATACTGTTACGTTTCCATGACGACGTTCGATGAGGTTATCACGTGCTGTGCAGGAGCAACAAAGGCTTGTGACGCTCAATATCGTTTGTTCTGGCGCATACCAATACTAAATATGTTAATAAAATTGTAGAAATAATAAATAAGGTAATAACAACAAATCATCTACCATGACTTGTTTCAAACAGGGTTTCAAAAGTTAACTTTGCTCAGAATTCGGATTTCGTGGGAGATAATAAATAATCAAATATGGAAATTGAGTGAGATTTCATCCAATGATAAGGTTCGCGTGACGTCTGCAAATTCAAAAAAGAAAATTAAAATATATTAAATAATACTTGTGTACAATTCTGTACAAGTGAACTGCTTCAATATTTCAAAAGCTTCACATTTCATTAAATTGATAAAAATTAAGAAAGGGGTTATATCACTTTCTTAGATAATGAGAGTGGAAGATTGTCTTTGGCCTGCCGTGCTCTGAATGTATTGGTAAATTGAATAGTATGAATTATGCACCAATATCCTTGGGATAGATAAAATAAAGAAAAACCATATATAAATAAAAGGACACCGACATACAATTAGAAAGATTAAAAGCTTTTAACAACTTAAAATAAGTCTTAATGGATTAAAAAAGCCAACTATTCAGACACCTATAAAACAAGTTCTCCAGGAAACGAGAATTCTCGAAAATTCTCAGAAAATTCGCGAGAAATGACGATAGGCCTATTTAATGTCAATTTGGAAAATCCAAAACTGAAAGACTTATAATGGGAAGTTCCATATCTTATCGCACTCAGGGAAACCTTATCTGCTAGCAGGTGGTGGCGAAGAGTAATTTAGCCTATTTTTGCTGCTTCTTTCTTTTCTGTATTCTTCTTTTTATTACTGTTGTCAGTGATCTCTTGCTCAAAAGAAAACAATAGTTAATGAGGTTATAAAATAGTTACAAGTTTCAGTTACATCAAATAACTCCAAAACCAAAGACATAACAGTTGCTTAAAAATAAAATACTCTAAAATCTTAAATAAGATAATGACTTTTTTATGTAAGTCTTCCTATGAAATATTACAAGTTAACAATATTTAGCAGAGTCATTGATTTATCTACAGTAAACTTTTTTTATTGTATACGCCTACATCAATTATGTACTCATGTCGGGGGAGGGTTGTGATTAGCATGAAAAAATGTGACGAGGGTGGGAGGGGGTCGGATGACATGTGACGTCACATTACATTTCACTTAAGCTCCTTTTTTGAAATCAAAAATACCAACTAAAATTCGTTAAAACACTCGCAATGATGTAAACTTTACAAACGAAAATATGTTTGAATATGAGGAATATCACCAAAATGCAAAATTTCTAATACGAAAAAAGGTAATTTTAATTCAGATTTTGATTTTTCTCTTTAAGATCTAACTTTTGATTATTTGTACCTGTCTATAATAAAACCAAAAGAAATCGTTTTAATTTTAGATTTTGATTCTACTTTTTAATATTGTATTTAGATTATTGATTTTTTTGAATTCCTACTCAAAGATAGATTTTATTTTTATATGTGTAACTATGAATCATTAAGATGAAAATTTTGTAAGAAAAATAAACAAAAAATTTAATGTATTTACTAATAGTATATTAAGCTACATTGAGAATTAAAATAAGTTCAGACTTTTCTTTTTATTTTTGGTTGTTAACTAATTGCCTAGAGATCAACAGACACAGTAATTGATTTTCTGTCACTCCCGGGGTCTTTTAGGATCAGTTAAAGGATAAAATTCCCTGTCAGTTCCGATTAAACGAAGTCTTAGTCTTCAATTGATTAAAAGCTGTTCTGAACTAAATCTTATAAATATAAATTATAATTATAAATATAATATAAATATAAATTATAAATACTTACAGTTCAGAATACTTTAAGTTTTAATGAAAATTGGGGTGGGGGGGCATGATATTGGGACGTAATATTAGAAAGGGGGTTCACAAGATTGTGACAAAGTGTGACATGGGGAAAAGAAGGGGTTGAAAAGAAAAATTAGCGTGACGTTGCTTATGGACATAGCATTTGTAGCAACAGACATTTCAGTTATTTTTAAGTAAGTTAAAAAAATAAGGAAGAGTTACAGAGTTTTTTCGTTTATAAATATTTCCTAGAATTTTTGTTAAACTTATCTGTAAATGAACAAATAGTGAATCTAGTCATAATAAATTAAGAGGTTGATTACTAAGCAATCTGATCATTTGGAAATATTTATTAAATATTGAACCTTCGGAGAAAGTGTTTCCAATCTCCACAGCTACAAAAAAAAATATAAGATCATCTACGACTTTATCAAATTCATAAAGCGCATTATACAACAATAATAATAATAATAATCCCCCATGGACCGGACCTCCTCGTGGTGGGGGCGGGAACTACGCTAGATTTATGGTAGGCTAAAGGGTTCAACCATCTATGATGAGATCTTGTTATGATATTGATCATGCTGCATCGGATGTAGCGCAGGATAAAGTCATCCGCGTCAGGGGTTAGGCAGAGGCCTCCGTTCGAAAAATATACTACAGTCTCCCGCAGGTGGTGGTGGAGAAAGTGGCACCCCATCCTGTAGTATGGCTACCACAATGCCCGGGCAACACCATCCAGCCCGAACGGTCAGAAGTGTTTCTTTTGTGTCAGAGCAGGCGACCACCAAGATTGGGAAACCACACCAGCGCATCCGATGTTCATCGCAGATGAACCAGGATCTTATGCGCGACTTCTACACCGTTACACAGTTAGGGACTCATCTCACAGGATACAGACAGCTACTTCACCACGCATTCACCACACGCTGTTCGTTAGGGTTTAGCAAACAGCGGGTAGCGGATCAGCGACGTTCCATAGTAGTAAACAATCTTATTCCCCAAGCATACTTGCACAAATTTGGGAAGAAGTCGCTGAATCCAACCACAGGACACCACACCCCACCCCACCAGAAGACACTACCATTATGGAAAACACAGAAACAAACTCTACCCCTCAGTACACATGCACCAACAATCCAACTAATGATATATTATGTGCAGCACATGATCATTTCTACACTGCACTCGCACAATACACAGGCACAGACCCCACACTCAGGCCGCCACTCCCCAAAGTATACACATCAAATCAACTCATTACAATCATATACCATCTCAACACACACACACACACACTATCCCACAACACCTTGACAATATCCAAACATTAGAAGACATACACACAACACTACTGCGCCGCACAGGGAATCTGTCGGGCACTTGCAGTCAAACAACATAACATATCTCCCATTGCACGGTCACAAGAATATATCCCCCCTTGAAGATATCGCATTGAGGGCCGCATCAGCGATCTTAGAGGAGACATATCCAGGCTCACACAATACTGTCACACAAAACAAAGAAACTTATGTTCCAGGTTAGGAAGATATTCAAGCACATACACACTCGCCCTTCACATTCAAACCATCATATCCAGGTTCAGGAGCATCTCGACGCACTAAAACAAAAACTGAGTGCATTTCCAAAAAGATAACAAAGATACAAAAAATGAACTCTGCGCAAACAACAGAACAACACTTTCCAATACAATGAGAAAAAATAATACAGATCCCTTACATCTTCCTCTACAACATCCAATAGAAACACTCCCACCAGCAAGGCATTACTTGAATACTGGTCGTCTCTGTGGTCAAACCCTATCCCCCACAATGATAAAGCACCATGTATCACAGATGAATAACAACTCACTGAACACTTACCCTTCATGTCCTTCCATGCGATTACTCACGCAGACATATAGACAGCACTAAAACATTCACACAACTTGAAGGCTCCTGGTGCAGACAGAGTCCGGTACTTCTGGATCAAGAGGTTCACGTCTCTCCATGGGAAGCTAGCCCTTACACTCAACGGCATAATCCAACAGCCAGAACATATGCCTCATTTTCTCACACAGGGTGTCACATACCTACAGAGTAAGAACACTGAAACAGCACACCCTGCAAACTACCGTCCAATCACTGGCCTTCCCACACTTTACAAACTCTTCATCTCCTCCCTCGCGGACAAAATCTACACAGGCATCGAGTCACTTAACATTCTTTTCGAACAGCAGAAGGGCTGTCGCAGGAATTCCCATGGTTGTAAGCAGCAACTCCTTATTGACTCTGTAATCCTGCGCCAGGCGCGCGTGAAGAATAGGAACTTATATCGCTTATATCGACTACAAGAAAGCATTTGATTCGGTCCCTCATTCCTGGCTCCTACACACTCTTCATATCTACAAAATACACACCAAGATCCCGGCATTCTTGGATGCCACGATGAAGAGTTGGAAAACAACATTACATCTATTATCCGTGCGCTCAAAGATGACCCTCCCAGAATGCAACGCAGCTTATAGATTGATCCTTCCTGGTTCTTCGTAGTTATTCAAATGGGAGAGAAAATGGCGGTGGCGGATTCACAGTCAACATTTCGACGAGGAAGAGTTATCAACAGTCAAGCTAGGGAAATTATTCTTAACGTTGCTCGTCGATTTCTAGAAGATCTATCGCCCAACAACGATTTGAAAAGTAAAAAGGATGCGTTGAAGGTCACTGCAGAATATACTGGAGTGAGTTTGTCAACGGTGAAGAGTATTTTACAGTCGCCATTGCTACTAACGCCAGGGAGAAAAAGGCCTCGTTTGGCTCCAAAGAGTTCGCCTGACGATTTTGATTGTTACGTCATTCGTCAAATTGTTGCTGATATGCATATCTAGAAGGAATTTCCGACATTGAGGACGATTGTCGCCGAAGCTAGGAAACGTATTTAATTTACAGGTCAGTCAACAAGTATGCGTGTGATTCTGAGGAAATTAGGATTTCGTTTCAAAAAAGTCAATCACCGATCTGTTTTGCTTGAACGAAGTGACATCGTTGCTGCCCGCTGCCTTTACTTGCGTTCAATAAGGCGTATGCGAAACGAAAAACGTCACATCGTTTTCTGGACGAGACTTGGGTGAACGAATGTCATTCTGTGAAAAATATGTGGCAAAGCAAGGAGATTAGAGTGGGGCGTCATGTACCTCTTGGCAAAGGACCATTATCAAAAGCCCTTTTAAGAGCTATCAAATACTGTGAAAGAGCACATTCAAATTTCCTGAAATTCAACTGTTTATTTGTTAATTTTGAAAATTTCCCCTGATTTCAATGAATTATTTACAAATAAGATAAAGTATTTCCCCCACCCCCAAACAAACAAGTAAACAGTAAAACACAAACATGTAACCACTGTAACACAACTGAGTTTCCGTATAAAAAATGTTTTTATTTTAACAAAATTAATAAAAATTAGACTAATAACAATAGCAAACTTAGTGGTTACAACAGCAAATTTCAATACCCCCTGAAAGATTTTCTATCATTGTAAAAACAAACATTTCAGTGCATTGATTTTAAAGTATGCTATTTGGTTTTTTTTTAAGAAAATTAATTTTTTTGATGAGAACTTGACTCATAAATCATTTTTATTACAGAAATATTCAGAAATTCAATTAATATGCGTTATTTTGTTCAATTAACTTGTAAGGAACCGCAACAAAAAGAAATATGTATTAAATTAATATTTACTTGTTTGTGTGGGGGTGGGAGAATTAAATAAATATTTACTTGTTTGTGTGGGGGTGGGAGAATATTTTCTTTTATTAAAACAATATTAACATTCTAATTTTAGTAGTATATTCTGCAGTGACCTTCAACGCATCCTTTTTACTTTTCACATCGTTGTTGGGCGACCGCCATTTTCTCTTCCATTTGAATGTTAACTAAAAGCCAGGAAAGATCAATGTATAAGCTGCGTTGCATTCTGGGAGGTTCTTCTTTGAGCGTGCGGACTTTAAGCACCTCCAACACCTCAATCACTACAGACCCCATTCCCATAAGGAAAGCTATTTTCCAGGGAGACTCCTTGACTCCTCTTTGGTTCAGCCTCGCCTTGAATCCATTGAGCCACATACTAGATAACACAAAACACGGTTATAGGCTTACCTCAGGCACTGTGACACCATACAAAATGACACATTTACTCTACATGGATGATATTAAACTCTACGCCACAAACAACGCACAACTTATTAATTTACTACAAGTCACCACACAGTTCACCAAAGACATACGGATGCAATTTGGAATCGACAAATGCCGCAAGCTACATATAACACGCGGGAAGACTACGAATTTGGAGGGCTTTGAACTGGACCATGGGTTGGCCATCCAATCCATGGAAGAGGGAGAGACCTACAAGTACCTGGGCTTCCAGCAAGCGCTCGTCAAAAACTCAAACATCAAAAACTCACTCAAGAAAACATACCGTTGTGAAAACATACCGTGCGTTCACAACATCCTCAAAACACAACTCAATGCCAGAAATAAAATTAAAGCCATCAACACTTTTGCTGTCCCTACACTAACATATTCCTTCGGCATAATACCATGGACAAACACCGAACTCGAAGCACCGAGCTCGAAGCACCAGCTCGAAGCAACGCACAACACGCACTACATTCACGAAACACAGCATGCACCACCCCAAGTCCGCTACGGAAAGGATGACTCTTCCCCGCAAGGAGGAAGGCCGAGGACTCATCAACTTCATCACTCTACACGAAAAACAAGTACACACACTTAGGGAACACTTCCACCAAAC